>CM038677.1:119984319-120357623 GCA_021605205.1 Aegilops longissima
GTTTTGGTCAGATTGTTGCTATAACTTGTATAGAGTGTATGTGTGGAACCGTTGCTCCGTTTTGAGTGTGCTCTATATGAAACTTGCTTGTTTTTGCATAAGTTTCATATTATCATGTTGCATTCATGTTTTTAGGTGTTTGCTTGATGTTTGTATGCATTTTGCATCAATGCCATGTTTAACTTGTTTTGCTCATATCTTATAGGCCGTAGCTCCGAATTAAATGAACTTTATATGTAACTTGACTAGAATCTCGTGTAGATCATCTTGGTGCATCTTAGCTTGCTTCTTAACAACTTGAACATAAGGTTTATTCTGATCTGGACCAACTTCGAAATTTGCATATGAGGACTTATCAGATTTGTTATATGTTGTTCCCGGCCTCATTTAAACTTGCTTTGATGTGTTGTTCTTGTTTGCATCATCTCTTGCCATGAGTAGCTTCATGTAGTCTTGTCATGCATCATGCATGTTGTGCCTCATGTCTTGTCTATGTGTGGTGTGTTTACCATGTTGTGTGCTTCTTCTCGATAGTTCCCGTTTTCGTTGCGATCGTGAGGATTCGTTCGTCTACGCTTGGTTCGGCTTAATCCGTTCGTCTTCTTCATGGACTCGTTCTTCTTCCTAGCGGGATTTTAGGCAAGATGACCGCTACCCAGGATCTCACTACTATCATTGCTATGCTAGTTGCTTCGTTCTATCGCTTTGCTGCGCTACCTATCTGTTGCTCATCAAGCCTCCCAAATTGTCATGTCAGCCTCTAACCTTTTGCACCCTTCCTAGCAAACCGTTGCTTGGCTATGTTACCGCTTTGCTCCGCCCCTCTTATAGCGTTGTTAGTTGCAGGTGAAGTTGAAGATTGCTCCATGGTGGACAGGATTATGTTAGGATATCACAATATCTCTTATATTATTATTAATGCATCTATATACTTGGTAAAGGGTGGAAGACTCGGCCTTATGCCTGGTGTTTTGTTCCAGTCTTGCCGCCCTAGTTTCCGTCATACCGGTGTTATGTTCCCGGATTTTGCGTTCCTTATGCGGTAGGGTGATTTATGGGACCCCCTTGACAGTTCGCTTTGAATAAAACTCCTCCAGCAAGGCCCAACATTGGTTTTACCATTTGCCTCACCACCACCTACTTTTCCCTTGGGAGTCACTCTCTCGAGGGTCATCTTTATTTTAGCCCCCCGGGCCAGTGCTTGTCTAAGTGTTGGTCCGAACTGAGCAGCCTGCGGGGCCACCTCGGGGAAACTCGAAGTCTAGTTTTACTCGTAGCTTGACTTATCCGGTGTTGCCCTAAGAACGAGATATGTGCAGCTCCTATCGGGATTGTCGGCGCATCGGGCGGCTTTACTGGTCTTGTTTTACCATTGTCGAAATGTCTTGTAAAACGGGATTCCGAGTCTGATCGGGTCTTCCTGGGAGAAGGTATATCCTTCGTTGATTGCGAGTGCTTATCATGGGCTAAGTTGGGACACCCCTACAGGGTATTAAACTTTTGAAAGCCGTGCCCGCGGTTATGTGGTAGATGGGAATTTGTTAATGTCCGGTTGTAGATAACTTGACACCAGATACAAATTAAAACGCATCAACCGCGTGTGTAGCCGTGATGGACTCTTTTCGGCGGAGTCCGGGAAGTGAATACGGTTTTCGGGTTATGTTTGACGTAAGTAGGAGTTCAGGATCACTTCTTGATCATTGCTAGCTTCACGACCGTTCCATTTGCTCTCTTCTCACTCTTATTTGCGTATGTTAGCCACCAGATATGCTTAGTTGCTGCTGCAGCCTCACCACTTTACCCCTTCCTTTCCGATTAAGCTTTGCTAGTCTTGATACCCATGGTAATGGGATTGCTGAGTCCTCGTGGCTCACAGATTGCTACAACAACAGTTGCAGGTACAGTTTGTGCGATGATCATGGCCGAGAGCGATGTTTACTTGTTTTGGAGTTCTTCTTCTGCTTCTTCTTCGATCAGGGGATAGGTTCCAGTTCGGCAGCCTGGGCTAGCAGGGTGGATGTCGTTTGAGTTTCTGTTTGTGTTTCATCCGTAGTCGGATGTTGATCTTATGTAAGATGCTGCTGTATTTGTGTGGCATTGTATGCCCTTTGTATGTATCCCCATCTATTATGTAATGTTGATGTAATGATATCCACCTTGCAAAAGCGTTTCAATATGCGGTTCTATCCTTGGTGGGACCTTCGAGTCTCTTTAGGATAGTATCGCATATTGGGCGTGACACCTGTGCTGTCGTAGAAGTGTTCCATGACATTACCAAAATTATCATCACGGAAGTGTCCACTTCCATGACGATAAATCGTGCGTCACAGAAGTGCTTTCGTCAAGGGTGACCGACATGTGGCATCCACCGTAATGGAACGCCGTTAAGCTATCGGGTCCGGTTTTGGATCCAATAACCCGTTAACAGCCCCAACCAATGGGGATTTTCCACGTGTAAAATCATCATTGGCTGGAGGAAACACATGTCGGTTCACCGTTGGGACAGATGTCATCCACTCATTGGACCCAAAGCGCCTATGATACGTCGACACATGGCACGGCCCAACAGAGGCCCATTCTTGTGAAAAGGCCGGTCCGTTTGACTTGGTCAAAAGGCGGCAACCCGACCCACGACAAGCCTGTTAACGGCCTGTTCACATATAGCCCATTTACAACCCGCTATCCCAGGGCCCGTTTACGGCCTATCCGAATTAGGCCCAGTAGCGTCATCTGGGCCATCCAATATAATTCCAGCCCGTTTTAACTTCCGGCCCATGTATGGCCGATGACGTCTTTCGTCCATATGAGGCCCTTAGTAACCCTCGGCCCCTTAATGGCCCGTGGTAAAACTTGCCCGTAATGAACAGTGTATCACTTTATACCCATTAACGACCCATTATTCCGTTGGGCTGTTTCCAGCCCATGTTATCTTTCAGCCTTTCAGGGCCCATTTATTCTTGGGTTCATTTCTAGCATTCGGTTACTTACGGCCCGTTACTGTCATTTTCTACTTGTGGGCCAAATTCAGCCCATGGTTACAGTCGGCCCATTTGTGGCCCGTTAATACGTTGGTCCGTTTTCATGTCAAAAAAACCCGTTGGGCTGTTTTCATAGAGTTATCAAATACGGCCTATGAACGACCCGTTATTACCCATGAATATTACGGCCCATGATTGGCGAAATGATGATATGCCCCGTAGAAGGCCCATGGATCCTACGGCCCGTAAAAGGCCCATGGATCGTACGACCCATAGAAGGCCCATGGATCCTATGACCCGTATAGAAGGCCAATGGATCCTACGGCCCATAGAAGGCCCATGGATCATACGGCCCTCAGGAGGCCCATGGTTACAACAGTCTGTGTGTTGCCATGATTATTTTTTCCTATTTTTCAAAATAGGTTATTGTGGCCACTAGAAAAACGGGGAAAAAGAACTATAGTGACTACAAGCAAACAACTAAACAAGACAATAAGGAAATAAATAAGCAAGCAATTAACGCTAGCCTATTACCGCTATTACACATATTACATCCACTGGGCATCAAAGTTCGCCACCAGTGCAAATATGGGGAACAAAGCAGCATATTACATACACTGGCCGTCAAAGTTGGCAACCAGTGCAAATAAGCGCTGCAGCAAAACAAGAACATAACTGAAACAACTTCAAAGAGCTCAAGAAGCGTGGTATCCACCATGCTGGCAATAAGCTTAGCAAGCTTATTAGCTTTGTCTGTTGGCACTAAAATCCTCCAACGCTTGTCGTTGCACGGAAAGTATGCATCTGAATGCTCCGGGGACTTCCGCAGTTCTTCCACTTCTTGCCGCCTTACGGTGATCGATGTCTTTCACTTGTAGTTGAGACTCAAGAAACCGAACTGATTCGAGAGTGAGTTTGAATAGCTTTTGCAAGCGGTAGTGGCCAGTAACTCGAACACTAAACCAAGACAGGACTTTGGGGTTGTCTCATTGTCTTCGAGATAGTCTTCCTTAGCTGTTTTATCAGCTCTGTTGGAGACCAACAAGGATGTGTCACTATCCTGAACCTTATCTGCATTACTTCCTTTACCATTGCTTAATAAGGCACTCTTCCCCAATATTCCGTCAGCATTCTAAAAGAATAAACAAGCAAACACATAACATGTTTAGCATGTACTACTATGAAACTCATTTCAATGAACCAGTTCATTAGTAAGGTGGACAGGAGTAAACTACCAAGTCTTCTACTGCCAAGTACTAGTACATAATAAAAGCATCAAACAAACATATATCTATGTCCTATGGTCACTGCATTGTCTTGCCAAATCAAAATAGAGACACGGTTCAAATCATATCAGTTCAAGACAAATCAGCAGTGAAAGAATACAAAGCGTGGGAAACTACACGGCACAACAAGATTTTAGATGGGTACCATGGGCCTACATGTACAACAATACTATTGGCTCTGTTGTGATGCTAGTAATGTGCATGATATAAGAAGTCAACTGTATACACAATTGAGCCTGTTAAAGAACATGCGTGAACATACCTGCTGTGCCATTGGAGTTTTGATTGGATCCTTAAATTTAAAAATAAGTTTGTATGAGTAAATGCAGTGATACAAGAGCAAAGCAATATGCACAATAGCGATCATAGTTAAAAAAGGTGTGCCTAAGCAAGTGCTTAAGCGCGCCTAGGCTCTAGGCGTTGGTGAAACGCATTGCGCATAACTACGCTTAATCTGTGCATAACTGCGCATAAGCATGCGCTTTGGTCAGGAAAGCGCAAGGCGGTGGCAAAACGCACAATTAATGCCTAGCGCTTTTTTGAACTATGATAGCAATGGAATCTTAAATTAGAACAGTTGTTCTTCAGGTTTAGGCACTTGCTCTACATGAACAGAGTATAGTAAGATGCAAGAATATAGTACTTAAAAATAGAAAATGAGCTCATAGACCTTACCACATTCTTGGTTTGGGACGATCTGAACAAAGCGTTCCCGGTCATCGTCCAATAAATGTGTCTCGGAGAACGTAAGGGAATTTGATGAGTTTCTTTGCGGTGAAGTCGTTTTCTTGAGTAATTCCAATACTGCCACAAAGCATTCTTGAAGATAGCAGAGGTATTAGCACAGGTTACCTCATCCTGAGTTGCCAAATCGGTCCTTCTCTATAGAGAAAAATGGGAAAATTTGCTGTATTATAACCATCATGGAGGTAGGATGTATGGGACAAAGCAAAGTAATTGCCATGAATAACATTACTTACACATAACACATGGACAAACACCTGCAACTGGCATTTTCCTTCATCTTCAGTATAATATTTCCAAGATGGGAAGATACGCACATACGATTTAACAACATCAAATGTGATAGATGCTAAACTACGACTAGTTGGTTGTACTTCGTCCACAGGAATAGGCGTACTAACTGGTGGAGTTGGGGTTCGCCGTGGTAGTACTGGCCCTTTGGGCACTGGAGCTGCCTTACTAACTACTCTTGTTTGGGAGCTCTGTGGTGGAGATGGTGCTGTGTCAACAGGAATTGGGTTACTATCTGCTGGGGTTGGGGTTAGATTGGGTGAAGCTGGTGCTCTGTCCATCGCAGTAGGGGTACAATCTGCGAGAGTTTGCGTTATGTGTGGTTGGGATGGTTCTCGTGCATGTACAACCGGGGTGCTATCTCCACCAAGAGGTAGCATTGTTTTATTTGAAGACCGTGTTTTTAATCCGCGAGATGCTGGCATCACCCGCTCCAATTCAAATGGCTGATAAACAGGAAACATAGTTGAATGTACAAACATTGTATGAGAGATCAGATGCAATAGATATTGTGGAAAAAAGAGGGCGTGAAATAGTTGACATGTATATTGTTTGACTAAAATGGATCGCATGACATAATTTTACATATATGATGTCTATCTAAATTGGATAGCATAGGATAACATAATTCAAAGATATGATGAATAACTAAACAGGATCACATGACATAATTCACCTACATGTTATCTAAGTAATCAGGATCGCATCATTTAATTCACATATGTGATTTATATGCTAAACAGAGGGCATTAGATATGATGTCTGAACTAAGAACATGATGTTGAATATTGTGTATATGATGTCTAAACTATGCAATGCAAGACACCATATGCATGATATGCGCAGTATAACCGTGCCAAGTTAGAGCATACACCTCGGTGGGGGAATAGGACTGGTCATCTGTCTCTGAATCCATCTCTGAGGAGCTATCGGGACCCAACAAGAGATCTGCTTCGACAGGTAGCACTGTCTGCTCTGAAGGCCTTGTTTTCACTCCAGATTTTTCAATCTCCCACCCAAATGGCTGATTCACAGGAAGAGTAGTTTAATGTACAAACATTGTCGACAAATGGAAATGTAATGAAGAAAAGGATGGGCAAGATATCATTCAAATATATGATGCCTGGTTAAACAGGATGGCATTGCACATTTCACGTATATTATGGCTGGCTAAAAGACATGAGACTGCATAATTCCCATATATGATATAGAAACTAAACAGGTGGCATCACAGAACATGTCTAAACTAAGCAGATGACATATATGATGTCAAAAGTAGGCAATGCAACGCAACATATGCATGATATGACTAGCATCATCATGCCAAGGTAGAGCAAACACCTTGGGGGGTAAATAGGAGTGGTCAGCGGCGTCTGAATCCGCCTCAGAACAGATATCTTCCTCTGGATTACAATCTGGAGAGGGGTGGGGAGGGTTTTCCATTGAACCCACCATGGAGCGATGTCTGCATGACATTGTATTGCCGCACAAAACTCTTCTCTTTTTCTCTACATGTTCAGCATGACTGTGTACAATATCTGACATGCATACAAAAAAATATGGTGAGAATATGTAAGGAGAGCATGCAGAAATTTAGAGTGATGGTAACAACCAGTGGATGGATCCAAAAATAATGATAGCACGCTGATGATTGCTTTAATTTAATAAAAAGATAGATGATGATTGCTTTACTATTTGTTTCCCACCCAAGATGAACAACATAGGCATACCCTAGGTGAACCAGATATTAGACAGAGATACTATTCATTGCTTCCTCGATATGTGCCCTAGAACTAATTTAGAACTCAAGTTTGAACATTAATTTGGACCTGACTTGGAGTCCAAGAGGTGAACAGGATGATAAAGTAGCAGGTAATTTTAAGCAATGCATAACATAAGCAGAAACAAAAGAGTGTGACTGAGGGAGTCCTGGATTAGGGGCTATCCGGACAACCGGACTATATACATCGTCCAGACTATTGAAGCGTGAAGACACAAGACTCAAGACTTCGGCCCGTGTCCGGATGGGACTCGCGTGGAAGACGAGCTTGGTGATCCGGATAATATATTTCCTTCCTTGTAACTGACTCCATGTAAACCCTAGCCCTCTCCGGTGTCTATATAAACCGGAGAGGATGGTCCTTAGAAGGCCGATCACAATTACAATCATACCATCATATGCTAGCTTCTAGGGTTTAGCCTCTATGATCTCGTGGTAGATCTACTCTTGTACTACTCATATCTTCAATATTAATCAAGCAGGAAGTAGGGTTTTACCTCCATCGAGAGGGCCCGAACCTGGGTAAACATTGTGTCCCTTGCTTCCTATTACCATCAGCCTGAGACGCACAGATCAGGACCCCCTACCCGAGATCCGCCGGTTTTGACACTGACATTGGTGCTTTCATTGAGAGTTCCTCTGTGTCGTCACTTTGTGGCTTGATGGCGTCCTCAATCGCCAACAACACCGTCCAGGGCGAGACTTTTCTCCCCGGACAGATCTTTGTGTTCGGCGGCTTCGTACTGCGGGCCAATTCGCTTGGTCATCTGGAGCAAATCACTAGCTACGCCCCAGGCCACCAGATCAGGTTCGGAAACTTGAACTACACGGCGAACAGTCGCGGAGACTTGATCTTCGACGGATTCGGGCCTATGCCAGGAGCGCTGGACAATCACGACGAGCACGGCCTAGACCTGCTGTCGAACAATGCTCGGGACATCATCCCTGCAGTTCCCCCGGATCTAAATCCGGAACAGGTTGCGTTGCCTAAGGACGGAGGGGTGGACCCCGCCACGCAGGCCGCATACTCATCGGCGGTGGAGCGAACACAGGTCTCACCTCTATGGAGGCCTGTAACCCCGGGCCCCCGGACTCGTATCCGGTTGTTGGTTCCGGTCCGCATACCTCCGAGCCAGCCGAGCCAGGTTGGGCTCCGGTAATGGAGTTTACCGCTGCGAACATCTTTCAGCACTCGCCCTTTGGCGACATGCTGAACTCATTGAAGTCCCTCTCTTTGTCAGGAGGCTCTGGGACGAACTATGTTCGGCTTGAGTGGGAAGCAGGTGACGAAGGAATTCGCTGCCCACCCACCACCCACTTCAGTGCCACGGTCGATGATTTAACCGACGTGCTTGACTTCGACTCCGAAGACATCGACGGTATGGACGATGATGTAGGAGACGTACAGGAGCCACAACTCACAGGGCGGTGGACAGCTACCTCTTCATACGATATATATATATATATATATATATATATATATATATATATATATATATATATATATATATATATGTGGACACTCGAAAGAAACCAAGGGCGATGAGGCAACGGAGGACAACCCCTCCAAGAAGAAAGCAAAGCATGGGCGTCGCCAGCACCGCTCCAAGCCCCGCCAAGGTAATACCGACACAGGAGACGAAAACAATCCGGATGGTGCCGACGATGAATACAACCCCGATCAGCCCGCCTTCGAGCAGGCCGAGCAGGAAGATGGGCAGGACAGCCCAGATGAACAGACGACAGACAGGTATCCGGAGGAGGACAACTACATGCCCTCCTCCGAAGACGAGATTAGCCTCGGCGATGACGAGTTCGGCGTGCCCGAGGACCCCGTGGAGCAGGAGCGCTTCAAGCGCCGGCTTATTGCCACTGCGAGAAGCCTGAAGAACAAGCAGCAGCAGCTTCAAGCTGATCAAGACCTGCTCACAGAGAGATGGACATAAGTCCTGGCAGCCGGGGAATATGGACTCGAGCGCCACACGGCTGACCGACCGCCTCGAGGTCGGGATAAAACGACATATCAGCCCGAATACTAGCCTGCACCCCCGCGCCAGTTCACTACGGCCCGGGGCAATACTCAGGACCTGCGTGATAGATTGGATAACACCACAGGACAACCAAGATTGATCTACGGATCACGGGGGAGCGCCACAACACATGACGATGACCGTCATACCGGATACAGTAACAACAAATCCGGCCGGGCCGAACATAACCAGTCAGACGCAGCCGGACTGCATCGCGACATAGCCCGGCACAGAGGCGTTGCGGGCCCCCTCTACTTCACTGATGAAGTGATGGATCATGAATTCCCAGAAGGGTTCAAACCCGTAAACATTGAATCATACGATGGCACAACAGACCCCGCGGTATGGATTGAAGACTTCCTCCTCCACATCCACATGGCCCACGGAGATGATCTACATGCCATAAAGTACCTTCCCCTTAAGCTCAAAGGACCCGCCCGGCACTGGCTTAACAGCTTGCCAGCAAATTCCATTGGCAGTTGGGAAAACCTGGAAGACACATTCCTTGACAACTTCCAAGGCACATATGTGCGACCTCCGGACGCTGATGACTTGAGCCACATCACTCAACAGCCCGGAGAATCAGCTAGGAAACTCTGGACCCGTTTCCTAACTAAAAAGAACCAAATAGTTGACTGTCCGGACGCCGAAGCCCTGGCGGCCTTCAAGGATAATATCCGCGACGAGTGGCTTGCCCGACACCTCGGCCAGGAGAAACCCAAGTCCATGGCAGCTCTCACGACACTAATGACCCTCTTTTGCGTGGGCGAGGACAGCTGGTTGGCTCGCAGCAGCACTACGCCACATTCTGGCACGTTAGATGTCCGTGACAATAATGGCAAGCTACGGCCCAACAGACACAAGCGACGGAACAACGGCGACAACATCAAAGATATGGCAGTCAATGCCAGATTCAGCGGATCTAAATCTGGTCAGCGGAAGAAGCCATTCAAAAGAAACAATCAGGGACCATCCAGTCTAGACCGTATACTGGAGCGCTCGTGCCAAATTCATGGCACCTCGGACAAGCCAGCCAACCACACCAATAGAGACTGCTGGGTATTTAAACAGGTCGGCAAAATAAACGCCGAAAACAAGGACAAGGGGTTGCACAGTGACGATGAAGATGAGCCCCGGTGTTCGAACACGGGGGGACAAAAGAAATTCCCCCCCCCCCCCAGGTGAAAATGGTCAACATGATCTACGCCACTCACATCCCCAAGCGGGAAAGGAAGCGAGAACTATGGGACGTCTACGTGATGGAGCCAGTCGTCCCCAAATTGAACCCGTGGTCAGCTTGCCCGATCACCTTTGATCGTAGGGATCATCCTACTAGCATCCGTCACGGTGGCTCAGTCGCATTGGTTCTAGACCCAATCATAGATGGATTTCACCTCACAAGAGTCCTTATGGATGGAGGCAGCAACCTGAACCTGCTTTATCAGGAGACAGTGTCGATATCGTCCCTTTCCGCAGTGGTTACCACGCACTGCTCGGACGAACCGCATTCGCTAGATTCAATGCGGTACCACACTATGCATACCTCAAGCTCAAGATGCCAGGCCCGCGCGGGGTCATAACAGTCAACGAAAACATGGACCGCTCTCTCCGTACAGAAGAGCATACTGCAGCCCTCGCAGCAGAAGTACAATGCGGCCTCCTCCGACAAACCACCAATCAGGCGACGACAACCTCAAGCACCGTCAAGCGAGTTCGGAACACCCCGCAACAGGATCACCAGGCACGCCAAGAGCGCGACTAGCAGTCCGGCCTCCGCTCAAATCCCATCAAAGCAGCATTCGTGCCACGCGTACACAATTACGCACTCAA
Organism: Aegilops longissima; assembly: GCA_021605205.1. Taxonomy (NCBI): domain Eukaryota; kingdom Viridiplantae; phylum Streptophyta; class Magnoliopsida; order Poales; family Poaceae; genus Aegilops; species Aegilops longissima. Next base: position 119,995,259 of record CM038677.1, read on the forward strand.
AATACCATGGGCACAGGCGGAGGCGAAGCAGTGGCTCAGTCAACAGCGCGGTATCATCGCCTCATACCTTCATAACCTTTCCTTTCACCTTTCAGTACACTGCTTTAGTGCAGCCTCTTCAGAAGAGCCGGATCGATGGACCAACATAGGAGAGAAAACCAAGGAGGCAAAGGCTTTGCGCACAGAAGGAAATACCCAGGTGGAATCTATTTACGATCGTTATACCTGTTTTATCTATCTGTTCGTAGCTCGCCCCTGGATATGATATGTCAAATAATCCTATTTATCTCTGCTTAATGCATTCATTGTAAACATACGCTTAAACATATTATTCATCAATGGGAGATCATATATAGTGTCAGTTTTTATTCTTATTTGAGCATTTTTTTTCTTACAAATGTCTATTTGATATTGCATCCGTACACCTTGGTACGTTCAGTTTGCCAGGGGCTTCTTATGGCGCCCCATAATACGGCAAGACAAGTCCGAACACTTTCAACAGTGCGGCACCCCGAACTTATAGCATTATATGCATCAGCTCCAAATCATGTCTTGGGTCTACAGTTGGGATAGCCCGGCTCCCTTGTTTTGGTGCCTTACGTTCCGTTATATCGTCTAAGGTAGCGCAGGGAGAACTACTGCGATTGTGTCCGGTTCTTCGGACGAGCACCTCGATGAAAGCGAAAATGACCGGCATGATGTGGCGAGAGCTGGTCGCTGTTCTAGAGGTCTTAAAATCCTTAAAGATTTTTCCGCTTTAGGTGATAATTCGGCTTCGTCCGATCTAGGCGTGTATAGCGCCCCAATTCGGCCTTCCTGATTCTAGGGGCTTCGCCGAAATTTAAAATTGTAGACTTCTATGGCTAAGTGAAGGTTATAAAGCCGCATAGTCCGATTGTGTTGTTCGCTCCGCCGAGCACCTCCTTAAGGGACCAAACATTTGGATAAAGAGTGTCCGGGTTTTCCACGAACACCCCAGTAATAGTTACATGGGGGCGGAAGCCGACGACTGGCCTACTTTCAGAATTTTATAAACAGCCGCACGGAAGGTAATATTTTAAATAGCAAAAGAGCTACATAGCGCAAGTAACTTCGTCTTTAACTTACAAACATGACATAAGTAAATTCATTCTAAAATTATGTCCTTGGTACATTCATCGGCCATGAGGCAAGCGCCCTTCATAACGCCATCATAATACTTCTCTGGATAGCGATGTTCCTTGCCCTCCGGCGGCCCTTCCTTCACCAACTTCTCCGCATCCAACTTGCCCCAATGCACCTTCGCACGGGCAAAGGCTCGGCGGGCACCCTCAATGCAAACGGATCGCTTGATGACTTCCAGTCGCGGACAGGCATTCACCATCCGCTTGATCAGGCCGAAGTAGCTGGTGGGCAGAGGCTCACCAGGCCACATCCGGACTATGAAATTCTTCATAGCCACTTCGGCCGCCCTGTGGAGTTCGAACAACTGCTTTAGTTGGTCACTCAGAGACGTTGGATGTTCGGCCCCAGCATACTGGGACCAGAACTGCTTCTCTGTTGAGCTCCCCTCCTAAGCACGGTAGAACTCTGCGGCGTCTAATACGCTACACGGCAGATCTGCGAATGCCCCTGGATAGCTCCGGACTCGGGTAAGTAAAAGAAACGCCTCCTCCACATGTTTGCTTTGCATAAAGAATTTCTTACCCGCCGCTATCTTTTTGGCCTCCTAGATTTCCTGTTGTGCCTTCTCGGCTTCGGCCTTGGCGTCTTTTATACTTGCAAGGGCCTTCGCAAGCTCGACCTCTTTCGCCTTAACCTCATGCTCCACGGACTCGAACCTTTTGCCGAGCTCCTGGAGCTCTTGTTGTACCTCGCTCACTCGGGCATCTTGCTTTTCACGCTCTTTGCGCTCCAAGGCCACCTTGTGTTCGGCCTCGGATAGCGCTTTCTTCAGAGACGCCACTTCGATGGTGGCCTCTGTTATCAAATCACGACGCTTCGTTGTTAGAATAACCAATTTTATCTATCCTTCATTATATGAGAAAGGGGAATCATTCACCTTTGCTCTCTTCGAGCTGCCTCCTCGTGAGGTCGAGCTCTCCCTGCGCCCACTCCAAGTCCTGTTTTAGGCCGGCGATTTTGGCCGTACGGACAACAGCGGCCAGCAGTACAACCTGTTTATTCACATTCAAACTTATTGTTAGACTCCTGCGGATTATAATTGACCCTCCGTTTGGTTTCTCCTTCTGAACACCAAACAGAGTATCAGGGGCTACTACCTATCGGGTGGTAATTTTACACATTTTTATTACTTACCTCAAAGCCTGTCAGGAGGCTGGTGCAGGCTTCGGTTAGTCCGCTCTTGGCGGACGAAACCTTCTGAATCACCGCACTCATAAGAGTATGGTGCTGTTCATCTATGGAAGCACCGCGAAGCGCTTCCAACAGACAATCCGGCGCCTCGGGTGCAACGGAAGTCCTCGACTCAGACGGCCCTCCCTCCCTACCGAGGGGCTGCCCGCCTGAGTCCGGAACCATTAAAGGCTCCGGAACGGTGTTCGGCTGAGAGTCCGGCTTACTGCGGCTCTCATCAACATGATCCGCGGGGATCTTGAACCCCGCATGTCCGACGTCTGGAATGCCGCTTTGGGGCGCCTTCAGAGCCACCTCCCCCTGCTTTGGGAGCCTTTGGGATAACACCTCTGTGTCATCTGCAGGCTGAGAAGTAGTGGCCGTCGGGAGCGAGTTCATCACCGAATCGCTCAAGGACCCATCCGAAGATGATGCTTCGGGATGGACCCTGGCCGGACTGCATACAAGTTCGGCGTTATAACAAAACTATGAAGCAAAATTACGATAGAGTGCGGATACTTACGATCGCACTACGAGCTTCTTCCTGGGCGGCCACCCCTCCTCGCTATCGGCGGCGGTGGCGGAGTAGTCCGGAAGGGACACCTTTCCCTTCTTGGACGTCCCAGCCTCCCCCTCCGGGGCGGCCTGTCTCTTTTTCTCCCCCCCCCCAATATGGGGTGGTGGAGTTTCTTCTTGTTTCCCCCCGCCTCCGCGGGAGGAATCTGCCTCGTTGTCATCAGACGACAAGGGTATGACGGCCTTGTGCCGGGGGCCTCTCCTGCCCCCCTGGTCCGCCCTCTCAGGCCCCTCGTCCTTTCCGGATGGGGCGGCCTCGTCTTCTTCTTCTTCTTCCCCTTCGGGGGAGGAGTGTGCCTCGTCGTCTTCGGACGAGGCTTCTGGCGCGACCTTATGTCGAAGACCCTTTTGGATCCCCGGGGCCTTCTTATTGGCCTTCTTCTCTGGCCCCTTGTAGGGCGCCGGGACCAGCATCTTCGTCAGGAGAGCATTGGCTGGGCTTTTTGGCCGCGGAGCCGGACAGTCAATCTGCTCCGCTGTCTCCACATAATCCTGAACAAATATGCACAATTACTTAAGGCTCCCCCATAAATATATTGGGAAGAACCGAATTCGGTGGCAGCCTGAGAACTCACCTGACTAGGAGGCCGCGCGACATGGAGCCCACGGTCCTCAGATATGGGAGGAGGTACTTCGGAGGCCTTGAACAATACCTTCCACGCATTCTTGTGCTTCATGCCGTAGAGCCTCTGAAGTGTCTGGTGTTCGGCCGGGACGAACTCCCATAGATTAAATGCCCGCCTTCGGCACGGCAGAATCCGGCGAATGAGCATAACCTGGATCACGTTGACAAGCTTGATGTTCTTGTCCTTCATGCCCTTGATGCAGTTTATGAGTCTGGCCAGCTGTGTAGATTCGCCCCATGACAGGCCCTTCTGTTCCCAGGAGGTGAGCCGTATGGGGGTTCCAGATCAGAACTCGGGGGCCGCCGCCCAATTGGCCTCGCGCGGCTCGGTGATGTAGAACCACCCCGACTGCCACCCCTTCACGGTTTCCGCAAAGGATCCATCAAGCCAGGTGATGTTAGGCATCTTGCCCACCATGGCTCCTCCGCACTCCGCTTGCTGGCCGCTCACTATCTTCGGCTTCACGCAGAAGATTTGCAGCCACAAGCCAAAATGAGGCTTGATGCGGAGGAAAGCCTCACATACGATGATGAACGCCGAGATGTTGAGGACAAAGTTTGGGGCTAGATCATGGAAATCTAGCCCGTAGTAGAACATGAGCTCGCGGACGAAGGGGTGGAGTGGAAACCCCAGTCCACAGACGAAGTGGCCGAGAAAGACGACCCTCTCGTGGGGTCCCAGAGTTGGAGTGACCTGCCCGTCGTCCGGTAGCCGGTGCGCTATGTCTGCGGCCAAGTATTCGGCCGCCCGAAGATTCGCGATGTGCTTCTCCTTCACGGTGGAGGCCACCCACTTGCCTCCTGCTCCGGACATGTCTAGCTGTGCGGAGAAGATTTGGACTCGGGCGCTGGAGCTCGAGGGGGCAAGATTGGGAAAAGGAGGAAGAATGCGTGGGTAAAAATGGGGGACTCTTATCCCTTTATAGAGGAAAAGGAAATGGTGCGCCTCCCCACTAGCCCATTGAGAATCGCTTACTTCCCAAGCGCAACGATTGATGGCACGGTGGGATTACCCATACCCGTATTGATGAGAATCCCGTGATAAGGGGACACGATCTCTTCTTTGACAAGACGTGTCAAGGAAACCGCCTCGCAATACACACTGTGGCTGGTTGTGGAAAAACGGTTCGAATAATGACCTGACCATAATGGCATATCACATCATCTAAAAGTTGTCAGCTGAAGTATCATTCTCTCTACGGTGGTATGTGAAGATCATTTTGCAGATCCGGACACGGTCTACGTGTTCGATAATAACCTTGGAGTATTCGGAAGGAGGAACCCGCCTTGCAATGACGAAGACAAGACTGCGCGCCGGACTCATCGTCATTGAAGCCTAGCTCAGGGGCTACTGAGGGAGTCCTGGATTCGGGGGTATCCGGACAGCCGGACTATATACATCATCTGGACTATTGAAGCGTGAAGATACAAGACTCAAGACTTCGGCCCGTGTCCGGATGGGACTCTCCTCTGCGTGGAAGACAAGCTTGGCGATCCGGATATTATATTTCCTTCCTTGTAACCGACTCCATGTAAACCCTAGCCCTCTCCGGTGTTTATATAAATCAGAGAGGATGGTCCTTAGAAGGCCGATCACAATTACAATCATACCATCATAGGCTAGCTTCTAGGGTTTAGCCTCTACGATCTCGTGGTAGATCTACTCTTTTACTACTCATCTCTTCAATATTAATCAAGCAGGAAGTAGGGTTTTACCTCCATCGAGAGGGCTCGAACCTGGGTAAACATTGTGTCCCTTGCTTCATGTTACCATCAGCCTGAGATGCACAGATCGGGACCCCCTACCCGAGATCTGCCGGTTTTGACACCGACAGCGACCTCTCTTGTGGACCCGTGTACTCCTCAGGTTCATCTGCTAAGTCGATGATGGTGATGCCGTTGTGGTGGGTGCCGGCGGCAGGGAAGGAGATCTGAGGCGGCGAAAGACGGTCAAGAGTCGTGATGTCTGGTTTGGTGGATGTTTTTGTCGATGGAGCAGCTCAATTGAGGTGGACGACGTCGCGGCAGGAGCTGGAAAAACCACACAAAGTTCCCTTCAACACCTACCATGGCGAAGTAATTACATGAAGGGCTCATTTGGCTTGCATGATTCTAAAACGCAGGTATAGGAAAAACACCAGAATAGGATAGGAATGCACATGGTAAGCAGAGCATTTGTAAACACATGATTTACTGTCAACTTGAGTGTTTGGTTTACAGAATTGGAAGAGCGGAGGAATGCGAAGAAACATGGCCAAAATAAAGTGAAACCATATGAAAGCGTGTGCAGTTAGAATGTTATTCTGCCACTAATGCACTTGGTCTTGTTTTCATGCATAGGATTTTGAAAAGTAGGTCCAGGTGGATGTTTTGCATCATTCCTTTCAACAAAATGCATGAATAATTGAATAGTAGAGTGCCATTGGAAAATTCCCTATTGCTATGTTTTTCCGTCGAACCAAAATAGCCCTAATGGATCGACATAATGTATAGTAATAAGTGATGCAACAAGTGTACAACCTCTTTGTCTGTAGCCGTGTAAACCTCGGCATCATTGGGTCGGTCATTTGAAGCGATTGAGGCAGAGGTGGCTGTCGGAGGTGTGGACGAAGATCTGAGGAATTTTTAGACGGCGTCCAGGGCACTACTCTGTTGTGCTGGATCGTTCTGTCGTTGGAGCAGCCCCGGTGAGCCGTAAGACGTCAAGGCTGAAGCAGCACAAGACATACATCGTCAATCTCAAGTGGGATTCTAATAGCATCTCCAATAGATGATGTAAAATATATGTAAAATTTACATCACAAAAAACCACCTGACTACAACAGATGAGGTAAAAACTGTTGACCCTGAACTTAACTGTCGAAACTGAAATTTACTGTGGAATATGAATGTTACTGTCGAAACTGAACACAATGGTAGAAGAGAGGCACTTGACATGTAGTTTCGGGAGGGCCTGCTGTTCATCTTCAACCTGCACCCAAGCCGCCAGCCACCACCAGCCGAACCGCCGGCCCCAGCGCCGCCTTGCCACCCCGAAACAACTCCCCACCGCCGGTCCGCCGCCGCCCCGGCCAGCCCTATAGGCCCCTTGCTGTCGGTGTCAAAACCGACGGATCTCGGGTAGGGAGTCCCGGACTATGCGTCTAAGGTCGATGGTTACAGGAGACGGGGGACATGATGTTTACCCAGGTTCGGGACCTCTCTATGGAGGTAATACCCTACTTCCTGCTTGATTGATCTTGATGAATATGAGTATTACAAGAGTTGATCTACCACGAGATCGTATTGGCTAAACCCTAGAAGCCTAGCCTGTATGACTATGGTAATGAGTATATATTTCTGGACTACACCCTCCGGTTTATATAGACACCGGGGGTCTAGTGTTACATAGAGTCGGTTACATAAGAAGGAATCTTCATAGTTGGTCGCCAAGCTTGCCTTCCATGCCAAGGAGAGTCCAATCCGGACATGGGTACAGTCTTCGGCCTTCATGTCTTCACAGCCCACCAGTCCGGCCCATGGATAACAGGTCGGACGCCCGAGGACCCCTTAGTCCAGGACTCCCTCAGTAGCCCCTGAACCTGGCTTCAATAACGAGGAGTCCGGCGCGCAGATTGTCTTTGGCATTGCAAGGCGAGTTCCCCTTTCCGAACTCCAAGATAGTCCTCAGATGTAACGATTGTATCCAGACTTCTATACACAACTGTAGTGGATATAATATTTCACGAGTCCAATCCGTTGACAACTTTTTGGTAATATGACATCACACCTGCTTGGCCATTATTTTCGAACCGTTAGCTAGCCCGTCGTCCCACGTCTCGAGACATGGTTTTATTGGCATGTATTATCCAAGCGGAGATCGTGTCTCCCCTTTTTAAGGGATTCTTATCAATCCAGACATGGGTAACCCAATCGTCGCTTGGGTACAACTCCTTGGGAATAGGCAAGTTTTGAGGCCCAGGAGGAGACGTTTGATATCTGCGGCCTTTATATAGGGGTACAGACCCGTCTTTTTCTTTCACGCTTGATTCTTCCTCAACCCTTGCTACCCCGAGCTCCAACACCCGGGTTTCAATCGCCACAAGCTCCAATCATGTCCAGATCCAGCCATCAAGGCCGATGGGTGGCTTCTTCTGTCACGGAGGGAGATATTGCAAAGCTTCAGGTGGCTTGGTATCTGACCGCAGAAATGCTTCATCGGCTTCCTGCTGAGGGGCAGGTTATTCCCACCCCCAGATCCGGCGAGAGGGTCATGTTCGTGTTCCACTTCCTCCGTGGGTTAGGGTTTGCACTTAATCCCTTCGTCCGAGGGCTCATGTTCTATTATGGGCTAGATTTTCACGATCTGGCCCCAGACTCTGTTCTTCTTATCTCGGTGTTTATCGTCCCGTGCGAAGCCTTCCTCCGAACTCCTCCACACTTCGGCTTGTGGCTCAAGACCTTCAATGTGAAGCCGCAAGTGATAGAGGGGGAGCAGGCAGAGTGCGGTGGTGCCATAGTGAGCAAGCTTACTAGCGCTGTTTGGCTGAAAGGATCCTTTGCCAAATCTTCTGATTTATGGCAGCAGGGGTGGTTCTATATCACCGAGCCCCGTGGCTCCAAGTGGGCAGCTGCGCCCGCATGCTGATCCAGCCCCCCAATTCAGCTTGCATCGCGGATTAATAAGGGGTTGGACTGGGGATCAACGGACGAGGTGCGGGCTTTTGTAACACCCCGGAAGTAACTTTCCATATTTGTAACTCCAACTCTTGCCATTTTCGGCATTGATATATGATATTCCCTCCGTGGTTGGGTTTTCTTCATTTTCCATTTTGTCCATGTCATGCATTTTATATCATGTCATCATGTGCATCGCATTTGCATACGTGTTCGTCTCATGATTCCGAGCATTTTTCCCGTTGTCCGTTTTGCAATCCGGCACTCCTATCTCGCCCGGCGGTCCCTTTTACGTTTTTCCGTGTGCGGGTACTAAACCTTCTCGAAATGTACCGAGGTTTGTCTAGTGGCCTTGGTATACCACCCGTAGACCACCGGTCAAGTTTCGGGTCATTTGGAGCTCGTTTGGTACTCCAACGGTTAACCGCACACTCGCAAAGGCCTCTTTTAAGTTGCAGCACAACACCCCTCCAAAACAGCCCAATAACCCATCTAAGTCACTTCCATGCTCTCCGTCGTTCGATCACGATCGTGTGGGCGAAAACTACACCTCATTTGGACTCTCCTAGCTCCCTCTATGCCTATTTAAACACCTCCCCGAAATTCGCGGTCCAATCCACCCCTAACCCTAGCAGTTTTCCTCCTCGCGCCGCGGGCGCGTCCGTCCGCGCGGACACGTCCGCCGCCACGTCGCCGGACCAATCCCGTGACGCCACGTCACCCCGCCGCCGCCGCCACACTCCTCCGCCCCCACCTCACCACCTCTCTCTCTCTCCACCGGCCGCGCGCCCGGCCCGGCCTGGCCTCCCCCCGAATCGAACCGCCGCCCGCCCTTGAGCGACGACGGACCTCGCCGCCGCCGCCGACCCGCTCCCCACCGACCTCGGCCCGCCGCGCCCCAGCCGCGGCCCAGCTGCCCACCCGCCGGCCACGCCGCCGCCGCCCGCGCCCGCCTCCCCGCCGCTCCGCGTCCGCGCCAACCGCCCGCGGCCGCCTCCTTCCTCCTCGGCGACCTCACTGACCCCGCGTCCGCCCGCCGTCGCCGAGCCCCGATCCGGCCTCGGGAAGCGCGCCGCCGTTGACCTCTTCTCCCCCTCACTTTTCTTCTAAGTCCTTAATCTTTTGTCATTTTGTTGCATTTTCGAAGTGGTATATCTTTGCATCTGTAGATCCATTTTGCGCGTATAATATGTCAAAATGTTCGTCTCGAAGAGTAGATCATTTCATCTCATTGCATCATTTTCATTTGAGCTCATCTTGATGCCCGAAATGCTGTTGGAAGAGTGCTATGTGATGTTAGTTCCTGTTTCTTAACAGAACTTGCACTTTTGTTATTTTTGCCATGATTATTGTGTGCACCCTATGAATTTGAGTCCTACATGTGTTTTGACATATGCCATGCCATCTTTCCAGGGGTGTATGCCATGTATTTTTGTGATCTATGTGGTGACTAGCACAAGCATGCAAAGTAGGTGTCCTGATGTTGCTTTTTTCAGCCCTGTTTTAGCTGATTTTGATGCCATGTTAACTTGATGATACCGAGAGATCTATGCATATTTTGAGATACTTCAGTAAGGGTGTTTTGTAAAGCATGTCTTGCTCTATCCATCCATGCCTTTGTTTGCAATTATGGAGTGCCATAGCTTGAGTCAATCGAGCTCTACTTTTGCTACCAAATGTTTTCCTGGCAGATTGTATACATGTTATTCAATTTTGCCTAGCTTGTTGTGGTTGATCCATTTATGCTATGTTATTGTTCTTGCCATGTATGTCTTATATGTCATGTCTTCTATGCCATGTCTTCTTGATGTATGTATGCTTAGTTTTTCATATAAGGCTCTGTAGTGAGTGCATTGAGCTTGTTAACATGCCTACCCGTTATCAGTTTTTGACATGCCATGTTGCTGAATCTGTTAACGAAACTTTCAATATTGACATGGGTGTTACTATATTTTCTAGTCCTTTTTGGCTTATGGTCAGTAAGGTACTTTTGTTATATGCTTTGAGTAGATTCATGCCGTGCCATGTTTTGCTATTTTAAGTTCCTGTAGCATGTAGTTTTGTTGCTCTGAACATTGCAACCTGATGCTGTTTTTGCCATGTCCAGCCTGATATTTTGTGCACTTTTGCCATGCTTGTTTGAACCTGTTATGATGTGAACTAGCCGTAGCTCAGTGCTCATCTTTTGTCGAGCATCTTGTGTAGATCACTGCCATGTGCTTTGTTGATACGTTTGGGTGCAGTAGCTTAATTATTTGTTGCTTGCTAAGTGGCATCATGCTGTTAATGGCAGATTTGCGCCATTCTTGTTTTGCTTGTCATTTGCAAACCGTGCATCCGATTCGGTGATCTTTATATCGATTTCAACGAAATCATCTCATCTTTCAGTGGCATACTTGGTTTGCCAATTTGATGCCTGGTTCATCATTTTCCTTCCGGGCCTTTATACGCATTGCATATCGCATCCCGCATATCATGTCATGTTTTGCATCATGTTGATTGTGCATTGCACCGTGATTTATTGTGGTTCCTTTGTTTGTGTTGTTGCTTTGGGTAGAGTCGGAGGCGAGTGCGTGAGCGAGGAACCTGTTGAGAACGCTTACGAGGATCAAGCTTTCGACAACTCGAGAACATTGCGAGCAAGATGACCATACCCTCGAAATCACTTCTATCTTTGCTATGCTAGTTGCTCGCTCTTTTGCTATGCCTATGCTGCGATGCCTACCACTTGCTATATCATGCCACCCATATTGCCATGTCAGCCCTAACCATCCTTTCCTAGCAAACCGTTGATTGGCTATGTTACCGCTTTGCTCAGCCCTCTTATAGCGTTGCTAGTTGCAGTGAAGTTGAAGTTTGTTCCTTGTTGGAACATGGAGATGTTGTTCCTTGTTGGAACATGTTTACTTGTTGGGGATATCACAATATATATCTGCTATAATTAATGCATCTATATACTTGGTAAAGGGTGGAAGGCTCGGCCTTATGCACGGTGTTTTGTTCCACTCTTGCCACCTAGTTTCCGTCATACGGTGTTATGTTCCTTGATTTTGCGTTCCTTACGGTTGGGTGATTTATGGGACCCCTTGACAGTTCGCTTTGAATAAGACTCGTCCAGCAAGGCCCAACATTGGTTTTACCATTTGCCACCTAAGCCTTTTCCCGGGTTTTCGCGAGCCCGAGGGTCATCTTATTTAAACCCCGGGCGGTGCTCCTTGACGTTGGTCCAAACTAGAGCACCGTCGGGACCATTCCTTGGCAACATGGATTACGTCGGTTCTGTATGCTTAGCTTATCCGGTGTGCCACGAGAACGAGATATGTGCAGCTCCTATCGGGATTTGTCGGCACAATCGGGTGGTCTTGCTGGTCTTGTTTTATTGCTGTCGAAATGTCTTGTAGTCCGGGATTCGAGATTGATCGGGTCTTCCCGGTAGAAGGAATATCCTTCGTTGACCGTGAGAGCTTATAATGGGCTAAGTTGGGACACCCTGCAGGTAATATCTTTCAAAGCCGTGCCCGCGTTATGAGGCAGATGGGAATTTGTTAATGTCGGTTGTAGAAAACCCAAAGTTGACCTCAAATAAAATACACATCAACCAAGCGTGTAACCGTGATGGTCTCTTCTCGGCGGAGTCCGGGAAGTGAACACGGTGTTGGAGTTATGTCTGACGTAAGTAGTTCAGGATCACTTCTTGATCGCTACTAGCTTCACGACCGTGCTTTGCTCCTCTTCTCGCTCTCTTTTGCGATGTAGCCACCATATATGCTAGTCGCTTGCTGCAGCTCCACTTTACTACTCTGTCCTTCCTATAAGCTTAAATAGTCTTGATCTCATGGTGTGAGATTGCTGAGTCCCGTGACTCACAGATACTTCAAAACAGTTGCGAGTTCCGCGATGCGGTCAGGTGACTCAACCGAGCTCAAGTGGGAGTTCGACGAGGAACGTGGTCGTTACTATGTGTCTTTTCCTGATGATCGATAGTGGTGCCCAGTTGGGACGATTCGGGGATCTGTAGCATTTGGGGTATCTTCTTTTATTTTGGTTCCGTAGTCGGACCTTGAGTGTACTCGAATGATGGATGTTTATTTATGTCTTGTGTGAAGTGGCATTTGTAAGCCAACTATGTATCTCTTTCCTTAATTATTACATGGGTTGTGTGAAGATTACCTCACTTGCGACATTGCTTTCAATGCGGTTATGCCTCTAAGTCGTGCCTCGACACGTGGGAGATATAGCCGCATCGGGGCATTACAAGTTGGTAATCGAGCCTTCCCGACTTAAGAGCCCCTACTTGATTGTTTGTTGGCGTTGTTGAGTCTAGAATGGAAAATGTTTTGAGTCTTAGGATTATATATATCGGAGAGTAGGATTCTTTTTACTCCCCAGTCCCTTCGTCGCTCTGTGAGGTATCCTGACGTAGAGTTTTGACTCTTCTCTTCTCAAATTTCACTAAAAATTTTTTTAGGATCACGTGGGTATCTTGGAATCGTTCCGATGGTTTTGTGACAAGAACATTGTTCTTGGTGCCTCCTGACATTTAGGGGTTGTGGCAGTGTCCCGGGGAGTTGAGCTCCGAGGTGTTGTCGTCACAATTTTATCGTTGCAGTTCTGGAATACCTGAGTTTTGCCGACATCGAAATCTCTTTTGTGCAGTTGTTGGTGAGATAACCCTGATAGCCCAGTACTGAGGCGAGTGCGGGAGTATTGCCATGACTTGTATAACGGATGTTTTTCGAAGGTCGAGGTACACGATTTCCGAGGATTTCTTGGTTATGTGTTGACGGATGGATACAACTGGATCTAGGTATTGTTAGTTTGGGTGATATATTTTGTGTCCCCTGTATCCCCAACACCAGATTGCATAACCAGAAAGTTTCGGGAGTTTATAGGTGGGAATTCTAGTAGCTTACAGGATATTCTTTCCGACAGATGTATGATTTGAGATTGGGGTTCAACGTCTAGTGGTCCGCCCATTCACGGTCGATTCTGATGGTCGCGAGGCGTCTTAAAGAATCCTTGGCTATGCTGATTCGGGGCGTCTTGTTTGTCATTCGTGACGTCCGCTATCGTCGTGTCCGTGTGGGCCCCACCACGAACACTTTGGGCGAAATCTCTATCATGTGTTTGTTCCGACTCATTCTAGCAGTCAATCTTTTGTTTTCAGTTGTGATATTCGATTTGTTTCTAAGACAGATGTTGTTCCCATATCTTTATCTAAGTGGTTTCTCACCTTAATGGACGTGTGATGATAAACTTTGGAATTCATTCGTTCATTCTTGTTCGAATGTTTATTGTGAAGACTATATGTTGCAATTTCTATCCGTTGATTCTACTTATCTATTTGTCTATCAAAGGACTAACGGATGTCACCCTCTTGAGATGGCTCCGCCAACGTACGAATCCGGATCGCAATGATGGGGATCGGTCCGAATCCTCCACCTCCACCTCCACCTCCGCCTCCGGAGGCTGGCAAGCTATCATGGCAGCCACCAATGCCAATGCTCGAGATGATTTTGCAGCTCTTGCAAGAACGTACTCGAGGCAAGGCAATCAAGGATATCAAGGTCAAGGCAACAATCAGCCACACTTTGCTACTCTCGATCGGTTCCTCGCTAATCAGCGAAGTCTTTCGGTTTACGTGTTGAGGCTACGATGCCTTGACGATTGGTTAGTGGACATCTGCAAGCACTTTGATTGTAGCAATGTCGGACACGAGGACTTTGTCAAGTTTGCATCGTTTCAACTCAAGGATCAAGCTGCTGAGTGGTACCAGCAATACAAAGATTCGAGAGGAGGTCGTGTCATTACAGGATGAGTTCCGCCGTGATTTGAGCTCATCACATTCCAAAAGTGTTGTTGAGAGCAAGCGTGAGGAGTTCCGCAATCTCAAGCAGGGCAACATGTCTGTCTATCAATACAATATCCAGTTCGAAGCTCGCTTTCGTTTTGCTAAGCAAGGCGTGCACGATGAAAAGAGTATGATCTATCAATTCAGAGGTGGTGCGAGAGAAGATCTGCAATTACCTCTTGTGCTTTTTGAGCGAGATAAGTATGATGATTTCTACAACATGGCTTTGAAGCAAGAAGCTGCCCAGCTCAAATGTGAGGCTTCTAAGAAGAGAATCGGGGATGCAGATTCAGTCCTCTTCTTCCTCTCAAGTGGCAGCTAAGCAGCGAAGTTCTACCTTCCTCCTCCTCCGTTCCGTCGGCCTTATCAGCAGAAGAACTCAGGTGGCCGTGGATCTTCCCACCCACCCAACCCAAGCTATCGAACAAGTCTAATTCTCAAGCTCCAAGGTCAAGTGCTCCTTACCACCGTCCATCTCTGCAAGTGACTTGCAACAAATGTCGTGAAAAGGTCACTATGCTAACAAGTGCTTCAACCAGAGGCGCCTTCCTCCTCCTCCTCTGTGAAATCTTCCAGCAATGCGGTGGTCAAGCATAATCCAAAGTATGCCAAGGTCAATATGATGAATGCAGCTCAAGCGGAGGATTCTTGAGATGTGATCATGGGTAATCTCTCGATTAATGATATTCTGCAAAAGTCTTATTTGATCTTTGGTGCATCGCATTGTTTCATGTCTAGATCTTTTGTTGCAAAGCATGATTTCATTTCGGAAATGTTGGAAAAACCCTTGGGAGTGGTTTCTCCAGCCTCTTCTATGAGGGCTACCACAAGGATTCCGGATGTTTCTATCAAGATGGGTGATTATAGATTTCTTTCCAAACCATTTGTCCTTGGTGACTCGGATATTGATCTTATTCTCGGAATGGACTGGCTTTATCAGCACAAAGCTCAGATTGATTGTGCTGCCAGGGAAATCCAATTGACTCACTCTTCTAATGATGTGATCATCTATGCTGCTCGTGATGAAACCATTCGGTTGTTTTCTCTCAATGAGAAGGGCGAACTGAATGCTATCTCTCAGATTCCAGTCGTTTGTGAGTACCAAGATGTCTTTCGGTAAGAGCTTCGGGTATGCCTCCTCATCGGCCAGCTTGAGTTCGTTATTGATCTTGAGCACGGCATCGAACCCGTTTGCAAGCGTCCATACAAGCTTGGACCTGATGAGCTGAAGGAATTGAAGAAGCAGCTCGATGAACAAGAGCGTCTGGGTTTGATCAGACCGAGTTCATCTCCTTGGGGTTGTGGTGTTCTTTTTGTCCAGAAGAAGGATGGCACGGACCGACTTTGCGTCGATTACCGTCCATTGAATAAGAAGACAATCAAGAACAAGTATCCACTTCCCAACATCAATGAGATTTTCGAGCAACTCAAAGGTGCTACAGTGTTCTCCAAGCTTGACCTTCGTATGGGGTATCATCAGATTCGCATTCGTGAACAAGATATTCCCAAGACAGCATTCAGAACAAGCTTTGGTTCTTATGAATATACTGTCATGTCTTTCGGCCTTGTCAATGCTCCTCCAACATTCTCTCGGATGATGAACTTCATATTCAACCCCTACACCAATGAATTCGTCTTGGTCTATCTTGATGATATTTTGGTCTTCTCCAAGAATAAGAAGGATCATGCCAAACATTTGCGATTGGTGCTAGACAAGCTCGAGAGTACCAATTCTATGCTAAGTTCTCCAAATGTGAATTTTGGCTTGATGAAGTGCTTTATCTTGGTCATATCATCTCCGCCAAGGGCATCGCTGTTGATCCCGAGAAGGTGTCCGCAATTGTGAATTGGGAACCTCCTCAGAATGTCAAGCAGCTCCATGATTTTCTTGGTCTTGCAAGCTATTGCGAAGATTCGTTGAGAACTTCTCCAAGATTGCAAAGCCTCTTTCCAACCTCCTCCGAAGCATGTGAAGTATGTCGGTCTCCTGAATGTGGCGTTGCTTTCAATACCCTCAAAGAGAAACTCGTCACAGCTCCTGTTCGACTCCTCTGATGAATCCAAGCCATTTGAAGTGTTACTGTGATGCTTCTCTTCAAGGTCTCGGTGCTGTGTTAATGCAAGAGAAGAGAGTTGTGGCTTATACCTCTCGCCAGATTGAAGCCCAACGAGAAGAACTACCCCACTCACGATCTTGAGTTGGCGGCGATTGTTCATGCATTGATAACGTGGAGACATCTCTTGTTGGGAAGGAAAGTGGACATTTTCACCGATCACAAGAGTCTCAAGTACATCTTCACTCAGCCCAACCTCAACCTCGAGCAGACTCGATGGGTGAAATGATTCAAGAGTACAACCCAAGTATTGAGTATACTCCGGCAAGGCCAATGTCATTGCAGATGCTTTGAGCAGAAAGCTTATCGCAGCAGTCTAATCCTCAAGCCCTTTCAGGCCGGATCTCTGTGAATCTTTCCATAAGCTGAATCTTCAAGTTGTTCCTCAAGGCTTTCTTGCCAACCTCATAGTCTCTCCTACTTTGGAAGATCAGATTCGTGAGGCTCAACTTCGGATACCATGGTGAAAAAGGTGAAGCGTGGTATCGACAAGGGCATTTCAAGTACAAGTGCTTCCACGTTGATGACAAAGACACTCTGTTCTTTGAGGACGGATTATGGTTCCTAAGGGTGATCTGAGAAAAGTCATTATGAGCGAGGCTCACAATTCGCTTCTATCCATTCATCCCGAAATGCGAAGATGTACCATGACCTCAAGCAGTCATATTGGTGGACTCGAATGAAGCGAGAAATTGCTCAATTCGTGAATGAGTGTGATGTCTGCGAGAAGAGTGAAAGCGAACACCAAAGACCAGCTGGTCTCCTTCAACCTCTTGCTATTCCGAATGGAAGTTTGATCATATTGAAATGGACTTCGTGACTGGCTTTCCAAAGTCCAAGCGTGGAAATGATGCTATCTTCGTTGTCATTGACAAGCTTACTAAAGTGGCTCATTTTCTTCCTATCAAAGAATCCATCACAGCAGCTCGGTTGGCGAGCTATACACCTCGAGATTGTCTCCTTGCGGCATTCCACAAGTGATCTCTTGAGACCGTGGCAGCATCTTTACCTCCAAGTTTTGGGATTCTTTTGAAGGCCATGGGCACCAACATTCGTTTCAAAGACAGCTTTCCATCCTCAAACAAGTGGCCAAGTCGGCGAGTAAATCAAATTCTTGAAGATATGCTCGAGCTTGTGTCATTTCTTTCGGTATGAAGTGGGAAGATTGTCTTCCATATGCGAGTTCTCTTACAACAACAGCTTCCATGTGAGTTGGGCAAGGCCCCATTCGAAATTCTCTATGGCGAAAGTGCGTACTCCTCTCAATTGGTGCGAGCAGGTGAGCGCCAACTTCTTGGAAATGACTTGATCACGAAGCGGAAGAAATGTGCAAGGTCATTCGTGAGAATCTCAAAGCCGCATAATCGCGCGGAAAACTATTATGATGATAAGCACCGTGATGTGGCTTTTGAAATTGGAGACCATGTCTACCTCCGCGTCTCTCAATGAAAGGCACTCGTCCGCCCGGTATCAAAGGAAGCTTGCCCCTAGATACGTGGGTCCTTTCAAGATCATTGGGAAAAGAGGCGATCTAGCCTATCAACTTGAGCTTCCATCCAACTTTGCAAGCGTGCACGAGGTGTTTCACGTGTCACAACTTCGCAAGTGCTTCAAGACTCTGAGCACTATCAACTTCAAGAGATTGACCTTCAAGAAGATCTCTCTTATCATGAGCACCCGTTGCTATTCTTGAAGAAACCGGCGCAAGACTGCAACAAGTCAATCAAATTCCTGAAAGTGAAGTGGTCACACCATTCCGACCGAGAAGCTACTTGGGGCGCGAGGATCACCTCCGTTCGAGTATCCGGAGTTCTTTCAGTCCTAGATCTCGGGCGAGATCCTCTTGTAGTGGTGGAGTGTTGTAACACCCCGGAAGTAACTTTCCATATTTGTAACTCCTACTCTTGCCATTTTCGGCATTGATATATGATATTCCCTCCGTGGTTGGGTTTTCTTCATTTTCCATTTTGTCCATGTCATGCATTTTATATCATGTCATCATGTGCATCGCATTTGCATACGTGTTAGTCTCATGATTCCGAGCATTTTTCCGTTGTCCGTTTTGCAATCCGGCACTCCTATCTCCCCGCGGTCCCTTTTACGTTTTTCCGTGTGCGGTACTAAACCTTCTCGAAATGGACCGAGGTTTGTCTAGTGGCCTTGGTATACCACCCGTAGACCACCGGTCAAGTTTGGTCATTTGGAGCTCGTTTGGTACTCAACGGTTAACCGCACACTCGCAAAGGCCTCTTTTAAGTTGCAGCACAACACCCTCCAAAACAGCCCAATAACCCATCTAAGTCACTTCCATGCTCTCCGTCGTTCGATCACGATCGTGTGGTAAAACTACACCTCATTTGGACTCTCCTAGCTCCTCTATGCCTATTTAAACACCTCCCCAAATTCGCGGTCAATCCACCCCTAACCCTAGCAGTTTCCTCCTCGCGCCGGACGACGCGTCCGTCCGCGCCGGACACGTCCGCCCGCCACGTCGCCGGACCAATCCCGTGGCGCCACGTCACCCCGCCCGCCGCCGCCAGCCACTCCAGCGCCGCCACCTCACCGCCTCCTCTCTCCTCCGGCCTTGCAGACCGCCCGCTCGGCCCGTGCAGCCCCATGCCGAACCGCCCGCCGCCGCAGCCAGCGGCGCCCCTCGCCGCCGCCGCCCGACCGACCTCCGCCGCCGACCCGCGCCCACCGACCTCCGGCGCCGCCGCCCGGCCTTGGCCATGCCCCGGCGAGCTTCGCCACCGCCAGCGCGCCCCGCCAGCCGCCCGCGCCGCCTCCCCTCCGCTCTGGCGTCCGCGCCCGGCCGCCCGCGGCGCCTCCTTCCTCCTCCGGCGACCTCGCCGACCCCGCGTCCGCCCGCCGTCGCCGAGCCCCGATCCGGCCTCGGGAAGCGCGCCGCCGTTGACCTCTTCTCCCCCTCACTTTTCTTCTAAGTCCTTAATCTTTTGTCATTTTGTTGCATTTTCGAAGTGGTATATCTTTGCATCTGTAGATCCATTTTGCGCGTATAATATGTCAAAATGTTCGCCTCGAAGAGTAGATCATTTCATCTCATTGCATCATTTTCATTTGAGCTCATCTTGATGCCCGAAATGCTGTTGGAAGAGTGCTATGTGATGTTAGTTCCTGTTTCTTAACAGAACTTGCACTTTTGTTATTTTTGACATGATTATTGTGTGCACCCTATGAATTTGAGTCCTACATGTGTTTTGACATATGCCATGCCATCTTTCCAGGGGTGTATGCCATGTATTTTTGTGATCTATGTGGTGACTAGCACAAGCATGCAAAGTAGGTGTCCTGATGTTGCTGTTTTCAGCCCTGTTTTAGCTGATTTTGATGCCATGTTAACTTGATGATACCGAGTGATTTGTAAAGCATGTCTTGCTCTATCCATCCATGCCTTTGTTTGCAATTATGGAGTGCCATAGCTTGAGTCAATCGAGCTCTACTTTTGCTACCAAATGTTTTCCTGGCAGATTGTATACATGTTATTCAATTTTGCCTAGCTTGTTGTGGTTGATCCATTTATGCTATGTTATTGTTCTTGCCATGTATGTCTTCTATGTCATGTCTTCTTGATGTATGTATGCTTAGTTTTTCATATAAGGCTCTGTAGTGAGTGCATTGAGCTTGTTAACATGCCTACCGTTATCAGTTTTGACATGCCATGTTGCTGAATCTGTTATGAAACTTTCAATATTGACATGGGTGTTACTATATTTTCTAATCCTTTTTGGCTTATGGTCAGTAAGGGACTTTTGTTCTATGCTTTGAGTAGATTCATGCCATGCCATTTTTTGCTATTTTAAGTTCCTGTAGCATGTAGTTTTGTTGCTCTGAACATTGCAACCTGATGCTGTTTTTGCCATGTCCAGCCTGATATTTTGTGCACTTTTGCCATGCTTGTTTGAACCTGTTATGATGTGAACTAGCCATAGCTCAGTGCTCATCTTTTGTCGAGCATCTTGTGTAGATCACTGCCATGTGCTTTGTTGATACGTTTGGGTGCAGTAGCTTAATTATTTGTTGCTTGCTAAGTGGCATCATGCTGTTAATGGCAGATTTGCACCATTCTTGTTTTGCTTGTCATTTGCAAACCGTGCATCCGATTCGGTGATCTTTATATCGATTTCAACGAAATCATCTCATCTTTCAGTGGCATACTTGGTTTGCCAAGTTGATTCCTGGTTCATCATTTTCCTTCCGGGCCTTTTACGCATTGCATATCGCATCCCGCATATCATGTCATGTTTTGCATCATGTTGATTGTGCATTGCACCGTGATTTATTGTGGTTCCTTTGTTTGTGTTTTTGCTTTGGGTAGAGTCGGAGGCGAGTGCGTGAATGAGGAACCTGTTGAGAACGCTTACGAGGATCAAGCTTTCGACAACTCGAGAACATTGCGAGCAAGATGACCATACCCTCGAAATCACTTCTATCTTTGCTATGCTAGTTGCTCGCTCTTTTGCTATGCCTATGCTGCGATGCCTACCACTTGCTATATCATGCCACCCATATTGCCATGTCAGCCCTAACCATCCTTTCCTAGCAAACCGTTGATTGGCTATGTTACCGCTTTGCTCAGCCCTCTTATAGCGTTGCTAGTTGCGGTGAAGTTGAAGTTTGTTCCTTGTTGGAACATGGAGATGTTGTTCCTTGTTGGAACATGTTTACTTGTTGGGGATATCACAATATATATCTGCTATAATTAATGCATCTATATACTTGGTAAAGGGTGGAAGGCTCGGCCTTATGCACAGTGTTTTGTTCCACTCTTGCCACCCTAGTTTCCGTCATACGGTGTTATGTTCCTTGATTTTGCGTTCCTTACGGTTGGGTGATTTATGGGACCCCCTTGACAGTTCGCTTTGAATAAGACTCGTCCAAAGGCCCAACATTGGTTTTACCATTTGCCACCTAAGCCTTTTCCCCGGGTTTTCGCGAGCCCGAGGGTCATCTTATTTTAAACCCCGGCCAGTGCTCCTTGAGCGTTGGTCCAAACTAAAGCACCGTCTTGGGACCATTCCTTGGCAACATGGATTACGTCGGTTCTGTGACGCTTAGCTTATCCGGTGTGCCACGAGAACGAGATATGTGCAGCTCCTATCGGGATTTGTCGGCACAATCGGGTGGTCTTGCTGGTCTTGTTTTATTGCTGTCGAAATGTCTTGTAGTCCGAGATTCCGAGATTGATCGGGTCTTCGGTAGAAGGAATATCCTTCGTTGACCGTGAGAGCTTATAATGGGCTAAGTTGGGACACCCTGCAGGGTAATATCTTTGAAAGCCGTGCCCATGATTATGAGGCAGATGGGAATTTGTTAATGTCGGTTGTAGAAAACCCAAAGTTGACCTCAAATAAAATACACATCAACGCGTGTGTAACCGTGATGGTCTCTTCTCGGCGGAGTCCGGAAGTGAACACGGTGTTGGAGTTATGTCGGCGTAAGTAGTTCAGGATCACTTCTTGATCGCTACTAGCTTCACGACCGTGCTTTGCTCCTCTTCTCGCTCTCTTTTGCGATGTAGCCACCATATATGCTAGTCTCTTGCTGCAGCTCCACTTTACTACTCTGTCCTTCCTATAAGCTTAAATAGTCTTGATCTCGCGGGTGTGAGATTGCTGAGTCCCGTGACTCACGAGATACTTCAAAACAGTTGCAGGTTCCGGCGATGCGGTCAGGTGACTCAGCCGAGCTCAAGTGGGAGTTCGACGAGGCGTGGTCGTTACTATGTGTCTTTTCCCGATGATCGATAGTGGTGCCCGGTTGGGACGATTCGGGGATCTGTGTAGCTTTGGGGTATCTTCTTTTATTTTGGTTCCGTAGTCGGACCTTGAGTGTACTCTGAATGATGGATGTTTATTTATGTACTGTGTGACGTGGCGACTGTAAGCCAACTATGTATCTCTTTCCCTTAATTATTACATGGGTTGTGTGAAGATTACCTCACTTGTGACATTGCTTTCAATGCGGTTATGCCTCTAAGTCGTGCCTCGACACGTGGGAGATATAGCCGCATCGGGGGCGTTACAGCTTTGCAAAGTCGCATCCGAAGCCTCATTGAGAGGGACATCAATATCGTCAACGTTGTTCAAGTAATGCTAGTCCGCCGGATCCTGCCGTGCCAGCGACGACCTCTCCACATATGGGAGTTCAATCCAGAAGGGCCGCGGACTCTTCAGCAATTCTTCGGCACTACGCACGAAGGAATGTGGAGATTATTTTTCAGGAAACGAAAGCAATGGCCGGACACCACCGAAGATATCGGCCTAGACTGTAACCATCTGGACACCCCGATAAGTACCCCTTCGCCGAACACCTCATAATCAGACACCAAGTGGTAAGACACTGACCGAATCATCCTTTTCAGGGCTGGATAAAGAAAGTGGAATGGATTAGGTGTCCGTCTCCCCTTCTTGAAGACTTAGCTAATCCTATGTTAACAAGGATGCTGGCCTCGGCACCATACCAGGCACCGGCAAGGGAGGGTAAAGAGGAGAGTGAGAAGACCTGAGATGACCTTTGTTCTGGAGGTAAGTTGGATACTAAGTCCGAAGAAATCGACCTTTCCTCACCTGAAGATAGAAGCGAAAGAAGACCCAGTATCCCTTCTCCAAGCAGGAGGAAAAGGGCCGCCTCCGATGGTTGGGAGGGGCGGTCTCCCAAGAGGGCCAAGATGCCACCGTCGAGCGGCTTGGGTTTGGAAAGCGACGCCTTTGAACAACTCCAACATGGGGACAAGCCCTCGAGCAAACCGTAAGTGAATCCGTGGTACTTTGATAGCATCCCGCTCCTTTGCCGTTACCAAAGATATACGTAACGTGTCCGTGCATTTTTACAGGTCGGCACATAGTTTTTCGGGGTAATCCTCTTCTTTGGGAGGTCTCCTCCCAGAGATGATGGAGAGCGAGACGCCTCCCCCAACCTCCTCGCCTAATAAGGCGTACGACTCTGAAGTGTCATCGCGGAGGGTTTTTCTTGATCAACAAGCTACGCAGGGATAAAAGAGGCAGTACCCGAGGGTGGATCTCCGACCGTCCGGGATTCTGGGGCTGATAATAAAGGCCCCGGACTGTATGAGCCGACGGTGATTCTGGAGACGGGTGAACGGATTCCTTCAAAGGATGGTTGTGCTCCTAGAGCGGCTTCCGGAGACCCAGAGGCTCCAGATATATTACGAGACATGTTGCGAAAAGCATCTGTCTCGGGGGAACAACATACCTTGATGGGTACAGTGGTTGAGAAGATTTTGTCCGCGAAGAGCAGATTGAATGAAGCCTTCATGAGCCTGCTAAAAGGTTTCGAGGTTTGTGTTATAATGTTTTCAACTATGTTTTATTTGCAAAGATGCACCTGCGTATAGGTAGTAGCCCCTGAGACTCGGGTTGGCTTCCACTTGGAAGCGATCTGATGAACTTGAACGCAGGCTGTTTCCCCCTTAGCTTCTTCCCAGAGTATGGATATTGTTGAGCTGCAGCGGAAGCTTGATGTAGTAGGGGATGACCTTGTGTTAATCAATATGCGTCTTGACGAGTCGCAAGGTATGTATTCGGGGCAATCCCCATACAGTTGTTTTGTGGTATAAGCATGATGCTAAAATCTATATGCTGGAATATGCATGGCTGCAGATGGTGCTGCCGCTGTTGAAGTTCGTCGAGCGGAGCTGGCCCGGGCCAAGGAGCAGGCCCGTGTAGCAATGCGACTGCCGAAAAGGCATCGGCTGAGTTAAAAGCCAAACAAGCTGCACATCGCCAAGACGAGGAGAAGATATCCACGATGGCGCTTGAACTGAAAAATGCTACTGGCCGCTGTGAATTTCTGGAGAAGGAGAATGAAGCCAAAACGGATGAACTGGACAAGGCCTTACAAGAGGCGAGAGAAGAGCGGTCGGAATCCAGAGCAGCCCGTGAGGAGATCCGGCAAGCTAGGGAGATTGCGGCTAGTAAACCCTTTCTGCTACAGACTAAGTTCGGCGATCGGAACTATGCTTAGCTTAACCGAGTGTGGAGTTCTCCGGACAAGTTTTTAGACTTGCCTAAGAGTTCTTCCGATGCGGCGCAGTATTATCAAGCGCGAGAGGGGTACGCAACGGAGAAGCTTTTTTGGTCACAGTTTGGCGCATCAAAGCACCCTCTGTTGCTGAATGAACAGATGTCCCAATGGGCCGAGCTTCATAGTATATCCGGCCCTACCATGAGGAACGTCATATTCCGGTTGTGGCCAACCGAGCCTATTCTGAATAGCTAATTCTGTTTGGTGCAAAGGCTTGTTGAAGCGGTGCCGCGTATCGACGCTATGAAGCGGTCGACATGCATTGAGGGTGCACGGATGGCTTTTGCCCGAGTCAAGACATTCTGGGGGAGGATGAAGGCCATCGATGTTGTGGCGAAGAGTCCACCCAAGGGCAAGGACCATCCTGAACCAGAGCATTATATTGAAGACGTCCTAGAGGCCGCCCGCTTGATAGAGGGTTAGTGCTCGAAAGACATAATGTTCGAGTGAGGTGTATGAGAATTGTAAAAGACAATTTTATAGTTAATCTATTTTTATGTTTTGCTCAAAAGCTTGTATTCCTCCTCTGCAGCCGTTTTAATACAATCTAAAAGTTTTCCACTTGTCGGCTTCAGCCCCCTCGTAGGAAGTGCGGGGGTGTTCGGAAAAGCATTTGATCACTCTTTATCCAACATCTTGGTCCATGAAGGAGGTGATAATGTGGCGAACCAGGCAATCGGACTCTAGGGTGTTAACACTTTCACTTAGCCATAGGAGTTTTATGGTTGGGCTACGACATAGCCCCTGGTATGTATGCGGCGTATTATAATATGGTGCCTTACATATTTGATCTGAAAAAGATCCCTCGTGTGACACGGAGAATCGCTAAATATTCCAATAAGTTGTCAAGTGGTTGACCAGCTCTCGCCGCATCATGACAGTCAGTTTTTGGCTTTCTCTACTGAGGTACTTGACCAGATGAACCCGAAGCACAATCGCAGTAGTTCTCCCTTTACTACCCTAGCCGATGGAGCGGAACATAGGGTAGCAAGCACAGGAGCCGTGCAACCCAACTATTGACTCAAGACAATGATTTGGAGCTGATGCATATAAGGCCAAACTTGCGGCACCGAAGTACGCTATAGAGCTGTTCGGGCTTTTGCTAGCAACTCATTTGTTCCCGTACCGAGCCCCTGGTAGGTTATGCCAAGGTATATCTATGAAACAACCATAGGAGCCATATTCATTGGCGAAACAACACGGATGATTAATTCGGATACTGTTTACTGGGACCTGAGCGATATGCCAATGATTACTTTGTGTATATAAAGACCACAACCCCGGCTATTTGACATGCTCAGGGTCGGAGGCGGAGGAAGAGGCATAGTACAGGCTCGAAATAAAGAGTGCGGTCTACAAAAAGTTATTTTGGACCTCTAGTTGCACGTGTGCGCCGCCTGTCCTCGGCGAGGGGAATCCTTGATGGAAGTAGCCCCTTAGGTGAGTGTACGAATCCGAACTCCGATAGAGTCTGTTTTAGATGTTTGCCCTGTTCGTCACCTGTTTTTAAGAGATAGTGAAGGAAGAAAATAAAAAGAAAATAGATAAAAAGTGTTACGGGAATGCTTGCAGGATTGTCCGTAGTGTGCTTCCATCAATGCCCATGGTATCTTGAGTACGTAGTGATGTATGCGTGGCACAAATTTTGCTGGTGTACAAGGTGGGTGGCGAAAGCGGGACTGCTATTTTGGCTCCGGGAGTAGTCGATCCTCGGGTGGAAGTTGCTTCTGACCCCCGGTATTTCGTTGGTGAACCTCTCCGTCGTCCCTGTCGTCTGGCGGCCTCCTCCCCTTGTGTTTGGCGTTGAGCTTGCCGGCCTGCTTAAAGACCCAGCAGTTTCTGTTAGTATGATTAGCTGGTTTATCGGGGTGGCCGTGAATCTGGCAGGTCGGTCCAATATCCTGTCTAGGTTGGATGGTTTGTCTCAGTTCGTCTTGAATGGATTCTTCCGTTGACCGGGCTTGGGATTGCTGAATCCGGCGTTCACCGCTGTGTCGCGTGATCTTTCATTATAATTGCGACTATTGTGTTTGCTTTGTCGTGGCTTGCCGTTGCCTTCTCGGATTTCGGAAGTGCCCGGGTCGCTGGCGTTGTTGCTTCTACGAGCGAGCCAGCTTTCTTCTCCCGTGCAAAAGCGGGTCATTAGAGTAGTAATGGCTGTCATGGATTTAGGTCCTTCTTGACCGAGGTAGCGTGCAAGCCATTCATCCCGGATGTTGTGTCTGAAGGCTGCGAGGGCTTCCGCGTCCAGACAGTCAACGATTTGGTTCTTTTTGACTAAGAACCGAGTCCAGAGCTTCCTGGCTGACTCTCCGGGCTGCTGGACAATGTGACTTAGGTCATCGGCATTCGGTGGCTGGACATATGTTCCTTGGAAGTTGTCAAGGAAGGCTTCTTCCAAGTCTTCCCATTTGCCTATGGAATTTTCAGGTAGGCTGTTTAACCAGTGCCGAGCTGGCCCTTTTAGCTTTAGTGGGATGTATTTAATGGCGTGGAGGTCGTCTCCATGGGCCATATGGATGTGGAGGATAAAATCTTCTATCCATACCACGGGATCGGTTGTTCCGCCGTATGATTCAATATTGACGGGTTTGAATCCTTCGGGTAATTCATGATCCATTACTTCATCAGTGAAGGAAAGAGGGTGTGCGGCGCCTCTATGTAGGTCCACACTACGACGTAACTCCGAAGGAGTCCATTTGCGGTTTTCGGCTCGGGCGTGGCTAGGTTTGTCACGTCCGAAGAGGTAGCCATCATCGCGTGTCGAGGCATGCCCTCGCGATCCGTAGATCGATCTTGCGTGTCCTGCTCTACTGTCCAAGTCCCGTCGAAGGTCGTCTGTACAACCATGAGCTGTGTTATTCTTGCCTTTACGGCGAGGTGGGGCAGTCTGGTGTTTGGCTTGAGTTGCCTCTTTATCCGAACAGAGTTGTCGATGACCTGCCACATTGTGTGATGATGGTACGGGCTCCAACGCCTCGTCATCGGACTGAGGTAGCAATCTATGCTTTTGGTAGCTTTTGGCTGGGCCACTAAGGCCGTATTCTTCAGCAGCCAGGACTTCAGTCCATCTATCGTTGAGTAGGTCTTGGTCAGCTTGAAGCTGTTGCTGCTTCTTTTTCAGGCTCCTTGCAGTAGCTATTAGCCTGCGCTTGAAGCGCTCCTGGTCGATGGGTTCTTAGGGTACGATGAAGTCTTCGTCGCCAAGGCTTACCTCATCTTCGGAGAGCAGAAGGTAGTTGTCGTCCTCCGAATTGTCCCTGGGCGGGGCCTGTTCAGCGGGGCTGGCTTGCCCGTTTTCTTATTCCTCCTGTTCGGATCTTGCTCCAACAGGGTCTTCATTGTTTTCGGCATCGCCCGGAGTACTATTTTATCCGATGCTAGCGTTGCTACGATGTGACTGAGATCGGCGTTTAGGGTGCTGGTACTTAGACTATGTCTCAGGAGGTTTATTATCAACTGGATCTTCTTTGTCATCATCGCTAGCTTTTTTGGGTATATCAACCATGTACACGTCGTATGAAGAGGTGGCCGTCCCCGTCCTGTGAATGGTGGGTCTTGGCCTTGCTCCTTGTCGGCATCGTCGTCTATACCGTCGATGTCTTCGGAGCAATAATCAAGCATGTCGGTTAAGTCCTCGACAGTGGCTATGAAGTGGGTGGCGGGTGGGAAGCGAAATTCTCCATTATCAGCCTCTAGCTCGAACCGGACATTGTTCGGCTGTGAGTCCCCCGCCAAGGACAGACTTTTTAATGAATTTATAACATCGCCCAAGGGCGAGTGTTGGAAGATATCTGCGGTGCCGAACTCGAAGATCGATAACCGATCCAGCTCTGCGCCCGGAGGCGTGCGTGGTTCGGAACTTATAGCCGGAGACGAGTCCGGAACTCCGTTGACGTAGACATTGCAAGGTGTTGACGCCATGTGCGGCTCCAACACCGTGGATTCTGCGGTTTCAGATGGCGCAATCTGCTCCGGATCTAAGGCCGTAGCAGTTACATGAACCATCTCCTAAGTATGGTCCGATGACTGATTTAAGTCATGTTCATCGGAGCGAGGGGGAGCGATCGCCGTGGTCTCAAATCCATTGAAGATCAGGTCTCCACGGATATCCGTGACGTAGTTTAAGCTTCCAAATCTAACCTGGTGTCCAGGGGCGTAGCTATCGATCTGCTCCAGATGGCCGAGCGAGTTGGCCCGCAGTACGAAGGCGCCGAATACGAAAATCTGTCCGGGGAGGAAGGTTTCTCCTTGGACAACGTTGATGACCCACAAGTGTAGGGGATCTATTGTAGACCTTTCGATAAGTAAGAGTGTCGAACCCAACGAGGAGCAGAAGGAGATGATAAGCGGTTTTCAGTAAGGTTTTCTCTGCAAGCACTGAAATAGTAGGTGATAGATAGTTTTGTGATAGGATAAATAGTAACGAGCAAAAAGTAAATAAAGTAAATAAAGTGCAGCAAGGTGGCCCAATCCTTTATGTAGCAAAGGATAAGCCTGGACAAATTCTAGTAATGAGGAAAGAGCTCCCGAGGACACATTGGGAATTATCGTCAAGCTAGTTTTCATCATGCTCATATGATTCGCATTCGGTTCTTTGATAATTTGATATGTGGGTGGACCGGCACTTGGGTACTGCCCTAACTTGGACAAGCATCCCACTTATTATTAACCCCTCTTGCAAGCATCCGCAACTACAAAAAGGAGTATTAAGGTAAACCTAACCACAACATTAAACATATGGGCCCATATGAACTCCAAACGAAGCAACGCATAAACTAGGGTTTAAGCTTCTGTCACTCTAGCAACCCATCATCTACTTATTACTTCCCTATGCCTTCCTCTAGGCCCAAATAATGGTGAAGTGTCATGTAGTCGACGTTCATATAACACCACTAGAGGAAAGACAACATACATCTCATCAAAATATCGAACGAATACCAAATTCACATGACTACTAATAGCAAGACTTCACCCATGGCCTCAGGAACTAAAGTAACTACTCACAAAGCATAATCATGTTCATAATCAGAGGTGTAATAATATGCATTAAGGATCTGAACATATGATCTTCCACCAAGTAAACCAATAAGTATCAACTACAAGGAGTAATCAACACTACTAGCAACCCACAGGTACCAATTTGTGGTTTTGGATACAAGATTGGAGACAAGAGATGAACTAGGGTTTGAGAGGAGATGGTGCTGGTGAAGATGTTGATGGAGATTGACCCCCTCCCGACGAGAGGATCGTTGGTGATGATTTCCCCCTCCCGGAGGGAAGTGTCCCTGGCAGAACAGCTCTGCCAGAGCCCTAGATTGATTCCACCAAGCTTCCGCCTCGTGGTGGCGGATTTTCGTCCCGTAAGCATTCCCACGATTTTTTCCAGGGTGAAAGTGATGATATAGCAGAAGATGGACGCCAGAGGCCTGCCAGGGGCCCAGGAGATAGGGGCGCGCCCTATGGGGGGGCGCCCCCTGTCTCCTGGACAGGGTGTGGGCCCCCTGGCCTATTTCTTTCGCTCATAAATTCTTAATAAAACCAAAAAGTTGTTTCGTGGAGTTTCCGGACTTTTGGAGTTGTGCAGAATAGGTTTCCAACGTTTGCTCCTTTTCCAGCCAAAATTCCAGCTGCCGGCATTCCCCCTCTTCATGGTAAACCTTGTAAAATAAGAGAGAATAGCCATAAATATTGAGATATAAAGTGTAATGACAGCCCATAATGCAATAAATATTGATATAAAAGCATGATGCAAAATAGACGTATCAACTCCCACAAGCTTAGACCTCGCTTGTCCTCAAGCGGAAACCGAGATCGAGAAATATGTCCACAAGTTTAGAGATAGAGGTGTCGATAAAAAAAAATACGGACATGAGGGCATCATGAACATTCTAATAACAGCAACATATATATATTTTGTCATATGATTTCTTATGCTCAAGTAATAGGCAATTCACAATGTCAAGTATGGTTCATAAACTTCATTGGGAACTAACAAACTATAATCTCAGTCATTGAAGCAATTGCAATTTATCATAACCTCAGAAAGAGTCAATAATAGAGCTTTTCAGCAAGCTCACATACTCAACTATCTCGTAGTCTCCTATAATTGTTAACACCCACTCAATACTTGTGGTTATAGAGTTTCAGCCGGACACTGAGAAAGATAGGGGCTTATTGTGTTGCCTCCCAACGTATTCACCTTTAGGTGATGTCAACAATAATAGCCTATGCCAACTTACATCCAATTGGATATATGTATCATGATCTTTCAAGCACGAGGAGCTTGCCAAAGGATAAAATGAAAAAGTGGAAAGGTGAGGATCACCACCTTGACTCAAGCATAAAGCAAAAACATAAAATAAAAGATAGGCCCTTCGTAGAGGGAAGCAGAGGTTGTCATGCGCATTTAGGGTTGATGCACAAAATCTTAATGCAAAAGAACATCACTTTATATTGCCCCTTGTATGTGGACCTTTATTATGCAATCCGTCGCTTTTATTACTTCCACAACAAGTTCGTACAAAGCTTATTTTCTCTGCACTAATAAGTCATACATATTTAGGGAGCAATTTTTATTGCTTGCACCGATGACAACTTACTTGAAGGATCTTACTCAATCCATAGGTAGGTATGGTGGACTCTCATGGCAAAACTGGGTTTGAGGATATTTGGAAGCACAAGTAGTATCTCTACTTGGTGCAAGGAATTTTGGCTAGCAAGAGGGGGAAAGGCAAGCTCAACAGGTTTGGAAGGTCAATGACAATATACTTTAACTGAAATGTCAGAAAACATAAACCATTACGTTGTCTTCCTTGTCCAACATCAACTCTGTTAGCATGTCATACTTAATGAGTGCTTCACAATCATAAAAGAGTCCAAGATAATATATCTATATGTGAACCCCTCTTTCCTTATCACTTCCTATTAATCGCAACGATGACCAAGGCTACGTTCATCAACTCTCAACAATTTTTATGCCTCATACTTTCTATGTGTGAAGTTATCACCATCCATAAGATCAATATGAACTCTTTTGTTCTTTCTACTTTCTCAAGTTCAAAGCAACATAGCAAAGCCCTTGACTCAACACTAATCTTTATTACAGATAGCACACGGACTCGCTTACATAAAGAGATCACAAAGCAAAACTCAAAACTACTTGAAATTGAAACTTCAATCTACTAGATCAAGATACTACTAAAAGGATCGAACTAAATAAAGCAGTAAAGATAGGAGTGTGATGGTGATACGATACCGGGGCACCTCCCCCAAGCTTGGCGGTTGCCAAGGGGAGTGCCCATACCCATGTGATTATTTCTCCTTCTTCACGGTTGGTGTTGTGATCTTTTGGCGATGATGTCCTTCAGGATACGGTTCTCCTCCTCGAGCTTATTGATTTGTCGTTTGAGGTCCAAAATTTCTTTACGAAGCTTGCCCGTAACGGCCAAGGCTCCTTTTACCCAAGGATGCTG
This sequence comes from Aegilops longissima, assembly GCA_021605205.1. NCBI lineage: Eukaryota > Viridiplantae > Streptophyta > Magnoliopsida > Poales > Poaceae > Aegilops > Aegilops longissima. The sequence continues at coordinate 120,026,954 of CM038677.1, forward strand.
CATAGCTTCTGGAGAACACATGAAACTCTTTTTCATATTTTCATAAGAAAGAAATCTAGAGTTGGAAGGGATGACCGAGGCAGGGACAGCCAGGCTAGGTAGTTCCCCCATAGTGAAATCTGCTCAGAGACGAGAGGTAACTTCTTGATCTTCCTCCATGGCATCTATCCTTTTCAAATCAGCCTCCATCTCATCCTCCGTTGATGGTCCAAAGTGATAGGCATCACCGTTTGCTCCTGGACCTGGCGTTGGGTGAAACACCCTGCTCTCCCCAACTGATTCTTGAGAAGACATCTTGCTTTATTCTGCAACAGGAACAACTCGAAACGAAAACAGAGGATGTTCGCGTGATACGGTGGTCAAAACCTTCGGGAGTATATATAATGAATTTTTACCGACCAAAATACGTAACATACAAGAAAACGGAATCCGGGAGGCACACGAGGTGCCCACGAGACAGGGGCGCACCCTACAGGGGGGGGCCTCCTCTCTCGTGGGAGCCTCGTGTTTGTTTCGGACTACTTCTTTCTTCCTAAAATTATGAAATAATCCAAAACTGATAGAAATTGCCATTAGAGTTGTTTTGGAGTCGGTATACTTACCGTACCACGTACTTATGCCTTTTCGAAGTCTGGAACGTTCTGGAAAGTGTCTCTTATGTACTCCTCTGGGGTTATGGTTTCAATAATATTAGTTTCAACATTGATAGGATTACCTGAAATATAATGCTTAATTCTTTGACCATTAACCACCCTCGGATTTGTGCCTTCGAAGTTGTTAAGTTTTATAGCACCGGAACGATAGACTTCCTCGATAACGTAGGGACCTTCCCATTTTGAGAGAAGTTTTCCTACAAAAATCTTAAACGAGAGTTGAATAATAACACATAATCTCCTACATTAAACTCACGCTTTTGTATCCTCTTATCATGCCAGCGTTTGACTTTTTCTTTGAAGAGCTTGGCATTCTCACATGCTTGTGTTCTCCATTCATCAAGTGAGCTAATATCAAACAACCTCTTCTCACCGGCAAGTTTGAAGTCATAATTGAGCTCTTTAATAGCCCAATATGGTTTATTTTCAAGTTCAAGAGGTAAATTACACGCTTTTCCATAAACCATCTTATATGGAGACAAACCGATAGGATTTTTGTATGCAGTCCTATAGGCCCATAATGCATCATCAAGTTTTTTGGACCAATTCTTTCTAGATCTATTCATAGTCTTTTGCAAAATTAATTTGAGCTCTCTATTGCTCAACTCTACTTGACCACTAGACTGCGGGTGATAAGGAGATGCGATTATATGATTGACATCATACTTAGCAAGCATCTTACGGAAAGCACCATGAATAAAGTGTGAACCACCATCAGTCATAAGATATCTAGGGACTCCAAACCTCGGAAAAATAACTTCTTTAAGCATTTTAATAGAAGTGTTATGATCAGCACTACTAGTTGGAATAGCTTCTACGCATTTAGTAACGTAATCAACATCAACTAAAATATGTGTATAACCATTGGAGGCAGGAAATAGTCCCATATAATCAAAGCCCCAAACATCAAACGGTTCAATAACAAGAGAATAATTCATAGGCATTTCTTGACGTCTATTGATGTTACCTATCCTTTAACATTCATCACAAGATAAGACAAACTTACGAGCATCTTTGAAGAGAGTAGGCCAATAAAAACCAGATTGTAGTACCTTGTGTGCACTTCTATCTCCCGCGTGCTGTCCTCCATAAGATTCAGAGTGACACTTGCGTATGATTTGTTCCTGTTCATGCTCAGGCACACAACGTCTAATAATACCATCTACTCCTTCTTTATAAAGGTGTGGATCATCCCTGAAGTAATGTCTTAAATCATAAAAGAACTTTTTCTTTTGCTAGTATGGGAAACTAGGCGGTGTGTATTTAGCAACAATGTAATTAGCATAATCAGCATACCAAGGAGCAGTACAAGAAGCATTGTCAACCGCTAATTGTTCATCAGGATAACTATCATTAATAGGCAGTGGGTCATCAAGAACATTCTCTAACCTAGACAAGTTGTCTGCCACGGGGTTCTCGGCTCCCTTTCTATCAATAATATGCAAGTCAAATTCTTGGAGCAAGAGAACCCATCTAATGAGTCTAGGCTTAGCATCTTTCTTTTCCATAAGATATTTAATAGCAGCATGATCAGTGTGAATAGTAACTTTGGAATCAACAATATAAGGTCTAAACTTATCACATGCAAATACAACTGCTAAGAACTCTTTTTCAGTACATAATTTCTCTGGGCAGAATCAAGAGTCTTGCTAGCATACTGGATAACATTCAATTTCTTATCGACTCTTTGCCCTAAAACAGCACCTACAGCATGATCACTAGCATCACACATGATTTCAAAAGGTAAATTCCAATCAGGTGGCTGAACAATAGGTGCTGTGATCAAAGCTTTCTTAAGTGTTTCAAATGCTTCTAAACAATCATCATCAAAGACAAAAGGAATATCTTTTTGCAATAAATTAGTCAGAGGCCTAGAGATTTTAGAAAAGTCCTTAATGAGCCTCCTATAAAAACAGGCATGACCAAGAAAACTTCTTATACCTTTTATGTCCTTGAGGCATGGCATTTTTTCAATAGCATCAACTTTGGCTTTATCAACTTCGATACCTCTCTCGGAGATCTTGTGCCCCAAGACAATGCCTTCATTAACCATAAACTGACACTTTTCCCAATTCAGGACGAGATTGGTGTCTTCAGATCTCTGCAAAACTCGATCAAGATTGCTCAAACAATCATCAAAGGAGGATCCATAGACGGAGAAGTCATCCATGAATACCTCACAAATCTTTTCACAAAAATAAGAAAATATAGCCATCACACATCTTTGAAAGGTAGCAGGTGCATTACATAAACCAAAAGGCATACGTCTATAAGCAAAAGTACCAAAAGGGCAAGTAAAAGTAGTTTTAGATTGATCCCCCGCTGATACAGTTATCTGAGAGAAACCAGAATAACCATCTAGAAAGCAAAAATGTGTGTGTTTGGATAGCCTTTCTAGCATTTGATCAATAAAAGGTAAAGGGTAATGATCTTTCTTAGTATCTTTATTTAAATTACGGAAATCAATTACCATCCTATAGCCTGTAATAATTCTTTGCGGGATCAATTCATCTTTATCATTAGGAACAACGGTAATACCTCCCTTTTTAGGGAAACAATTGACATGGCTTAACCATTCACTATCAGCAACGGGATAAATAATACCTGCCTCAAGGACTTTTAGAATCTCCTTTCTTACCACTTCCTTCATTTTGGGGTTTAATCGTCTTTGAGGATCTCTAACTGGTTTGGCATCTTTCTCCACTGAAATTTTGTGTTGACATAATGTGGAACTAATGCCCTTAAGATCATCCAGAGTATATCCAATAGCAGCTCGGTGCTTCTTCAGAGTTTTCAATAATCTTTTTTCTTCTTTCTCTGAAAGGTTAGCACTAATAATAACATGATATATTTCTTTTTCATCAAGATAAGCATACTTGAGATTATCATGTAAGGGTTTGAGTTCGAACACGGGATCACCCTTGGGTGGAGGGGGATCCCCAAGAATTTCAACGGGAAGGTTATGTTTTAGCATAGGTTCTTGTTTAAGGAACACTTCGTCTATTTCCTCCCTTTCCTTCATAAACATATCATTTTGATGGTCTAACAAATATTGTTCTAACGGATCAGTTGGGGGAACAACAATGGAAGCAAGACCAATAATTTCATCCTTACTAGGGGGTTCCCTTTCAAGAAGTTGTCTACTAAAGTTAGCGAAATTAAACTCATGATACATACCATCTATGCCAACAGTGACAATATTCTTTTCACAATCAATCTTAGCACTAGCACTATTCAAGAAAGGTCTACCAAAAATTATGGGACAAAAATTATCTTGTGGGGAAGCAAGAACAAGGAAATCAGCAGGGTATTTAATCTTTCCACACAAGACTTCAACATCTCTAACAATCCAAATAGGTTTAATGGTGTCCCTATTAGCAAGCTTAATAGTAACATCAATGTCTTCTAATTCAACAGGTGCAATATCGTGCATAATTTCTTTATAAAGATCATAAGGTATCGCATTAGCACTAGCACCCATATCACATAAGCCATGATAACAATGATCTCCTATTTTAACAGAAATAACAGGCGTGCCTACAACAGGTCTACGGGTCTTAGTATCGGGTCTAGCAATATTAGCAGTTTCACCCAGGAAAGAGATAACATGCCCATCTAAGTCTTCATCCAAGATATCTTTAATCATAGCAATACCAGGTCCAACATTAATTTGCTCAGGAGGTGTATAAGTCCTATATTACTCTTACGAACAACAGTCAAAGCTTTAACATGATCTTTTATCCTAACAGGAAAAGGAGGTTTTTCGACATAAGCAGCAGGGATAATAGGATCACTATATGTAATAGTCTTTTCTTCGACTGTAATAGGTGCAACTACTTTCACTTCAACAGGAGGATTATATTTAAACCACTTCTCTTTAGGGAGATCAATGTGAGTAGCAAAAGTTTCACAAAAAGTAGCTACTATCTCAGAGTCAAGTCCATACTTAGAGCTAAATCCACGGAAAGCATCGGTATCCATAAAAGATTTAACATAATCGAACTTAGGTGTCATACCTGACTCCTTACCATCGTCGGAACCCCAATCTTCAGAGTTGCCTTTAATTCTTTCCAATAAGTCCCATTTGAAATCAATAGTCTTCAGCATATAGGAACCAACATAGGAAGTATCGAGCAGGTTGTGATTATCAAGAGAAAGCCGAGCATAAAAATTCTGAATAATCATTTCCCGAGAGAGCTCATGATTGGGGCATGAATATAACATGGATTTAAGCCCCCCCCCCCAAGCTTGAGCGATGCTTTCTCCTTCGCGAGGTAGAACTTCTGGTGAAATTCCAACTTCAGTCGCTTATAATTCCAAAATCTCGTATCATCACATAGCCTATACCATGTCATTGCATCTCCCTTCAAAGATAAAGGGAAGACCTTCCTTTTGACAACATCATCGGGGATCCCTGCAAGCTTAAATAATCCACAAACTTCATCCACAAAGATAAGGTGTAAATCGGGATGCAATGTCCCGTCTCCTGCAAAAGGATTAGCTAGCAGTTTTTCTATCATACCCGAAGGAATCTCAAAGTGAATATTTTCATAAGGTTCAGTAGGTTGAGGAGCATCTCTTTGCTCTTCTGGTTGGGGCGAAGATACCCCGAACAAGCCCTTCAAAGAGTTTGTTTCCATAGTGACAAGTAACAGAAAATTTCAGCACACTAAATAAATGTTTCCTTACCAAGTTCCACTCACCAAAAGCGCTACACTCCCCGGCAAGGGCGCCAGAAAAGAGTCTTGATGACCCACAAGTGTAGGGGATCTATCGTAGTCCTTTCGATAAGTAAGAGTGTCGAACCCAACGAGGAGCAGAAGGAGATGATAAGCGGTTTTCAGTAAGGTTTTCTCTGCAAGCACTGAAATAGTAGGTGATAGATAGTTTTGTGATAGGATAAATAGTAACGAGCAAAAAGTAAATAAAGTAAATAAAGTGCAGCAAGGTGGCCCAATCCTTTATGTAGCAAAGGATAAGCCTGGACAAATTCTAGTAATGAGGAAAGAGCTCAAGAGGACACATTGGGAATTATCGTCAAGCTAGTTTTCATCACGCTCATATGATTCGCGTTCGGTACTTTGATAATTTGATATGTGGGTGGACCGGCACTTGAGTACTGCCCTAACTTGGACAAGCATCCCACTTATGATTGACCCCTATCGCAAGCATCCGCAACTACAAAAAGGAGTATTAAGGTAAACCTAACCACATCATTAAACATATGGGCCCATATGAACCCCTAACGAAGCAACGCATAAACTAGGGTTTAAGCTTCTGTCACTCTAGCAACCCATCATCTATTTGTTACTTCCCTATGCCTTCCTCTAGGCCCAAATAACGGTGAAGTGTCATGTAGTCGACGTTCACATAACACCACTAGAGGAAAGACAACATACATCTCATCAAAATATCGAACGAATACCAAATTCACATGACTACTAATAGCAAGACTTCACCCATGTCCTCAGGAACTAAAGTAACTACTCACAAAGCATAATCATGTTCATAATCAGAGGTGTAATAATATGCATTAAGGATCTGAACATATGATCTTCCACCAAGTAAACCAATAAGTTTCAACTACAAGGAGTAATCAACACTACTAGCAACCCACAGGTACCAATTTGTGGTTTTGGATACAAGATTGGAGACAAGAGATGAACTAGGGTTTGAGAGGAGATGGTGCTGATGAAGATGTTGATGGAGATTGACCCCCTCCCGACGAGAGGATCGTTGGTGATGACGTTGGTGATGATTTCCCCCTCCCAGAGGGAAATGTCCCCGGCAGAACAGCTCCGTCGGAGCCCTATATTGATTCCGCCAAGGTTCCGCCTCGTGGCGGCGGAGTTTCGTCCCATAAGCTTTCCCACGATTTTTTCCAGGGTGAAAGCGATGATATAGCAGAAGATGGATGCCAGAGGCCCACCAGGGGGCCCAGGAGATAGGCGCGCCCTATAGGGGGGGCGCTCTCTCTCTGGACAGGTGTGGGCCCCGGCCTATTTCTTTCGCTCATAAATTCTTAATAAATCCAAAAGTTGTTTCGTGGAGTTTCAGGACTTTTGAGTTGTGCGAATAGGTTTCAACGTTTGCTCCTTTTCTAGCCAGAATTCCAGCTGCCGGCATTCCCCCTCTTCATGGTAAACCTTGTAAAATAAGAGAGAATAGCCATAAATATTGAGATATAAAGTGTAATGACAGCCCATAATGCAATAAATATTTATATAAAAGCATGATGCAAAATGGATGTATCAAGCGTCACTATAGACGATCGAAGGGGCCATCGACCCCTTCGTCGACGGCACAGTGGAACTCTTAATGAAAGCACCAATGTCGATGTCAAAACCGGCGGATCTCGGGTAGGGGGTCCGAACTGTGCGTCTAAAGTTGATGGTTACAGGAGACAGGGGACACGATATTTACCCAGGTTCGGGCCCTCTCTATGGAGGTAATACCCTACTTCCTGCTTGATTGATCTTAATGAATATGAGTATTACAAGAGTTGATCTACCACGAGATCATATTAGCAAAACCCTAGAAGCCTAGCATGTATGACTATGGTAATGAGTATATATTTCCGGACTACACCCTCCGGTTTATATAGACACCGGGGGGGGGGGGGGTGGATCTAGGGTTACAGAGAGTCGGTTAAATAGGAAGGAATCTTCATAGTTGGTCGCCAAGCTTTCCTTCCACGCCAAGGAGAGTCCAATCCGGACACATGTACAGTCTTCGGCCTTCATGTCTTCACAGCCCACCAGTCCGGCCCATGGATAACAGGTCGGACGCCCGAGGACCCCTTAGTCCAGGACTCCTTCACCCGCCCTCCACCCTGAACCCTAAGATAGATAGTGGCGTACCTCTCCGGCGAGCCCCCGTCCCCACTGCGGGTGGTTCTTCCTTAACTCCGGCGATCCCCCCACCCTCTAAAAATCGACTGACCCAAAAGTTGATCATCGACTGAAGTGTAACTAAATTGGAGCAGAGCAGCAGCACGACCGAGGGGGAGAGCAGCAGCAGTAGCACGAGCGAGCGAGAGCCAGAGCAGCAGCAGCTGGGTGAGCGAGCGATCGAGCGAGAGCCGGAGCAGCAGCAGCAGATCTGGCTGGTATGGACGCCACCGCCGAAGGGGCCTCGCACTAGGGGAGAGCCGTCATGGAGATGTCACCCGCGGTGCCGGCTTCAAGGTAGCCGCTCCATGGGGGTGCGAGATGGAGCACCGTCGGTGCCGGGAGGTCGAGATAAGGAGAAGGTACGATGCGATGAGTGTACAATCTCTTTGGTGGCGCCGAGTAGGCATTGGCTTTGTCCGAGGAGTCGGTGAGGATGTTGCGGTTCCGGTGGAGTAGGTTAATGCGGCGTTGTGGGGATGGAGCAGCCGCGATAAACGAGGCGATCGTCGGAGCAGCTCCTTGGAGGTGGAGGACGGGGTGGCTAAACCGGCAGGACGACGAGATGGACGATGGATCCTCATCCGGGGAGGTGGACGAGGGACGTCGAGATGTTGTGGTGGACGGCGTCATCGGGGAAGAGGCTCCCGCTGGGCAGCGGTGAGGTGGCGGATGGAGGAGGGTGGGGTTTCGCAGCTGGAGCGGAGAGGTTATGGTGGCCTGGGATTTTGAATGGCAAAAAGGAGGCGATGAGAGGGGGTGAACCATGACTTAGGGACGCACTTGTCCAAAATGTAGGGTGTGTTACAAAAGTACCCCCCACCGATTTGAACTAGCGGCCCTTTTGGCTTAGGGTTATAAGGGGGATTTTGCGTGTCGGGATTTGGCATTTGGAGGGAGTTTTCGCGCGCGTTGTAATTTCGGGATAGCAAGGCGAGATACGTCTCCAACATATCTATAATTTATGAATCATTCATGCTATTTTATTATCTGTTTTGAATGATTACATGCTTTACTATACAGTTTTATATTACTTTTGGGACTAACCTACTAACCGGAGGCCCAGCCCATATTGCTGTTTTATTGCCTCTTTCAGTATTTCGAAGAAAAGGAATATCAAACGGAGTCCAAACGGAATGAAATCTTCGGGAGCGTGATTTTTGGAACAAACATGATCCGGGAGACTTGGAGTACAAGCCAGGGAAGCTTCAAGGAGGCCAGGAGATAGGAGGGCGTGCCCACCCCCTGGGCGCACCCCCTGTCTCGTGGGCCCCTCGTGGCTCCCCCGACCGACTTCTTTCGCCTATATATTCCCATATACCCTAAAACCATCGAATACGAAGATAATTCGGGAGTTCCGCCGCCACAAGCCTCTGTAGCCACCAAAAACCTCTCGAGAGCCCGTTCAAGACTCCTGCGGAGGGGGGAATCCTCACCGTGGCCATCTTCATCATCCCGCGCTCTCCATGACGAGGAGGGAGTAGTTCACCCTCGGGGCTGAGGGTATGTACCAGTAGCTATGTGTTTGATCTCTCTCTCTCTCTCTCTCTCTCTCTCTCGTGTTTTCTCTATGGCACGATCTTGATGTATCGCGAGCTTTGCTATTATAGTTGGATCTTATGATGTTTCTCCCCCTCTACTCTCTTGTAATGGATTGAGCTTTCCCTTTGAAGTTATCTTATCGGATTGAGTCTTTAAGGATTTGAGAACACTTGATGTATGTCTTGCCGTGCTTATCTGTGGTGACAATGGGATATCACGTGATCCACTTGATGTTTGTTTTGGTGATCAACTTGTGGGTTCCGCCCATGAACCTATGCATAGGGGTTGGCACACGTTTTCTTCTTGACTCTCTGGTAGAAACTTTGGGGCACTCTTTGAAGTACTTTGTGTTGGTTGAATAGATGAATCTGAGATTGTGTGATGCATATCGTATAATCATGCCCACGGATACTTGAGGTGACAATGGAGTATCTAGGTGACATTAGGGTTTTGGTTGATTTGTGTCTTAAGGTGTTATTCTAGTATGAACTCTATGATATGCTAGTGTCCAATGTTACTTATGCATAATGCCTGGTTATGATCGTTGTTGCTCTCTAGCTGGCTGCTTCTCAATCTTAATTGCTAGCCTTCGCCTGTACTAAATGGGAACTCTGCTTGTACATCAAAAACCTTGAACCCAAAGTTATTCCAGGTGAGTCCACCATACCTACCTATATACGGTATTACCCTGCATTCCTAAGTAAATTTGCATGTGCCACCTCTAAAAACTTCTAAAAATTATCCCTTTTGTGTGCCTGGATCGTTCATGGAATGACAGGAGGTGGTCGATATCTTCCTTGTTAAGCAGGTTATTCTCAGGTCGAGTGTTTATTCACTCGCCATCGCACGAGGAAATGGACGGTAATAGGGATGCCCAGTCCCAAACTTCAAACACGAAAAAGAGTTCATCTCTTGAATAATCAAACAAAAAACTCCCAATGGAGTCAAAACCTTTACTTCTATCGCTTGGGAACCGCCACTAGCGTGCTTAGCATGGAAGATTTTGATAACTGATGGTCGTGAAGTGAATGAGAAGGGTGCGTGTCTCAAAATATCATTTATCTCTGTTTTAAAAATTGAGCTCTAGCACCTCTGCAAATCACTGCTTCCCTCTGCGAAGGGACTTTCTATTTACTTTTATGTTGTGTCATCACCTTCTGAAACAAGCGCTAGAAACCGAGAGAGCACAACTGTCATGATTTATGCATTGTGTATAGCTAATGTTGGGTGCATCATGACTAGATTTTTTCTACCATTAATTACAATGTTTAGTCGCTGCTTGAACTTAGAAGGTGCTCTGCATTTATGTTTTGCGGTCTCAGAAAGGGCTAGCAAGATACCACTATTGTCATACTATATCATGATTGTTTTGACAACTTGTTGCCATTTGAGATATCTTATTTGTAACATCCCAAATTTTCCTATTTGGAATGTTTTACAATTATAGCTAAGCATCCTATGCATCCTGTTTGAATTTGAATACCATTTGAAGTTTCAGAGAGTTTTGAATTTGAAATTTGAATTCCAAACTTTGGCATGTGGGAAACCATTCAAAAACCAAGCCTGATAAATACTTGATCAAAAGTATGAGAGGAGCTAACATGACACTCCAAAAATATCAGAGAAACAAAGCCAAAATAATTGGATTCAAATCTGAATTTTATTTGAATTTGAAAAAATGGATTTTTATGAAGTTTGGATTTTGCCTTTGGAAAAATGTTCAAATGAAAGGGAATATTCCCTGATCATTTTGGTATATATATACTATATATAAAATATTTATAGTTTAGGTTTTATTTTTGTTTTGGTTTTATTAAAAAATAAAAGAAAAACTTTTGGCGCCACCAGCCACCCAGCCCAGCCAGCGCCGCCTCATTCCCACAAGACCAGGCCCACCAACCGCCCACTAGGCCAACAGCCCAGCCAGCCGACCGCCGCGCCCCCCTCGATCCCCTAGGATCCGGTCGACCGACCAAACCCCCTCTCTCCTCACCGACCCGTGGCCCCACCCTCTCTTCTTCCTCCCCACGCTTGAACCTCGCTGAGATCCGCTGGATCCCAAGAATCTGGGATCCCGATCGCCTGATGCCCTTCCGCCTCACCGAGGCCCTGGCTATATAAACCAAGCCCCCGCACCCCATTCCCCCTTAGCCTCGCCGAGCCCTCTCCTCTCTCTCCCGGCACGCCGGAGCCCGAGCTCACCTCCGCCAAAACCCTCGCCGTCGCCTGGTGCACCCCGACCCACCCCAACTCCACCGAACCATCCCCGAGCCCCAAGACCTCCCGACGTCTCGCTGGCTCGCTGACGCCTCAAGCCCCGGAGCACTCCCGCCGCCGCCGACGCCGCCGAGTCCGGTAAGCCCCGGCATCCCCCATCCACCGTTAGATCCTAAACCTAGGGTTAGGATTAGAAGCCCCCGAAGGGGTAAGTTTTAGTTAGAAAACCGGACGGCCGAGCGGTTTATTTTTATTAGTTAGGTTTATTTTAGTTAGGCCGGTTCTGTTAGTTAAACCCTAGGCCCATTTAGTCTATCTGACGCCTAGTGCACAGTATAGGCCCATTGGGCTTTTTCTTTTTATTTTGATTTTCTGTTTTAGCCGATTTGTTTCAAATTTCAAAAATGTATATCTTTTGTTCTGTTTAATATTTTTTAGTGATTCTTTTTTTTGTTGGATTGCAAATTTTATGTAGTTTCTCAAAAACATATATTTAGCTATGTTAAAAATAATTAAAAATGCTTTAATATTGTTTTAGTCAGAATAGCAAATCTGCTATAGTTTTAGTTAGAAAAATTATTTTTGCATGATTCTTTTTGCAATCACTTTATTTTGATATTGCCAAACCCTAGAAATTAACTTTGGTATTTTAGGATTAATAAATAATTAATTCTAAGAAGAATCCTATTAATCCTAATTAATTGATTAGTTCTGTTTTCCTAATTAATTAATTAGTAAATTAATTTATTTTTAACTTGTGATTAGTTATTCTAGGTTAGCTTCTGTCATTCCATTAGATGAACTTTTATTTATAATTAATAAAAGTTTTAGATTAATTTTCTTAATAGAAATTGGATTAGGCCTAAAATGAGTTTTATAATAGCTTTTAATTAATTCTTTTTGCTCCTAATTACTTAGTTAATCCTCTTCTGTTAAGTTAACCTAAAACCATGATTAGGTTATGTTGAGGAATTTTGTTATATAAAACCATTTTGCTATTGTTTGGAATAGGGAAAGACTTTGAATTTGATTTCTTTGAGTTTTCCTTTTGATTTGGTTTTGATTGTTTTGTTGTGCTATATTACTTTTGTTATCTTGTGTGATCCTCTTGCTTTATGCTTATTGTGTTATTGTTTGTCTCGGTAGAGTTTCCGGAGTGCGAAGCATGCTACTACGACTCTTTAGCTTACGAGGATCATCAGCAAGGCAAGTTTTGATCATGTTATTTCTATACCTATGTTTTTGTGCATTAGTAGTTGTCACCACCCCACCATTGCATGCAGTAGTGAAAATCTTGAAGTCATTAAACTTGAGTAGTATCATGTGGTAGGATGAACCAATCCCCTTGTTACTATGACCCCGGACGTAGTAGTTATTTTGCTATGCTCAGAGACGGATTTGGGATGAGTGAAGTTCATAAGCAAGATGTGAGAGTCAATGATGATGACAACCCATGGACTACAATGATCAAGAAGGACTTCGAAAATCACTCTTGGGTGGAGGACGGTTGACGGGCACCTGGAGCACCAGTGGTGGCCGGGATGCATGGAGAAGCGCCATGACATCCTCGGAAAGCTTCACCCAGCCACGAAGAGAAGGATGGATGCCCCATGACCGAAGCTTACTGCAGCCGCAAGCCATTATGGGCTCGCTGGGTTGACCCTTGTAGTGAAGTGGCTGGACGGTACTACGAGAAGTAGACGAACGGTAGGATTGGATGGGTACCGGCAGTGGCCAGAAGAACTCTTTGGAAGACCCTGTTTCATTCGTCCCGTCTTCAAACACCATGAAGTGCGAAGACTTTAAAAGGAGGGAATGATTCTTGCGGGGAAAGTGCGCAAACCTCTGCAGAGTGTTATAACCTAATCGATTAGCCGTGTCCCCGGTTACGGACATTTGAGCATCTGGACCTTGGAAGTATTCGGATATCTCAACACTAAAACTAATGGATTAAATTGATGGGTTTATAATAATAATTTGGGAACGAGATATTGGTTGGCGGAACCATCTCAATAACTACCAACAATTTGTAGTAATTTGCAAATAAGTCCACTGTAGTAGGATAAAATTGGCTTTTCGCAAAATGATGAAACTTAGAGCTCCACAGCCAAAATGCATATAGTGTTAGCAACTTTATTATTGTTATTCTTCATGACTTGCCAGCTTATTCCAAAAGCTGACCTACATGGCTGCAACGTATTATGTTGCAGAGATATATTCCGATCAGGAGTGAGGCTACGCTCCGCGCTTGGCGATTGCCCTTTGGAGTCGGATGGACTCGCTTACCTTCGACGCTTCCGCAGCATTTTAGTTTATTTCTCATGAGTTGGCCTTGAGCCGAATTTATTCCCTTGTAATAAAGACTCTATATGAGAATCGATTAATGATATTCAGGTGTGATTGAACTTTGATTACTTTATCGATGTACTGTGAGTACCAGCATGATCTTGGGATGGTACAGACACAGAGATTTGACCGATTTTGGGTCAGGTCGCTACATTATTATTGTTCGCTAGATGATTATGTCATTGATATGAGTTAATATAATCTTTAAATGTTATTGTTGACATGGTTAGTTATAATTGTTGGGGAACGCATTAATTTCAAACAATTTCCTATGATCACGCAAGATCTATCTAGGAGATCCATAGCAACGAGGGGAAGACTGTGTCCACGAACCCTTGTAGACCGAAAGCGGAAGTGTTATATCAACGCGGTTGATGTAGTCGTACGTCTTCACGATATGACCGATCCTAGCACCGAACGTACATCACCTCCGTGTTCAGCACACGTTCAACTCGATGACGTCCCTCGTACTATTGATCCAGTTGAGGCTAAGGGAGAGTTTCATCAGCACGACGGCATGGTGACGGTGATGATGAAGTTACCGACGCAGGGCTTCGCCTAAGCACTGCGACGATATGACCGAGGTGTGTAACTGTGGAGGGGGGCACTGCACATGGCTAAGACATTGGTTGTTGTGCTATTGGGGTGCCCCCTGGCCTCGTATATAAAGGAGGGAGGGAGAGAGGAGGCAGGCCAGGTTTGGGCGTGCCAGAGGGGAGTCCTACTTGGACTCCTATTCCAAGTATGATTCGCCCCCCCTTTTTCCTTTCTTACACCAGAGGAAAGGGAAGGGGGAGAGAGGAGGAATGAAAGAGGGGGCCGGCCCCCTGCCTTAGTCCAATTCGGTTTGGGCAAGGGGAGGGGTGCCCCTCTCACATGGCCCTTTCTCCTCTCCTCCAATAAGGCCCACTAGGCCCAATACTTCTCCCGGGGGGGGGGGGGGTCCGGTAACCTCCCGGTACTCCAGAAAAATTCCCGAACCACTCAGAACCATTCCGATGTCCAAATGCAACCTTCCAATATATAAATCTTTACCTCTCGACCATTTCAAGACTCCTCGTCATGGCCATGATCTCATACGGGACTCCGAACAACCTTCGGTACATCAAATCACATAAAACTCATAATACCAACCGTGCGGACCCTACGGGTTCGAGAACTATGTAGACATGACCGAGACACATCTCCGGTCAATAACCAATAGCGGAACCTGGATGCTCATATTGGCTCCTAAATATTCTACGAAGATCTTTATCGGTCAAACTACACAACAACATACGTTGTTCCCTTTGTCAGTATGTTACTTGCCCGAGATTCGATCGTCTGTATCACCATACCTAGTTCAATCTCGTTACCGGAAAGTCTCTTTACTCATTCCATAATGCATCATCCTACAACTAACTCATTAGTCACATTACTTTAAAGGCATATAGTGATGGGCATTACCGAGAGGGCCCAGAGATACCTCTCCGACAATCGGAGTGACAAATCCTAGTCTCGATCTATGCCAACTCAACAAACACCATCAGAGACACATGTAGTGCATCTTTATAATCACCCAGTTACGTTGTGACGTTTGATAGCACATAAGGTGTTCCTCCGGTATTCGGGAGTTGCATAATCTCATAGTCAGAGGAACATGTATAAGTCACGAAGAAAGAAAGCAATAGCAATAAAACTAAACGATCATTATGCCAAGCTAACGGATGGGTCTTATCCATCACATCATTTTCCTAATAATGTGATCCCGTTCATCAAATGACAACACATGTCTATGGTCAGGAAACATAACCATCTTTGATAAACAAGCTAGTCAAGTAGAGGCATACTAGGGACACTCTGTTTTGTCTATGTATTCACACATGTACTAAGTTTCCGGTTAATACAATTCTAGCATGAATAATAAACATTTATCATGATATAAGGAAATAAATAATAACTATTATTGCCTCTAGGGCATATTTCCTTCAGTCTCCCACTTGCACTCGAGTCAATAATCTAGTTCACATTGCCATGTGATTTAACAGCAATTGTTCACATCGTATGTGACCAAACCCAAAGGATTTACAAGAGTCAATAATCTAGTTCACATCGCCATGTGATTTAACAGCAATAGTTCACATCATATGTGACTAACGCCCAACGGGTTTACTAGAGTCAATAATCTAGTTCACATCACCATGTGATTAACACCCAAAGAGTACTTAAGGTGTGATCATGTTTTGCTTGTGAGAGAAGTTTAGTCAACGGGTCTGCCACATTCAGATTCGTATGTATTTTTCAAATTTCTATATCTACAAAACTCTGCACGGAGCTACTCTAGATAATGCTCCCACTTTCAATATGTATCCAGATTGAGACTTAGAGTCATCCGGATCAGTGTCAAAACTTGCGTCGACGTAACCCTTTACGACAAACTTTTTGTCACCTCCATAACCGAGAAACATATCCTTATTCCACTAAGGATAATTTTTGACCAATGTCCAGTGATCTACTCCTAGGTCACTATTGTACTCCCTTGCCGAACTCAGGGCAGGGTATACAATAGGTCTGGTACATAGCATGACATACTTTATAGAACCTATGGCTGAGGCATAGGTAATGACTTTCATTCTCTCTCTATCTTCTGCCGTGGTCGGGCTTTGAGTCCTACTCAACTTCACAGCTAGCAACCCAGGCAAGAACTCCTTCTTTGACTGTTCCATTTTGAACTACTTCAAAATCTTGTCAAGGTATGTACTCATTGAAAAACTTATCAAGCGTCTTGATCTATCTCTATAGATCTTGATGCTCAATATGTAAGCAGCTTCAACGAGGTGTTTCTTTGAAAAAATCCTTTCAAATACTCCTTTATGCTTTCTAGAAAATTCTACATTTATTTCTGATCAATAATATGTCATTCACATATTCTTATTAGAAAGGATGTAGTGCTCCCACTCACTTTTTGTAAATACAAGCTTCACCGCAAGTCTGTACAAAACTATATTCTTTGATCCACTCATCAAAGCGTATATTTCAACTCCGAGATGCTTGCACCAGTCCATAGATGGATCGCTGGAGCTTTGCACACTTTGTTAGCTCCTTTAGGATCGATAAAACCTTCTGCTTGCATCATATACAACTCTTCTTTAAGAAATCCATTAAGGAATGCAGGTTTGACATCCATTTGCCAAATTTCATAAAATGCAGCAGTTGCTAACATGATTCGGACAGAATTTTAAGCATCGATACAAGTGAGAAAATCTCATTGTAGTCAACATCTTGAACTTGTCGAAAAACATTATTGCAACAATTCGAGCTTTGTAGATAGTAACACTACTATCAGCATCCGTCTTCCTCTTGAAGATCCATTTTATTCTCTATGGCTTGCCGATCATAGGGCAAGTCAACCAAAGTCCATACTTTGTTCTCATACATGGAACCTATCTCAGATTTCATGGCCTCAAGCCATTTTGCGGAATCTGGGCTCATCATTGCTTCCTCATAGTTCGTAGGTTTGCCATGGTCTAGTAACATGATTTCCATAACAGGATTACCGTATCACTCTGGTGCGGATCTTACTCTAGTTGACCTATGAGGTTCAGTAGTAACTTGAGCTGAAGTTACATGATCATCATCATTAGCTTCCTCACTAATTGGTGTAGGAATCACATGAACTGATTTCTGTGATGAACTACTTTCCAATAAGGGAGCAAGTATAGTTACCTCATCAAGTTCCACTTTCCTCCCACTCACTTCTTTCGAGATAAATTCCTTCTCTAGAAAGGATCCATTCTTAGCAACGAATATCTTGCCTTCGGATCTGTGATATAAGGTGTACCCAACAATTACTTTTGGGTATCCTATGAAGACACACTTCTCCAATTTGGGTTTGAGCTTATCAGGATGAAACTTTCTCACATAAGCATTGCAACCCCAAACTTTAAGAAACGACAGCTTAGGTTTCTTACCAAACCACAGTTCATACGGTGTCGTCTCAATGGATTTAGATGGTGCCCCTTTGAACGTGAATGCAACTGTCTCTAATGCATAACCCCAAAACAATAGTAGTAAATCGGTAAGAGACATCATAGATCGCACCACATCTAATAAAGTATGGTACTAGTGACTGATGATACTATTCAAGCTGAGCTAGTTACAGAATTAAGCCATGAAAAAGTTACAGCAAATAATGAAGTGCATGTAGCCATATTTCATCAAGGAAAGGATGGCAACTTGCGTCAGTTGTGTGGACCAAAAGTTAATTCTATAATTAACAGACCAAAGACCAATGACGCGATGCATGCATTAGCTTCAAGAGATGTTCTGCACGGTCCTGCACACAGAATACAAGCAGATTTGGACTATAAAAAAATAGGATGCTGGGGAGGATTAACATGGCCCAACAAGTCAAGAGATCAAGGTAGTTTCCAGAACAAAATTCAAAGGAAATTGTATCATTCTGTTCAGCCGCATTACAGAAAAATATCGGAGATTAATAAGGAGCCAACACTACCTTTGGTCGAGCCCAATTTCCGTATGCCTCCAAGCTGGCTTTCTCGACGACGCGTATGTACGTGACATGCTGATCCACATGCATGCATAGATAAGGTTCACGTTATTTGGCTTGTTAGTATTCTTTCCATTTTAAATATTTCCTGATCCCTAGTTTACTTGGGAATCACGTGATACTTGGTTTAGGCGAGGTCCGTTGATGTTAAAAGGCATGGCTTCGTCCAGGTAGAGAGAGCAGTTTTTGACTTTATTTGTGAGACAGGAATAACACAGTAAAACGTCCAGGTTTTGGGAGGCTATATCTTGTGTATCATCTGATATTTTCCCATCATGGAAATTTCCTAGAGACGAAGGGTTGATCATCAATATCGACGCCTACGTGCTGATCCGAGGGGATCATTATTTTTGTTCGTGTATTTTTGTACACGGGTGAAAATTATTCTTGGAGGCTGCGAGGAGGAACAAGGGGATGAACTGTTGATCAAGCATCGCCGTGAAAGATCGGGCAGTCTACACGCAGAGATTAGCGTATCGCTAGTCTGTGCCTCATCAAGTGGTATTCAGAGCTAAGGTTAGTCACGTCGATTCAGTTTGCAATATCTTCTACGGAGGCGAGCATCAACATGTTGAGCAGGAACATATTGATGGAGGAGGAAGGCATCGGCGAGGTTGTTCTTTTTCACACTCGTTGTGTCGTGAAGGAGCGGTGTGTTAATTTGACGATTGATGAAGGTTGTACGGTCAACATGGTGAGCATCGAGGTGGTGGAAAAATTGGGGCTGAATATGGCACCTCTTGAAAGACCGTACATGCTGATTGAGTTCAAAGGTGAAATAAAAGTTACACATAGGATTTTGCTAATTTTTGATATGGGGAAATATTGTTGTGCGGAATTTTTTCACGTTTGTCTAGTGTCCATGGTGTCGTGCCATATGCTACTTGGAAACTCATGGTGCACGCGTGTCGGGGCTGTTCGTAATGTCAAGAAAAATAGTTTCTCTTTATCATGGAAGGGTCAAAGAATTTGTTTTATTCCTATGCGAGTTGATGTGTTCATGAATGATTGGAAAAGTCGTCTGTTGAAAAGAAGAGAAGAACAAAACGAAATAAAGGAAGATATCATTGCACCAGTAGAGGGGCTGGATCTTTTGGTCGAGAAGGTACAAGATGATAGTGGTGCAAAGGGGTAGTGGTGGAGTGTTTTTAAAACACAGTGCTTGATCAAGGACCATGCATGTAAGATGATAATTGATGGTGGCAGTTTTATTAATGCCATTAGCAAATATCTTGTGCAAGAGTTGGGTTTATCCATATGGCGGCACCCACAACCGCACCACGTGGAGTGGCTATATAACTCGGGTAAATTAAAAATCACACACAAGGCACGTATAACCTTTGCAGTTGGAGATTATATTGACATGGTAGACTGTGATGTCGTGCCGATGGATGCATGTCAGTTGCTGTTGGGAAGACTGTGGCAGTTTGATCATGAAAATCCAACACATACATGTTTAGGCATGATGGAAGGCGACATGTGCTGAAACCAATTCCAGATTCTATCATAAAGGTAGAATTGCAAGGGCCGAAAAAATTAATGGTACCAAAAATACACTCGAAACCGAGGACAATTTCGTTTGAAGGGAGGGAGGATGATGCGGCCATGGTACTAGTGACTAATGATACTATTCAAGCTGAGCTAGTTATAGAATTAAGCCATGAAAAAGTTACAGCAAATAATGAAGTGCATGCAGCCATATTTCATCAAGAAAATTAAAGGATGGTAACTTGCGTCAGTTGTGTGGACCTAGAGTTAATTCTATAATTAACAGACCAAAGACCAATGACGCGGTGCATGCATTAGATTCAAGAGATGTTCTGCATGGTCCTGCACACATAATACAACCAGATTTGGACTATAAAAAAATAGGACGCTGAGGAGGATTAACATGGCCCAACAAGTCAAGAGGCCAAGGTAGTTTCCAGAATAAAATTCAAAGGAAATTGTATCATTCTGTTCGGCCGTATTACAAAAAAATATCGGAGATTAATAAGGAGCCAACACTACCTTTGGTCGAGCCCAATTTCCGTACGCCTCCAAGATGGCTTTCTCGATGGCGCGTATGTACGTGACATGATGATCCACATACATGCATAGTTAATTAAGTTATTATAATATTATAGGTAGGTTCACGTTGTTTGGCTTGTTAGGATTCTTTCCATTTTAAATATTTCCTTATCCCTGGTTTACTTGGGAATCACGTGAGACTTGGTTTAGGCGAGGTCCGTTTGTTGTTAAAAGGCATGGCTTCGGCCAGGTAGAGAGACCAGTTTTTGAGTTTATTTGTGAGACAAGAATAACACAGTAAAACGTCTAGGTTTTGGGCGGCTATATCTTGTGTATCACCTAAGATTTTCCCATCGTGGAAATTTCCTAGCGATGAAGGGTTGATCATCAATATCGACGCCTACGTGCTGATCCGAGGGGACCTTTATTTTTGTTCGTGTATTTTTGTACACGGGTGAAAATTATTCTTGGAGGTTGCAAGGAGGAACAGGGGGACGAACTGTTGATCAAGCATCGCCGTGAAAGATCGGGCCGTCTACACGCACAAATTAGCATCTCGGTAGTCTGTGCCTCATCAAGTGGTATTCAGAGCTAAGGTTTGTCACGGCGATTCAGTTTGCAATATCTTCTACGGAGGCGAGCATCAACATGTTGAGCAGGAATATATTGATGGAGGAGGAAGGCATCGGCGAGGTTGTTCTTTTTCACAGTCGTTGTGTCGTGAAGGAGAGGTGTGTTAATTTGACGATTGATGAAGGTTGTACGGTCAACATGGTGAGCATCATGGTGGTGGAAAAATTGGGGCTGAATATGGCACCTCTTGAAAGACTGTACACGCTGAAGTGGTTCAAAGGTGAAATAAAAGTTACGCATAGGATTTTGCTAATTTTTGATTTGGGGAAATATTGTTGTGCATAATTTTCTCACGTTTGTCCAGTGCCCATGGTGTCGTGCCATATGCTAGTTGGAAACCCATGGTGCACGCGTGTCAGGGCTGTTCGGAATGTCAAGAAAAATAGTTTCTCTTTATCATGGAAGGGTTAAATAATTTGTTTTATTCCTATGCCAGTTGATGTGTTCATGAAGGATTGGAAAATTCGTCTGTTGAAAAGAAGAGAAGAACAAAATTAGATAAAGGAAGATACATTGCACCAGTAGAGGGGCTGAATCTTTTGGTCGAGAAGGTACAAGATGATAGTGGTGCAAAGGGGCAGCGGTGGAGTGTTTTTAAAACACAGTGCTTGATCAAGGACCGTGCATGTAAGATGATAATTGATGGTGGCCGTTTTACTAATCCCATTAGCAAAGATCTTGTGCAAGAATTGGGTTTATCCATATGGCGGCACCCACAACCGCACCACGTGGAATAGCTATATAACTCGGGTAAATTCAAAATCACACACAAGGAACGTATAACCTTTGCAGTCGGAGATTATATTGACAAGGTGGACTGTGATGTCGTGCTGATGGATGCATGTCAGTTGCTATTGGGGAGACCGTGGCAGTTTGATCATGACGCCGCACATGCAGGAAAATCCAACACATACACGTTCAGGCATGATGGAAGGCCGCATGTGCTGAAACCAATTCCAGATTCTATCATAAAGGTATAATTGCAAGGGCCGAACAAATTAATGGTACCAAAAATAAACTCGAAACTGAGGACAGTTTCATTTGAAGGGAGGGAGGATGATGCGGCCATGGTACTAGTGACTGATGATACTATTCAAGCTGAGCTAGTTACAGAATTAAGCCATGAAAAAGTTACAGCAAATAATGAAGTGCATGCAGCCATATTTCATCAAGGAAAGGATGGTAACTTGCATCATTTGTGTGGACTGAGAGTTAATTCTATAATTAACAGACCAAAGACCAATGACGCGGTGCATGCATTAGATTCAAGAGATGTTCTGCATGGTCCTGCACACATAATACAACCAGATTTGAACTATAAAAAAATAGGACGCTGGGGAGGATTAACATGGCCAAACAAGTCAAGAGATCAAGATAGTTTCCAGAAAAAAATTTAGAGGAAATTGTATCATTCTGTTCGGCCGCATTACAAAAAAATATCGGAGATTAATAAGGAGCCAGCACTACCTTTGGTCGAGCCCAATTTCCGTACGCCTCCAAGCTGGCTTTCTCAACGGCGCGTATGTACGTGACATGATGATCCACAAACATGCATAGTTAATTAAGTTCTTATAATATTATAGGTAGGTTCACGTTGTTTGGCTTTTTAGGATTCTTTCCATTTTAAATATTTCCTTATCCCTAGTTTACTTGGGAATCACGTGAGACTTGGTTTATGCGAGGTCCGTTTGATGTTAAAAGGCATGGCTTCGGCCAGGTAAAGGGAGTAGTTTTTGAGTTTATTTGTGAGATAGGAATAACACAGTAAAACGTCCAGGTTTTAGGCGGCTATATCTTGTGTATCATCTGAGATTTTCCCATTGTGGAAATTTCCTAGCGACGAATGGTTGATAATCAATATCGATGCCTACATGCTGATAAGAGGGCATCATTATTTTTGTTCTTGTATTTTTGTACACGGGTGAAAATTATTCTTGGAGGTTGCAAGGAGGAACAGGGGGACGAACTGTTGATCAAGCATCGCCGTGAAAGATCGGGCCGTCTACACGCACAAATTAGCGTCTCGCTAGTCTGTGATTTGTGTCACGCCCAATATGCGATACTATCCTAAAGAGACTCGAATGTCCCACCAAGGATAGAACCGCATATTGAAACGCTTTTGCAAGGTGGATATCATCACATCAACAATACATAATAGATGGGGATACATACAAGATGCATACAATGCCACATGAATACATCATCACAATACATAAGAGCACCATCCGACTACGGATGAAACACAAACAGAAACTCAACGACATCCACCCTGCTAGCCCAGGCTGCCGACCAGGAACCTATCCCCTGATCGAAGAAGAAGCAGAAGAAGAACTCAACACAAGCAAGCATCGCTCTCGCGTCATGATCATCGCATAACCTATACCTGCAACTGTTGTTGTAGTAATCTGTGAGCCACGAGGACTCAACAATCCCATTACCATGGGTATCAAGACTAGCAAAGCTTAATGGGTAAGGAAGGGGTGAAGTGGTGAGGTTGCAGCAGCGACTAAGCACATATGGTGGCTAACATACGCAAATAAGAGCAAGAAGAGAGCAAACGGAACGGTCGTGAAGCAAGCAATGATCAAGAAGTGATCCTGAACTCCTACTTACGTCAAACATAACCCAAAACCGTGTTCACTTCTCGGACTCCACCGAAAAGAGACCATCACGGCTACACACGAGGTTGATGCGTTTTCATTCGGATCTGGTGTCAAGTTATCTACAACCGGACATTAACAAATTCCCATCTGCCCATAACCGCGGGCACGGCTTTCGAAAGTTTATACCCTGCAGGGGTGTCCCAACTTAGCCCATGATAAGCTCTCGTGATCAACGAAGGATATACCTTCTCCAAGGAAGACCCGATCAGACTCGGAATCCCGGTTTACAAGACATTTCAACAATGGTAAAACAAGACCAGCAAGACCGCCCGATGCGCCGACAATCTCGATAGGAGCTGCACATATATCGTTCTCAGGGCAACAACGGATGAGAAAGGCTACGAGTAAAACAAGACTTCGAGTTTCCCCGAGGTGGCCCCGCAGACGGCTCGGTTCGTACCAACACTTAGACAAGCACTGGCCCGGGGGGGGGGGCTAATATAAAGATGACCCTTGGGTTAATTACTCCCAAGGTAAATATAGGTGGTGGTGAGGCAAATGGTAAACCAATGTTGGGCCTTGCTGGAGGAGTTTTATTCAAAGCGAACTGTCAAGGGGGTCCCATAAATCACCCAACCGCGTAAGGAACGCAAAATCCGGGAGCATAACACCGGTATGACGGAAACTAGGGCGGCAAGAGTGGAACAAAACACCAGGCATAAGGCCGAGTCTTCCACCCTTTACCAAATATATAGATGCATTAATTAAATAAGAGATATTGTGATATCCCAACATAATCCTGTCCACCATGGAGCAATCTTCAACTTCACCTACAACTAACAACGCTATAAGAGGGGCTGAGCAAAGCGGTAACATAGCCAAGCAAAGGTTTGCTAGGAAGGGTGTCAAAGGTTAGAGGTTCATGGCAATTTGGGGAGGCTTGAAGAACAGGTGATAGGAAGCGCAACATAGCGATAGAACTAAATAACTAGAATAGCAATGATAGTAATGAGATCCAAGGTGACAGTCATCTTGCCTGAAATCCCGCAAGGAAGAAGAACGAGTCCATGAAGAAGACGAACGGATGAAGCCGAACCAAGCGTAGACGAACGAATCCTCACGATCGCAACGAAATAGGAACTATCGAGAAGAAACACACAACATAGTAAACACACCACACATGAACATGCCATGATGCACAACAAGCATGATGCATGACAAAGCTACATGAAGCTACTCATGGCAAGAGATGATGCATACACGAGCAACACATCAAAGCAAGTTTAAATGAGGCCGGAAGCAACATATAACAATTCCGGTAAGTCCTCATATGCAAATTTCGAAATTGGTCCAGATCTGAATAAACCTTATGTTCAATTTGTTAAACAGCAAGTTAAGATGGACCAAGAAGATCTACATGCGATTCTAGTCAAGTTACATATAAAGTTCATTATATTCGGAGCTATGGCCTAGATATGAGCAAAACAAGTTAAACATGGCATTGATGCAAAATGCATACAAACATCAAGCAAACACCTCAAAACAAGGATGCAACATGATAATATGAAACTAGATGCAAAAACAAGCAAGTTTCATATAGAGCACACTCAACGCACACACTATACAAGATATGACAACAATCTATCCAAAACAGCAACTAGGCATATTGCAAGCATCAAAACAACATGCTACAACACCTCAACATAAAAACAAAAGGCATGGATATGATGTACAGGTAAAGCATAACAAAACATGAACAGTGAGCTATCTCCAGAAATCACTAGAACATGCTCAAACACACATGGCAAGATTGCAAATAATAACAGTTTCAGACTTAGCAGGAAGTAACATCAGGTTGCAATGTTTAGAGCTATCAAGCAACATGTTACAGGAACTTATCATGGAAAACAAAGGCATGGCATGAATCTACTAATTGCATAGAACAGAAGTCCTTTACTGACCATGAGCCAAAAAGGATCAGAAGATATGATGGCACCCTGTAAACATGGCAAAAGATATGACAGTTTCATACATGGCAGGAACAACAATAAGTAGGCATGTTGGTGAGCTTGAACCACTCACCAAAGAGCAATAAATGGCATAAAAAGGCAACCAACAGTAAGAAGACATGTTTATGAAGCTAAGCATGGCAAGAGCAAGTGCATAGGGTGCATGAATCACTAGCAAAGCACATGTCAACAACTGAACTTAATGTTAACAGGCTGACAGCAACATTATTTAGCAATTTGAGAGCAAGATTACAACAAGTTACAACAAGCTATAAATGCAACCAGAGGCATGAATGGATTGAGCATGACATGTATAACAAAACATCCTTAGTGAACATCTCCAGATTATGCATTGAATGACTTGTAGCAGCAGGTTTACATAGGATCACGAAATAACAGATTCAGCCTAGCAAAACAGTAACAACAAGTACACTACTTCACGAGCTCGATTCACTCACCACAAGTCATTGCATGACAAGATAAGCTTAGCATCAGCAAAAATACATGTTTATGAAACTAACCAAGGCAAGAACAAGTACATAGCAAGCAAGGATCAACTACAACTACCTTGGCAAAATTGAATAACTTGTAAACAATCTGCCAAGAAACATTTTCTAGCAAACGTAGAGCAAGAAAATGACATGCTAGACTACTCCATAATTGCAAACAGGGGCATGAATGGATATAGAATAACCATACGTTCAAAACATCCTTACTGAAGTATCTCAAAATATGCTTGGATCTCTCTGTAGTATCAAGTTTACATGGCATAAAAATAACAGCAGAACAGGGACTCGAATCAGAAACATCACGAAGCCTAGTTTGCATCCTTGTTCTAGTCACCACATTGATCACAAAAATACATGGCATACACCCCTGTAAAGATGGCATGATCTAGTTCAAAACACATGTAGAGCTCATGCTCATAGGATGCACACATCAAATGCAACAAAAGTGACAAATCACCAAGTTATAACAGTTTCAGCAGATTAACATCATATAGCACTCTTGCAAAGATGATTCAGACATCAAGATGAACTCAAATGAACATGGTGCGTGGAATGAAATGTAGAGCATCTCACATCGAACATTTTGAGATATTATGCATGCAAAACGGAGCAGTATGCATGGAGTTATCGCATGTTGAACAAGGCATGAAAATATGCAAAAATTACAGGACAATCGTTTTCTGAAAAAAAGGCGAGCGCAGTATGACTAAATGTCGCCCGAGCGAGGGATAGGGCTGGCGGGGTGCTCACCTAGTGGGCTGCAGGCCCAGGTCGGTGGAGGAGGTTGGCCAGGCCGGTTCTGGGCCGTGGGAGGCCGCGGGAGGCGGCGCCGGTCGACGGGGACCGGAGGGGCGGCGCGGAAGCCGAGGACTAGCGGGGCGGCGTAGGAGCCGAGGTCCGGCGAGCTCACGGCGCGGGCGAGGCGCCATCCGGCGCATGAAGGCGGCGGCAGGGCAGAGGTCTGCGGGAGGCGAGGGCGAGGCGCGGCGACCGGGCGGCGGCGGCGAGCTGGGACGGCGCGGGCGGTCCGACGAGGGACGCGGCAGGCCGGGCGGAGGGCGAGCGGCGGCGCGAGGCGCCACGGCGGCGGCGGATGCGAAGCGGCCGCGGCGCGGCGCGCGGCGCGCTTCGCTGGTCGCGACGGCGGCGGACGGGCCAAGCGGGCCGCCTCGGGTTCAGCGGGCCCAGCAGGCGGTGCGTGGTGGAGAGAGGAGGGCCGCGGGGACACGTGGCGGACGCCGGTTGGTCGCGGGCAGAGACGCGGACATGTCCGGCGGGGGAGCGGAAATGTCCGGCGGCGCGAGTGGAGCGGGGTAGGGTTAGGGTGGATTTGATCCGCGAATTTCGGGGGAGGGGGCTATTTATAGATTCTGGGAGCTAGGAGAGTCCAAATGAGGAGCGGTTTTCGGCCACGCGATCGTGATCGAACGACCGAAAGCATGGAGGGGGTTTGGATGGGTTTTGGGCCAGTTTGGAAGGGTGTTGGTCTGCAAGACAAAAGAGGCTTTTGCGGTTACCCGGTTAACCGTTGGAGTATCAAACGGACTCCAAATGGCATGAAACTTGACAGGTGGTCTACCGGTGCTATACCAAGGCCGCTTGGCAACCTCGGTCCATTCCGAGAAAGTTTAACACCCGCACACGAAACAAGGTTTGAGAGGGGCGACGGGGCACGTGCGAGAGGTCTGGACTCCGAACGGACAACGGAGAGAACCGGGGGAACCCGAACGAATGCAAGTTTTGAAAAACATGCGGATGAAATGCAGATGATGACATGGCAAAATGCAACACGCAAGCAAATGATATAGCAACGACGGCGAATAACTGGGAGACACCTGGCGCATCGAATCCGGGGCGTTACAACACTCCTCCACTAACAAGAGATCTCGTCCCGAGATCTTAGGACCGAGACGGAAGGGAAAAGGGATGAGGTGAAGCAAGAACTTAAGAGAAGAAGCAAAGAATCGAGAGCACTCGAGAAAAAGAGACGAGCGATGAGAATGACAAGAATCGAAAGCTCATGGAATCAGATAGACTATGAAACCACTCCGGTTAGAACGAGATAAGAAACTAATAAGACTGCAAGGATTTAGGCAGCACTCCGGCTAAAACATGGAGGAATAGAACACGAGCTTAACCCAAAGAGACGACACTTGACGAGATGACCAACGCAATGCCTCCGGAAGGATTGAAAGAATGGAATGAAATGAACTTAGAAGGAAGGATTGAATGGAGTTGTTGAGAAAATCAACAACGAAAGAATAAGCTTGTTGTGGTCTTATAGGTAACATCTGAAGATCATAAGGTGATAACCGGCCAAAAACGGAAATGATTGAATAGCTGAGAGGAATGAAGAAATGCAAAACTCTACTTCAAAGAATTCGGAGAATTAGTTGCACTTTGAGACGCGAGAAGAATGATACTTGAACTCTACCAACAAGAATCTTGATGAACTCTTGAAGAATGAATTGAATCATGAAGAACCACCATTAAAATTAGAAAAATGACTGATGAAAGAGAATGAATCACCGGGAAGAATTAGAAGAACCAATACACAAGAGGGGATTTAGATGCACAAGAGAACAGGAAGAACTCGATCTGATTCAAGAGCACTGGAATGAAGCACCGGGATAATTAGAGAACGGTAACTGAAATGTGAGGGTGACGAATTCTTCTGGAACGATGGCCTCCGATGAAAGGAACGGGAAAACAACTCCTGAAATACTCCGGATAGGTGAGAAAAAGGAATATCTGACAAATGGAATAATATGAGAGGATAACATGAAGCTAGAACCATGAATCTTCGAGAGAAAGGACAAGATTTAGAGGAAAAACTCTTCTTCGATCTTCAAATGACGACGAGAAACACCACCGAAATTGTTGAGAAACTCCGGAATAATGAAAAAGAGTAAAGGTAGAACCCGAGATGAAAAGAATTTGAAAGCAATCTTGGTGATGGCATCTGACTGATGAAATTCATTCTTACGTCAATCTTCGGAAAGGATTTGAGAATAGCTCCGGGAAATTAGAAGAGTCAGGTAAGATCCTGGGAAAAGACATGTGGGTTAGGGCCCACTGAAATAGAACACCGTCGGAAAGGGATGTTGAACAGATAGATGATGCACCGGAACAATTGAAATATTTGAATGAGGTGACAACCTCGAATCAATTGGAACACAGACGAATCTCCTGAGATGTCTTGAGGACTCCGGAAGGATAAACTGGTGAGAGACGAACGAGCAGGGAAAACACTTGAGCCGAGGAAAAGAATATAATCACTACCAAAAATTAGAATTAACTCCACCGGAGAAGAAAAAAGATGAAGAATGTCCACCAAAACGAGAATTCACCGGTTGAAATGATTGAGGGAAGACTGAAGAGACTCCACATGAGAGACTCCGGGAAGAAGAGGGTGGGAGGGCGGGAAAACAAAGGCAACTTGGAAGGAGAAATCGACGAATATCTTGAAGGGAAAACACTGGTTAAAATCATTGAGGAAAAAGAGCAAAGACTTCGCACGAGTAGGACGGATACTCGATTGCAGACTCCGGTTCCGAGAAGAAGAAGGGAGGGCGGATGGGAAAAGAAAACAACTGAGGATTGAAATCAACGATGAAGAGGCTCGAGCCAACTTGACGAGAACTGCACCGGATAAAAAGAGCTGAGGAACAACTACCGGAAAACCAACTGCGTGATCCTAAAGAAAATTTGAAAGGGAAGAGGAGTAATTCAAAACACCAGAGCGACGAAGGGGCTGAGGAGTAAAAAGATGTCCTACTCTCCGATATAACTAGACTCCGAAAACAGTTTTCTTCTAGACTCGACATCGGCCAAACTACACGATCAATCAAGGGGGCTCCTAGGGTCGGTCGAGGCTCTGATACCAACTTATCACGCCCAATATGCGATACTATCCTAAAGAGACTCGAAGGTCCCACAAAGGATAGAACCGCATATTGAAACGCTTTTGCAAGGTGGATATCATTACATCAACAGTACATAATAGATGGGGATACATACAAGAGGCATACAATGCCACATGAATACAACATCACAATACATAAGAGCACCATCCGACTACGGATGAAACACAAACAGAAACTCAACGACATCCACCCTGCTAGCCCAGGCTGCCGACCAGGAACATATCCCCTGATCGAAGAAGAAGTAGAAGAAGAACTCAATGCAAGCAAGCATCGCTCTCGCGTCATGATCATCGCATAACCTGTACCTGCAACTATTGTTGTAGTAATCTGTGAGCCACGAGGACTCAGCAATCCCATTACCATGGGTATCAAGACTAGCAAAGCTTAATGGGTAAGGAAGGGGTGAAGTGGTGAGGTTGCAGCAACGACTAAGCACATATGGTGGCTAACATACGCAAATAAGAGCGAGAAGAGAGCAAACAGAATGGTCGTGAAGCTAGCAATGATCAAGAAGTGATCCTGAACTCCTACTTACGTCAAACATAACCCAAAACCTTGTTCACTTCCCGGACTCCGCCGAAAAGAGACCATCACGGCTACACACGCGGTTGATGCATTTTAATTCGGCTCTGGTGTCAAGTTATCTACAACCGGACATTAACAAATTCCTATCTGCCCATAACCGCGGGCACGGCTTTCGAAAGTTTATACCCTGCAGGGGTGTCCCAACTTAGCCCATGATAAGCTCTCGCGATCAACGAAGGATATACCTTCTCCCAGGAAGACCCGATCAGACTCGGAATCCCGGTTTACAAGACATTTCGACAATGGTAAAACAAGACCAGCAAGACTGCCCGATGCGCCGACAATCCCGATAGGAGCTGCACATATGTCGTTCTCAGGGCAACACCGGATGAGACAGGCTATGAGTAAAACCATACTTCGAGTTTCCCCGAGGTGGCCCCGCAGGGGGCTCGGTTCGGACCAACACTTAGACAAGCACCGGCGGGGGGCTAAAATAAAAATGGCCCTTGGGTTAATTACTCCCAAGGTAAATATAGGTGGTGGTGAGGCAAATGGTAAAACCAATGTTGGGCCTTGCTGGAGGAGTTTTATTCAAAGCGAACTGTCAAGGGGGTCCCATAAATCACCCAACCGCGTAAGGAACGCAAAATCCGGGAACATAACACTGGCATGATAGAAACTAGGGCGGCAAGAGTGGAACAAAACACCAGGCATAAGGCCGAGTCTTTCACCCTTTACCAAATATATAGATGCATTAATTAAATAAGAGATATTGTGATATCCCAACATAATCCTGTCCACCATGGAGCAATCTTCAACTTCACCTGCAACTAACAACGCTATAACAGGGGCTGAGCAAAGAGGTAACATAGCCAAGCAAAGGTTTGCTAGGAAGGGTGTCAAAGGTTAGAGGTTCATGGCAATTTGGGGAGGCTTGAAAAACAGGTGATAGGAAGCGCAGCATAGCGATAGAACGAAACAACTAGCATAGCAATGATAAGTAATGAGATCCAAGGTGACGATCATCTTGCTTAAAATCCCGCTAGGAAGAAGAACGAGTCCATGAAGAAGACGAACGGATGAAGCCGAACCAAGCGTAGACGAACGAATCCTCACGATCGCAACAAAACAGGAACTATCGAGAAGAAACACACAACATAGTAAACACACCACACATGAACATGCCATGATGCACAACAAGCATGATGCATGACAAAGCTACATGAAGCTACTCATGGCAAGAGATGATGCATATACGAGCAACACATCAAAGCAAGTTTAAATGAGGCCGGAAGCAACATATAACAATTCCGGTAAGTCCTCATATGTAAATTTCGAAATTGGTCCAGATCTGAATAAACCTTATGTTCAAGTTGTTAAACAACAAGTTAAGATGCACCAAGAAGATCTACACGCGATTCTAGTCAAGTTACATATAAAGTTCATTAGATTCGGAGCTACGGCCTAGAAGATATGAGCAAAACAAGTTAAACATGGCATTGATGCAAAATGCATACAAATATCAAGCAAACACCTCAAAACAAGGATGCAACATGATAATATGAAACTACATGAAAAAACAAGCAAGTTTCATATAGAGCACACTCAAAACGGAGCAACGGTTCAACACACACACACTATACTAGATATGACAACAATCTGTCCAAAACAGCAACTAGGCATATTGCAAGCATCAAAACAACATGCTACGGCACCCCAACATAAAAACAGAAGGCATGAACATGATGTACAGGTAAAGCATAACAAAACATGAACACTGAGCTATCTCCAGAAATCACTAGAACGTGCTCAAACACACATGGCAATATTGCAAATAATAACAGTTTCAGACTTAGCAGGAAGTAACATCAGGTTGCAATGTTTAGAGCTATCAAACAACATGTTACAGGAACTTATCATGGCAAACAAAGGCATGGAATGAATGTACTAATTGCATAGAACAAAAGTCCTTTACTGACCATGAGAAAAAAAGATCAGAAGATATGATGGCACCCATGTAAACATGGCAAAAGATATGACAGGTTCATACATGGCAGGAACAATAATAAGTAGGCATGTTGGTGAGCTTGAACCACTCACCACAGAGTAATACATGGCATGAAAAGGCAACCAACAGTAAGAAGACATGTTTATGAAGCTAAGAATGGCAAGAGCAAGTGAATAGGGTGCATGGATCACTAGCAAAGCACATGTCAACAACTGAACTTAATGTTAACAGGCTGATAACAACATTATTTAGCAATTTGAGAGCAAGATTACAACAAGTTACAACAAGCTATAAATGCAACCAGAAGCATGGATGGATATAGCATGACATGTATAACAAAACATCCTTAGTGAACATCTCGAGATTATGCATAGAATGACTTGTAGCAACAGGTTTACATAGAATCACGAAATAACAGATTCAGCCCTGCAAAACAGTAACAGCAAGTACACTACTTCACGAGCTCGATTCACTCACCACAAGCCATTGCATGACAAGATAAGCTTAGCATCAGAAAAAATACATGTTTATGAAACTAACCAAGGCAAGAACAAGTACATAGCAAGCAAGGATCAACTACAACAACTTTGGCAAAATTGAATAACATGTAAACAATCTGCCAGGAAACATTTTCTAGCAAAAGTAGAGCAAGAAAATGACATGCTAGACTACTCCATAATTTCAAACAGGGGCATGAATGGATAGAGAATAACCATATGTTCAAAACATTCTTACTGAAGTATCTCAAAATATGCTTGTATCACTCTGTAGCATCAAGTTTACATTGCATAAACATAACAGCAGAACAGGGACTGAAATCAGCAACATCACGAAGCCTAGTTTGCATGCTTGTTCTAGTCACCACATTGATCACACAAATACATGGCATACACCCCTGTAAATATGGCATGATCTAGTTCAAAACACATGTAGATCTCATGCTCATAGGATGCACACATCAAATGCAACAAAAATGACAAATCACCAAGTTATAACAGTTTCAGCAGATTAACATCATATAGCACTCTTGCAACGATGATTCAGGCTTCAAGATGAACTCAAATGAACATGGTGCAATGGAATGAAATGTAGAGCATCTCACATAGAACATTTTGACATATTATGCATGCAAAACGGAGCAGTATGCATGGAGTTATGGCATGTTGAACAAGGCATGAAAATATGCAAAAATTACAGGACAGTCGTTTTCTGAAAAAAAGGCGAGCGCAGTATGACTAAATGTTGCCCGGGCGAGGGATAGGGCTGGCGGGGCGCTCACCTAGTGGGCTGCAGGCCCACGTCGGTGGAGGAGGTTGGCCAGGCCGGTTCTGGGACGTGGGAGGCCGCGGGAGGCCGCGGCGGTCGACGGGGACCGGAGGGACGACACGGAAGCCGAGGACCGGCGGGGCGGCGCAGGAGCCGAGGTCCGGCGAACTCACGGGCGCAGCGAGGCGCCGCCGGGCGATGAAGGCGCGCGCAGGCGAGGTCGGCGAGGATGCGAGGGCGAGGCGCGGGCGACCGGGGTGGCGCGAGCTGGGACGGCGCGGGCGGTCCGGCGAGGGACGCGCAGGCTGGGCGGAGGGCGAGCGGTGGCGCGAGGCCTTGGGGCGGCGGCGCGCGCGTGCCATGGTCGCGGGCGGCGGCGGACGGGCAGCGGGCCGCCTCAGCTCAGCGGACCCAGGCGCGCGGTGGAGAGAGGAGGGCCATAGGGACACGTGGCGGACGCCGGTTGGTCGCGGGCGGAGACGCGGACATGTCCGGCGGCGCGAGGGGAGCGGGGCTAGGGTTAGGGTGGATTTGATCCATGAATTTCGGGGGAGGGGGCTATTTATAGATTCTGGGAGCTAGGAGAGTCCAAATGAGGAGCGGTTTTCGGCCACGCGATCGTGATCGAACGACCGAGAGCATGGAGGGGGTTTGGATGGGTTTTGGGCCAGTTTGGAAGGGTGTTGGGCTGCAAGACAAAAGAGGCATTTGCAGTTACCCAGTTAATCGTTGGAGTATCAAACGGACTCCAAATGGCACGAAACTTGACAGGCGGGCTACCGGTACTATACCAAGGTCGCTTGGCAACCTCGGTCCATTCCGAGAAAGTTTGACACCCGCACACGAAACAAGGTCTGAGAGGGGCGACGGGGCACGCGCGAGATGTCTGGACTCCGAACGGACAACAGAGAGAACCGGGGGAACCCGAACGAATGCAAGTTTTGAAAAACATGCGGATGAAATGCAGATGATGACATGGCAAAATGCAACACGCAAGCAAATGATATAGCAACGACGGCAAATAACTGGGAAACACCTGACGCATCGAATCCGGGGCGTTACAATTTGTCAAACAGAACAACAATTATTCTTTGACTTAAATGAATAACTGTATTGCAATAAACATGATCCAATCATATTCATGCTCAACGCAAACACCAAATAACATTTATTTTAGGTTCAACACTAATACCAAAGGTAAATGGAGTGTGCGATGGTGATCTTATCAACCTTGGAATCACTTCCAACACACATCATCACCTTGCCCTTAACTAGTCTCTGTTTATTTGGAACTCCCAT
Source organism: Aegilops longissima (assembly GCA_021605205.1). Classification (NCBI taxonomy): domain Eukaryota; kingdom Viridiplantae; phylum Streptophyta; class Magnoliopsida; order Poales; family Poaceae; genus Aegilops; species Aegilops longissima. The sequence goes on from CM038677.1 coordinate 120,061,939, forward strand.
TTTGAGTTGCTACTCTTAGCAACTGAACCAGTATCAAATACCGAAGGGTTGCTATAAACACTAGTAAAGTACACATCAATAACATGTATATCAAATATACCTTTGTTCACTTTGCCATCCTTCTTATCCGCCAAGTATCTAGGGCAGTTCCACTTCCAGTGACCATTTACTTTGCAGTAGAAGCACTCAGTTTCAGGCTTGGGCCTAGCTTTGGGCTTCTTCATGGGAGTGACAACTTACTTGTCATTCTTCTTGAAGTTCCCTTTCTATCCCTTTGCCCTTTTCTTGAAACTAGTGGTGTTGTTAACCATCAACACTTGATGCTCTTTCTTGATTTCTATCTTCGCCGATTTCAGCATCGCGAAGAGCTCGGGAATTACTTTCATCATCCATTGCATATTATAGTTCATCACGAAGTTTTAGTAACTTGGTAATAGTGACTAGAGAATTTTGTCAATTACTATCTTATCTGGAAGATTAACTCCCACTTGATTCAAGCAATTGTAGTACCCAGACAATCTGAGCACATGCTCACTGGTTGAGCTATTCTCCTCCATCTTGTAGGCAAAGTACTGTCAGAGGTCTCATACCTCTTGACACGGGCATGAGTATGAAATACCAATTTCAGCTCTTGGAACATCTCATATGCTCCGTAGCATTCAAAACGTTTTTGAAGTCCCGGTTCTAAGCCGTAAAGCATGGTGCACTAAACTATCAAGTAGTCATCATATTGAGCTTGTCAAATGTTCATAACATCTGCATCTGCTCCTGCAGTAGGTCTATCACCTAGCGGTGCATCAAGGACATAATTCTTCTATGCAGCAATCAGGATAATCCTCAGATCACGAACCAAGTCCGCATCATTGCTACTATCATCTTTCAACTTATTTTTTCTAGGAACATATAAAAAATAAACGGGGAGCTACATCGCGAGCTTTTGATCTACAACATAGTTATGCAAATACTATTAGGACTAAGTTCATGATAAATTAAAGTTCAATTAATCATATTACTTAAGAACTCCTACTTAGATAGACATCCCTCTAATCATCTAAGTGATCACGTGATCCAAATCAACTAAACCATGTCCGATCATCACGTGAGATGGAGTAGTTTTCAATGGTGAACATCACTATGTTGATCATATCTACTACATGATTCACGCTCGACCTTTCGGTCTCAGTGTTCCGAGGCCATATCTGCATATGCTAGGCTCGTCAAGTTTAACCCGAGTATTCTGCGTGTGCAAAACTGGCTTGCACCCGTTGTTTCTGAACATAGAGCTTATCACACCCAATCATCACGTGGTGTATCGGCATTAAGAACTGTCGCAATGGTGCATACTCAGGGAGAACACTTATACCTTGAAATTTAGTGAGGGATCATCTTATAATGCTACCGCCGTACTAAGCAAAATAAGATGCATACAGGATAAACATCACATGCAATCAATATAAGCGATATGATATGGCCATCATCATCTTGTGCCTTTGATCTCCATCTCTAAACCACTGTCATGATCACCATTGTCACCGGCTTGACACCTTGATCTCCATCGAAGCATCATTGTCGTCTTGCCAACTATTGCTTCTACGACTATCCCTACCGCTTAGTGATAAAGTAAAGCAATTATATGGAGATTGCATTTCATACAATAAAGCGAGAACCGTAAGGCTCCTACCAGTTGCCGATAACTTCTACAAAACATGATCATCTCATACAACAATTTATATATCATCACGTCTTGACCATATCACATCGCGAGATGCCCTGCAAAAACAAGTTAGACGTCCTCTACTTTGTTGTTGCAAGTTTTACGTGGATGCTACAGGCTTAGCAAGAACCATTCTTACCTACGCATCAAAACCACAATGATTTTTCATCAAGTGTGTTGTTTTAACCTTCAACAAGGACCAGGCGTAATCACACTCGATTCAACTAAAGTTGGAGAAACAGACACCCACTAGCCACCTGTGTGCTAAGCACGTCGGTAGAACCAGTCTCATGAACGTGGTCATGTAATGTCGGTCTGGGCCGCTTCATCCAACAATACCGCCGAATCAAAGTATGACATGCTGGTAAGCAGTATGACTATTATCTCCCATAACTCTTTGTGTTCTACTCGTGCATATAACATCTACGCATAGACCTGGCTTTGATACCACTGTTGGGGAACGCAGTAATTTCAAAAAAATTCCTACGATCATGCAAGATCTATCTTGGAGATGCATAGCAACGAGGGGAAGAGTGTGTCCACGTACCCTCGTAGACCGAAAGCTGAAGCATTATATCAACGCGGTTGATGTAGTCGTACGTCTTCACGATCTGACCGATCCTAGCACCGAACGTATGGCACCTCCGTGTTCAGCACACATTCAGCTCGATGACGTCCCTTGTACTCTTGATCCAGTTGAGGCCGAGGGAGAGTTCCGTCAGCACGACGACATAGTGACGCTGATGATGAAGTTACCGGTGCAGGGCTTCGCCTAAGCACTACGACGATATGACCGAGGTGTGTAACTGTGGAGGGGGCACCGCACACGGCTAAGACATTGTATGTTGTGCTATTGGGGTGGCCCTTGGCCACGTATATAAAGGAGGGAGGGAGAGAGGAGGCCAGCCAGGTTTGGGCACGCCAGAGGGGAGTCCTACTTGGACTCCTAGTCCAAGTAGGATTCACCCCCCCTTTTTCCTTTCTTCCACAGGAGGGAAAGGGAAGGGAGAGAGAGGGGGAAGGGAAAGAGGGGGGCCGGCCCCCTGCCCTAGTCCAATTCGGTTTGGGCAAGGGGAGGGGCGCCGCTCTCACATGGCCCTTTCTCCTCTCCTCCAATAAGGCCCACTAGGCCCAATACTTCTCCCGGTGGGTTTTGGTAACCTCCCGGTACTCCGGAAAAATGCCCGAACCACTCGGAACCATTCCGATGTCCAAATGCAACCTTCAAATATATGAATCTTTACCTCTCGACCATTTCGAGACTCCTTGTCATGTCTGTGGTCTCATCCGGGACTCCGAACAACCTTCGCTACATAAAATCACATAAAACTCATAATACCAATCGTCATCGAACGTTAAGCGTGCGGACCCTACGGGTTCGAGAAGTATGTAGACATGACCGAGACACATCTACGGTCAATAACCAATAGCAGAACCTGGACACTCATATTGGATCCTACATATTTTACGAAAGATCTTTATCGGTCAAACCGCACAACAACATACGTTGTTCCCTTTGTCATCGGTATGTTACTTGCCCGAGATTTGATCGCCGGTATCACCATACCTAGTTCAATCTCGTTACCGGCAAGTCTCTTTACTCGTTTCGTAATGCATCGTATCACAACTAACTCATTAGTCACTTTTCTTGCAAGGCTTATAGTGATAAGCACACCGAGAGGGCTCAGAGATACCTCTCCGACAATTAGAGTGACAAATCCTAGTCTCGATCTATGCCAATTCAACAAACACCATCGGAGACACCTGTAGAGCATCTTTATAATCACCCAGTTACGTTGTGATGTTTGATAGCACACAAGGTGTTCATCCGGTATCCGGGAGTTGCATAATCTCATAGTCAGAGGAACATGTATAAGTCATGAAGAAAGCAATAGCAATAAAACTAAACGATCATTATGCCAAGCTAACAGATGGTTCTTGTCCATCACATCATTCTCCTAATGATGTGATCCCGTTCATCAAATGACAACACATGTCTATGGTCAGGGAACATAACCATCTTTGATAAACAAGCTAGTCAGTAGAGGCATACTAGGGACACTCTGTTTTGTCTATGTATTCACACATGTACTAAGTTTCCGGTTAATACAACTCTAGCATGAATAATAAACATTTATCATGATATAAGGAAATAAATAATAACTTTATTATTGCCTCTAGGACATATTTCCTTCAATAATGTAAGCTGAAAACTTGGGTGCTATTTAATCTTGTTTATGCAAACAAGAGCAAAAGAGTTCGTAAAAGTTTTTCTTTCTCACTTTCAGTTTATCTACTGAATTGCTTGAGGACAAGCAAAGGTTTAAGCTTGTGGGAGTTGACATGTCTCCAACGTATCTACTTTCTCTCACGCTTTTCCTCTTGTTTTGCACTCTAATTTTCATGATTTGAATGAAACTAACCCCGGACTGGCGCTGTTTTCAGCAGAACTACCATGGTGTTGTTTTTGTGCAGAAATAAAAGTTCTCGGAATAAAGTGAAATTTTGCAGCGATTTTTTCGGGAATAAAAGAGGATTTTTGGAGCCAACAACCACCAGAGAGGGGCCCCTGGCTGGGCACAACCCACAGGGCGCCCCCTATCCTTGCGCGCCTAGGTGGGTTGTACCCACCTGGTGGACCCGCTGACGACCCCCCTGATACTATAAATTCACATTATTCTAGAAAAAATCAGGGAGAAAGAATTATCACGTTTCACGAGACGGAGCCGCCGCCAAGCCCTGTTCTTCCTTGGGAGGGCAGATCTGGAGTCCGTTTGGGGCTCCGGAGAGGGGGATCTTCGTTCTTCGTCATCACCAACCAATCTCCATCACCAATTCCATGATGCTCCCAACTGGGAGTGAGTAATTTCTTCGCAGGCTCGCTGGTCGGTGAGGAGTTGGAGGAGATTCATCATGTAATCAAGTTAGTTTTGTTAGGGCCTGATCCCTATTATGCACTATGTTCTTAGATTGATGTTGCTATGACTTTGATGTGCTTAATGCTTGTCACTTTGGGCCCGGGTGCCATGAACTCAGATCTGAGCCGTTTATGAATTCATCATTTTATCCATGTTTTAGATCCGATCTTGCAAGTTATAGTCACCTACTACGTGTTATGATCCGGCAACCCCAAAGTCACAATAACCGGGTCCACTCCCGGTGATGACCGTAGTTTGAGGAGTTCATGTATTCACTATGTGTTAATGTTTTGTTCCGGTTCTCTATTAAAAGGAGGCCTTAATATCCCTTAGTTTCCAATATGGACCCTGCTGCCAAGGGAGGGTAGGACAAAAGATGTCATGCAAGTTCTTCTAATAAAGCACGTATGACTATTTATCGAATACATGCCTACATTATATCGATGAACTAGAGCTAGTGTCGTATCGCCCTAGGTTATAACTGTCACATGATAAATATCACCCAACAAGTCACCGATCCAATGCCTACGAATTTATTTATATTGATCTTGCTGCATTAGTACTGCTATCATCACTAACTGCAACAATCATGATTGTAGATTCTTATTGAAATAGAGAAATGAATTCAAATTCAGTTGGAATTGCAGCGGTAGTATATACATTTGGAATGCACTAAAATGTTGGTATGAGTAGGTTACATGCATTATATAGCTAGCAAAAAAAATTAATCGGACATAACATGGATTCATACTCCCTCCTTCCATCTATATAAGGCCTAATGCGTTTTTTAAGACCGCCTTTGACTATGGACAAGATTAATAGTACATGACATGCACAATGTGAAAATTATATCATTGAACGCTCCTTTCACACACGAATTTAACGGTGTGCTTTGTGTAAGTTACATGTCATATATTATTGCTCTAATATTTGGTAAAAGTTGGCCTCGAAAATCGCATTAGCCCTATATAGATGGAAGGAGGGAGTAGCTCTGAATAGCCTTTGTATAGTAAAACGGGACATGACTCTTTCTTTGTGTGCTGTGAATAGTTTTATTTTTTTTCGTCGAGGGAAGTGCGAATTGATTTGGTACGTACAACTACAATATTACACGTTAGGCTTGTCCCTAAAATTCAACCCGCGCCTTGTTATATCCCGAAAATTCAGATATCGTGCTCCCAAAACTGGCGCCTTCACAACCCGCGCCTTGCTATCCCGAAATTACAATGCATGCGAAAACTCCCTCCAGCTGCCAAATCCCGACACACAAAATCCCCCTTCTAATCCTGAGCCAAAAGGGCCCCTAGTTCAAATCGGTGGGGGTATTTTTGTAACACACCCTACATTTTGGACAAGTGCGTCCCTAAGTCATGGTTCCCCTTCCCATCGCCTCCTTTTCGCCATTCGAAATCCCAGGCCGCCATAACCTCTCCGCTCCAACCGCGAAACCCCACACTCCTTCGTTCGCCACCTCACCGCTGCCCAGCCGGAGCCTCTTCCCCGATGACGTCGTCCACCGCAACAGCTTGACGTCCCTCATCCACCTCCCCGGATGAGGATCCCTCGTCCATCTTGTCGTCTCGCCGGTTCAGCCGCCCCGTCCTCCACCTCCACGGAGCTGCTCCGACGATCGCCTCGTCTATCGCGGCTGCTCCATCCCCACATCGTCGCCTTAACCTGCTCCACCGGAACCGCGACATCCTCACCGACTCCTTGGACGAAGCCGAGTCCTACTCGGCGCCACCAAAGAGGTTGTACACTCATCGCATCGCACCTTCTCCTTAACTCGACCTCCCATCACCGACGGTGCTCCATCCCACACCCCCATGGAGCGGCTACCTCGAAGCCGGCGCCGCGAGCGACATCTCCATGGCAGCTCTGCCCTAGTGCGAGGCCCCTTCAGCGGCGGCGTCCATACCAGCCGGATCTGCTGCTGCTGCTCCGGCTCTCGCTCGCTCGCTGGCACAGCAGCTGCTGCTCCAGCTCTTGCTCGCTCGCGCTACTGCTGCTGCTGCTCCGGCTCTCACTCACTCGCTCGCGCTGCTGCTGCTGATCCCCCCTCGCTCGTACTATTGCTCTGCTCCGATTTAGCTACACTTCAGTCGACTGAATTGAATTTTGGGTCAGTCGATTTTCAGGTGGGGGGAGGGGGCTCGCCAGAGTTAAGGAAGAACCACCCGCAGCGGGGAGGGGGGTTTGCCGGAGAGGTACGCCACTATCTATCTTAGGGTTCAGGGTGGGGGCGGTGGTCGTCGGTGGTGGGGGGGGGGGGTGGACGGTGGTGGGACGGTGCCATGGGGATCGCCGGAGAAAAAGCTCTATGTTGGGGGGGAGGCTAGAGGGCTGGCCGGGGCGACGATGGACCGGCGATGGGGACTTGTTTCGGTGCGGCCAGGCGGCGCGGGGGGCGAGCGGTTCGGCCGGTGGTGGCTGGCGGCTCAGGGGGGTGCAAGTTGAAGATGAACTGCAGGCCCTCCCTAAACTACATGTCAAGTGCCTCTCTGCTACCGTTGCGTTCAGTTTTGACAGTAACATTCAGATTCCACAGTAAATTTCAGCTTCGACAGTTAAGTTCAGAGTCAACAGTTTTTACCTCATCTGTTGTAGTCAGGTGGTTTTTGGTGATGGAAATTTTAGATCTATCACTCTTTGGTAATGCATTTTACATCATCTATTGGAGATGCTATTAGAATCCCACTTGAGATTAACGATGTCTGTCTTGTGCTGCTTCAGCCTTGATTTCTTATGGGCTCACCAGAGCTGCTCCAACGATAGGACGATCCATCACAACAGAGCAGTGCCCTGGACACCGTCTACAGATTCCTCAGATCTTCCTCCACACCTCCGACATCCACCTCTACCTCAACTTCTTCAGCGACCAACCTAATGATGCTAAGGTCGACACGGCTACGGCAAAGAGGTTGTACACTTGTCGCATCACTTATTACTCTACATTCATGTCGATCCATTAGGGCTATTTTAGTTCAACGAAAAAACATAGCAATAGGAAATTTTCCTATGGCACTCTACTATTCAATTATTCATGCATTTTGTTGAAAGGAATGGAGCAAAACATCCACATGGACTACTTTTCAAAATCCTATGCATGAAAACAAGCCAAGTGCATTAGTGGCATACTAACATTCTAACTGTACATGCTTTCATATGGTTTTAGTTTATTTTGGCCATGTTTCCTTGCATGCCTCTTCTCTTCCAATTCCTGTGAACCAAACACCCAAGTTGACAGAAATCCTGTGTTTACAAACGCTCTGTTTACCATGTGCATTCCTATCCTATTCTGGTGTTTTTCCTATCCCTGCGTTTTAGAATCATGCAGGCCAAATGAGCCCTTACAGAATTACTTCAGTTATAGGTAGGTGTCGAAGGAAACTTTGTGCGGTTTGTCCTGCTCCTGCCACGACGCCGTCCACCTCACTTGAGCTGCTCCATTAACAGAAGCATCCACCAAACCAGACATCACGACTCCTGCCCATCTTTCACCGCCTCAGATATCCTTCCCTGCCGCCAGTACCCACCGCAATGGCATCACCATCATTGACTCAGCAGATGAACCTGGGGAGTACACGGGTCCACAAGAGAGGTCACACTCTTTTGTTTCTGCTTATGTTATGCATTTCTTAAAATTACCTGCTACTTTATCGTCCTGTTCACCTCTTAGACTCCAAGTCAGGTCCAAACTAATGTTCAAACTTGAGTTCTAAATTAGTTGTGGGGCACATATCGAGGCAGCAATGAATCTCTGTCTAATATCTGGTTCACCTAGGGTATGCCTATGTTGTTCATCTTGGGTGGGAAACAAATAGTAAAGCAATCATCATCTGTCTTTTTATTAAATTGAAGGAATCATCAGCCCGCTATCATTATGTTGGATCCATCCATTGGTTGTTACCATCACTCTAGATTTCTGCATGCTCTCCTTACATAATCTCACCATATTTTTTTCGTATGCATGTCAGATATTGTACACAGTCATGCTGAACATGTAGAGAAAAAGAGAAGAGTTTTGCGCGGCAATACAATGTCATGCAGACATCGCTCCATGGTGGGTTCAATGGCAAACCCTCCCCCTCTCCATATTGTATTCTAGAGGAAGATATCTGTTCTGAGGAGGATTCAGACGCAGCTGACCACTCCTATTTACCCCCAAGGTGTTTGCTCTACCTTGGCATTATGATGTTAGTCATATCATGCATATGTTGCCTTGCAGTGCCTACTTTTGACATCATATATGTCATCTCCTTAGTTTAGACATGTTTTGTAATGCCACCTGTGTAGTTTCTATATCATATATGGGAATTATGTAGTCTCATGTCTTTTAGCTAGCCATAATATGTGTGAAATGTGAAATGCCAATCATGTTTAACCAGGCATCATATATTTGAATGATATCTTGCCCATCCTTTACTTCATTACATTTCCATTTGTCGACAATGTTTGTACATTAAACTACTCTTCCTGTGAATCAGCCATTTGGGTGGGAGATGGAAAAATCTGGAGTGAAAACAAGGCCTTCAGAGCAGACAATGCTACCTGTCAAAGCAGATCTCTTGTTGGGCCCCGATAGCTCCTCAGAGATGGATTCAGAGATAGATGACCAGTCCTATTCCCCCACCGAGGTGTATGCTCTAACTTGGCACGGTTATACTGCAAATATCATGCATATGGTGTCTTGCATTGCATAGTTTAGACATCATATACACAATATTCAACACCATGTTCTTAGTTCAGACATCATATATGCGAATGCCCTCTGTTTAGCTTATAAATCACATATGTGAATTAAATCATGCGATCCCGATTACTTAGATAAGATATATGTGAATTATGTCATGTGATCCTGTTTAGTTATTCATCATATCTTTGAATTATGTTATGCTATGCTATCCAGTTTAGATAGACATCATATATGTGAAATTATGTCATGCTATCTATTTTAGTTAAACAACATACATGTCAACTATTTCACGCCCTCTTTTTTCCACACTATCTATTGCATCTGTCTCTCATACAATGTTTGTACATTCAACTATGTTTCCTGTTTATCAGCCATTTGAATTGGAGCGGGTGATGTCAGTATCTAGCGGAGTAAAAACACGGTCTTTGATTAAAACAATGCTACCTCTTGGTGGAGATAGCACCCCGGTTGTACATGCACGAGAACCAGCCCTAACACACATAACCTAGACTCTCGCAGATTGTACCCCTACTGTGATGGATAGAGAACCAGCTTCACCCAATCTAACCCCAACCCCAGTAGATAGTAACCCAGTTCTTGTTGACACATCACCATCTCCACCATAGAGCTCCCAAACAAGAGCAGCTAGTAAGGCAGCTCCAGTGCCCAAAGGGCCAGTACTACCACGGCAAACCCCAACTCCACCAGTTAGTACGCCTATTCATGCGGAGGAAGCACAAGCTGCCAGTCGTAGTTTAGCATCTATCACTTTTGATGTTGTTAAATCCTATGTGTGTATCTTCCCATCTTGGAAATATTATACTGGAGATGAAGGAAAATGCCAATTGCAGGTGTTTGTCTAGGAGTTATGTGTAAGTAATGTTATTCCTGGCAATTACTTTGCTTTGTCCCATACATTCTACCTCCATGATGATTATAATATAACAAAATTTACCCATTTTCTCTATAGAGAAGGACCGATTTGGAAACTCAGGATGAGGTAACCTATGCTAATACCTCTCCTATCTTCAAGAATGCTTGGTGGCAGTATTAGAATTACCTGAAGAAAACATACTTCACTGGCAAAGAAACTCATCAAATTCCCTTACGTTCTCCTGAGACACATTTACTGGACGATGACTGGGAACGCCTTGTTCTGTACTGGTCCGAAACCAAGAATGTGGTAAGGTCTATGAGCTAATTTTCTATTTTAAGTACTATATTCTTGCATCTTATTGTACTCTGTTCATGTAGAACAAGTGCTTAAACGTGAAGAACAACTTTTCTAATTTAAGATTCCATTGCTATCGTGCATAGTGCATTGCTCTTGTATCACTGTATTTACTCATACAAATTTACTTTCCAATTGAAGGATCTAATCAAAACTCCAATGGCATAGCAGATATGTTCACGCATGTTTCTTTAACAGGTTAATTTGCTCTTATCAATAGGTCTGTTGATTTCAATTTCAATTGTGTATACAGTTGACTTCTCATATCATGCACATTACTAGCATCACAACAGAGCCAATAGTGTTGTTGTACATGTAGACCCGTGGTACCCATCTGAAATCTTGTTGTGTCGTGTAGTTTCCCACGCTTTGTATTCTTTCACTGATGCTTTGTCTTGAACTGATATGATTTGAACCGTGTCTCTATCTTGATTTGGCAAGACAATGCAGTGACCATAGGACATAGATATATGTTTGTTTGATGCTTTTATTATGTACTACTTGGCAATAGAAGACTTGGTAGTTTAATCCTCTCCACCTTACTAATGAGCTGGTTCACCGAAATGAGTTTCATATACTAGTACATGGTAAACCTGTTATGTGTCTGCTTGTTTCTTCTTTTAGAATGCTGACAGAATATTGGGGAAGTGTGCCTTATTAAGCAATGGTAATGGAAGTAATGCAGATAAGGTTCAGGATAGTGAGACATCCTTGTTGGTCTCCAACAAAGCTGATAAAACAGCTAAGGAAGACTAACTTGAAGACAGTGAGACAACCCCAAAGTCCTGTCTTGGTTTAGTGTTGGAGTTACTGGCCACTACCGCTTGCACAAGCTATACAAACGCACTGTCTGAATTTGTTCGGTTTCTTGAGTCTCAACTACAAGCTGAAAGACATCGATCAGCTGTTCTGCGACAGGAAGCGGAAGGACTGCGGAAGTCCCTGGAGCATTCGGATGCATACTTTCTGGTGCAATAACAAGCATTGGAGGATTTTAGCGCCAAACGGGACAAAGATAATAAGATTGCTAAGCTTATTGACAGCATGGTGGATACCCAGGATAACGTTTCTTGAGCACTTGTGAAGTTGTTTTAGTTATGGACTTGTTTTTTTGCCGCGTTTATTTGCACTGGTGGCCAATTTAGACAACCAATGTATGTAATATGCTGCTTTGCTCCTTATATTTGCACTGGTGGAAAACTTTGATTGAGGGTGGATGTAATATGTGTAATAGCCGTAATAGCCTAGCGTTAGTTCCTTGCTTATTTATTTCCTTGTTGTCTTGTTTAGTTGTTTGCTTGTAGTCACTATAGTTCCTTTTCCCTGTTTTTCTAGTGGCCACAATAAACTAGGCCACAATAACCATGGCAACACACAGACTGTTGTGACCATGGTCCTGCTACCTGCATAGGGACCATGGCCCTACACGGGCTGTACAATCCATGGGCCTTCCACGGGCCATAGGATCCATGGGCCTTCTATGGGCCGTAGGATGCATGGGCCTTCTACGGGCCATATAATCGTTTCGCCAAACATTGGCCGTACTATTCGTGGACCAATGACGGACCGCAAAATGGGCCGTAACAGGCTAGAGTGGAAATCGTCTGTTTCATGGCCCGACCATAACGGGCCGTTAATAGGCTGTAATTGATGATGCTACAAAAACAGCCGAACGTGTTAACGGGCCACAAGCAGGCCGACTGTAACCACGGGCTGAATTTGGACCACAAGCTGAATTTGGCCCACAAGCTGAACGAGCTGAAAAGGATGAACGAGGGAAGGCCTTATTTGCAAATGTGGAGAGGGGTGTGTGTATCTTTTTGCAAAATTGCCATAGTTTCCTTCCTGTCCGTCAGATATAAATCGGACGGCCTATATTGCAGGATGGCAGGCACACCATCATCACCAACTCTGTTTTTATCTCTACTCTTATAAAAACTATAGTTGGTGATGATGGTGTGGCTGCCATCCTGCAATATAGGCCGTCCGATCTATATCTAATGGATAGGAAGGAAACTATGAAAATTTACCCGCACTCCTCTCCACATTTGCAGATAAGGCCTTCCCTCGTTCATCCTTTTCTCTCACAAGATCTTGATGTTCCGTACAATGCATGGGCATCTTGCTAGTAAGAGTAGAAATTAGAGAAATACCACTACTCGAATCTTGAAACCAACCACATTCCTCCCTTATCTCATCAAAACCGCAAAAGGAATATATTTTGAGTGAAACATAACATATTTTTAGTGATATGCGTATTTCAAAACTAGACACTTTTTCCTATCAAATCGGTGAATATGTATTAATGTACTTTGATCGTGTGGCAACACATTGGCACATTGCTAGTAGTTATTACTACTGTATATGTTTTTGGACACTAGACAAACGGTGGAGTACATATACGAAGAGAAGAGGCGCACGCACGCAGTCGGTCTCTCGCTGTCTCGCACACATGAGCGTTACGTAAAGGCACAGTTAACAAATAAACCCTAAAACCATAGGTGCACGATTGCTGCACGCGCGGGTACCGGGTATGTGGTGGAGCGCACATTTGTAGAAATAGTCAGCTCGCGTGATAATTTGATCTGTAGGAGTTGATGGTCGGGACCACAGGAGAACGACCTGGAGGCGGTGGCTCGCCAGTTGCCACTGATCGAGTAGCCACGTTTAAAATATCATTTTTAGTGGGGTAAGAGTTCCGATTTTCAATGGCACGTTATACGTACTAAGTAGTTTTTAGAACAATTGGTATGGAGTGAAAATGGAATTCATAACTACTACCTCCTTGGCGTATGGTTGTATGGGTTTATGTTGCGAGATGTTCAACCTGGTAGTTCTAGGGAAAATACTATGGTTTCGATGTTGGTTTTCAGTAATGAAAATCGGAAGGGGGAAGCCCTTCTTTGGTAAAAAAAAACTACTACCTTCGTCCTGGTTTACTAGTCCCCATCGTATTTTGGGTCAAAGTTTGTCCATAAATTTTACTTGTAAAATGTGAATGGAAAACACGATTTTGTTATACCCAAACAAAAAAGGACATGAGCGAGTGATTGCCCTGACACCGACGCGACCTCTCATAGCGCATGCATTGAACTGGCGCGCTGGCCAAGAGGGCCCCACTCACTGCAGGCCAGGCTCAACGCGCCTCCTTACCGCATGCAACCGGCTTCATACTGCCCCGCCTGCCTCCATTGAATCCGGTGTGTGCCGGAAACACGTCCTTCCACGAGACGGCCGTCATTTTAGAACACGACGTCGGCTGGCTCCTCTCGTCTGCTCGCTACTTAAACGAGGCCAGACGCGTGGCAAGAACCGCACCACACTACTGCTCCCCATATCCTCCTTGCACCATTTTCTCCACACTATCCATAGCATCCGGTGAGAAGGAAGACAAGGTCTCCGGCATAAAAGCCGGATGGGTGCCCCGACAAGCCAGGCAACTCGCTGCACCACCTCCCTCCCCACCTAGGCTGTCAGTACCTTGGACGAGGATGCAGGCGGGAAAGCGGAGGAGCAAGCCGCCGCTCCAAGCTGGCCCCTGGTGCATCAACTCGACACTCCAAGCTTGCTCATAGAGGAGTGGCCAGTTGCTGCACGCTGGCACACGGGGCACCATGGCATCCAGTGCACCGTGGTTGGTCGCGCCATCTGACGCAAACGTTGGCGGAACCGCGACATGCTGGCGGAGGTGGCCAACACGTTTGCGGCCACCGCCGACACCGAGGAATAGTATACCACGAGAGCCGCCGCCGCTCTGAACCCACAAATGCTACAACCACCAGCCGCCGGCATAGACACCCGATGTGTTGCCCGGTTTGGCTCAAAACATCGTGGACCCCAGTCGCGACCGGCATTAGAAATTATACCTGCTTCCAGAAGTTATTTGCAATTAGTCAAAAAATGACCAAAATATAATTAATTACGCATGGTCTTGACTTGTTGTGCTCGCGCTGGTAGTAGGACCTAGAGGTTTTTCTTTATTTATAAGTCTCCTCACATTTTTTTGGCTTTGAAGTGAATCATGGTTGTGAAGATTATCTATGAATGTACAGATATCTGTGAACATGAGTTTGATGCGGAAGTTGAACTTGGAATGTTGGGCTTGCGCGTGAACTATACCATGTCCAATGCTTCATCTGTTATTGTTTGGAAAGTAATTGCTGTTATTACATGACCTGATTTTTTTATTTTATGCCACATTAGTAGATGCACGGACATCACAACAGGCATGCTGACTGGATAAACATTTGAACCTAGCTATTATGAAGGAAAATTTGTATTGACAATAGTTTTAGATAGCAAGAGACGCCTAGCCTGCTCTTCCTCTGCTAGCTTCTTTCTGGCTTCTTCCATCTCTTCTTTGGCTTGGGTTAAGAGAGCATCAGATTGCTCTTTTCGCTTCTTCAGGAACCCGTCTACATTATCAAGGGCTGCTGCATGCTTTCTTTCAGCCTTTACTAGAGCCATGAGGACATGAACTGTTGACGACTCCACCTGGCTTGTGTGTATTCCAGCATCATCTGGGAATTTACACCTTGTGTCTAGTCTAGCATCACCGGGGAACGGGCACCTTGTGTGTAATCTAGCCTCATTTTGGAAACATGATCTCGAGGTTGACCATACTTCCCTCCTTGCAGGAACTGCATCCTGACACGAAGTTACTTCTTTTTTAGATCAATACTCAGAGCAACCCAGATCCATTTAGTAGAAGCCAGATAAACAGGACTCGGAGAAGTGAATTCAAAAGGAAAAAATATAAAAATAGACTCCAAGGTGAGAACACCCACTTCCTACATCAAGCTAAACGAAAGCATTAGGATGATTAAGACTCTTCTTATTACACATCGAAGAACACGAGGCTAAGAGAAATAGAAACTACAACATATACAAATCGAAGAACATGAGGCTAAACGAAAGTAATTGGAAGGGTGTTACTTACCAAAGCTCGTTTTATAGGTTCGTGCAGCTCCTCTTTAACTTGCCACGCTCCTTGAAGATGTCCCCAATATCCCGTGTTTGGTCTTCATTGCTCCTCTTCATGTTCGCACTCGTGGTTTTAAAATCTCAACATGGCAAGAAAAATATACTAGTAATACTCACGCATCTTGTGGGCAACATTAAAGCACTCGTCTGCCATGTTAGAGCATCTCCAACAGAAGTGCAACGCGCGGTGCTTTAAAAAAGCATTTACAGCGTCGGAATAGGCAGTTATTGCAGGCCCGGAGTGCTGAGATAGAGAGTAGAGACATAGATAGTTCTCAGCATAGATATAACATAGATAGATAAAAAATAGATAGTTCAACTACTCCTCATCGTCCAACTCCTCCTCAGTGATGTCCTCCTCCAACGTCTCAATGTAGGCGTGAAGATACCGATCATCATCGGAGCCCCAGGGCGACGCTGCTCTTAGCCTCATGTTGAATTGAGCGGCTGCTTTTCGCGTATGCTTGTCCTCGCGATAGGCAGCTCGCTTCGCCCTCCTCTTCTCCCTCTCCACCTTATTTGCATGTAGAACTCGCGCTCATTGATGATGTCCTGCAGGAAGCGTTGGCGCCATAGAGCCATGGCTTCCTCGTCCATCTCGGCGATGCCGAGACGGTGCTCCCACCTCTGGTTGTTGCGACGATTCTCATCAGTGATTAGCCGTTGCATAGGCGCAAGCTCGTGCGCCCGCTCCCGCGTCAGCACGTTGGGTAAGTTCAATGTTCTATGAGGCCACCGGAGGCACCACGCCGCCACGTCGTACGCGTGGGCAGCCTCGTGGGCGGTGTCGAAAGTGCCGAGGCGCATCCCGCAGAACCGGATTTTGGCGGAGAAGCCGACGTATGGGTGTGCGCGGACGCCACAGTATCCCCGGTGATGCGACGACATGGTGGCGCGGCAGCGACGAGGCGAGAAAGAGTGGCGGCGAGGCGCAGAGCAGGGAGAGAGCAGTGGCGAGGCACAGAGCGGGGAAAGAGCGGTGGCGAGGAACAGAGCGGGGAGAGAGCGGAGGCAACACATAGAGCGGTGGGAGGGTGTTGGATTTTATAAAGCGCGCCGGACGCCGCGAGCCAAAACTAGTGCGCGCCCGACCGCTTTTTCCCATGCACGCGTGATCCTTACCCGACGTCCCTGCTATCTCTACTCTCTTCTCTACTGATATATTTATATAATATTTAACATTTATCTCTACTCTTATAAAAGACAGAGTTTGGTGATGATGGTGTGCCTGCCATCCTACAATATAGGCCATCTGATTTATATCCGATGGATAGGAAGGAAACTATGGCAATTTTGCAGAAAGATACCCACACCCCTCTCCACATTTGCAAATAAGGCCTTCCCTTGTTCATCCATTTCTCCCACAAGATAAACTACTCATACAAATGCATCTTGATGTTCCGTGCAACACATGGGCATCTTGCTAGTTCTAAAAAACTTTCCATCATTTGCCACACTACTAGTTGCAGAAGAAGAACCTACCCAAGCACAGCATGATACAGGAGCGACGCACAATTACAAGCTGATAGTCTGTTGCACAATGGAGGCTATAACCAAATTAATTTTACGGGAACAATAGCAACCAGGAAATTTGAAGGGTAGGTATGAACAAAGTTGGAACTGCACATGTACTGCTAAGAGATTCAGTACACACGTTACCAATCAAGTAGGAGTACGATGGTCGCGGCGACCTCTGTGCATCATGGTCAGCAACGTGAGTCAGTTCATTGTCCATGACAGTGGTGCTTCTTCGCTTGGCATCGGCTTCCGAGAAGCAGATCCGAGACCGTGGAAGAGGCTCTGTTTACGATGACGATGGTGGACCGGCTCCAGTGCGGCGTACGACATTGTCGATGAGGCAGATGCGATGCGGTGGACGAGTGCACCGATGTAGAAGGGGAGGAGCACGAAGGCTGCTGTGCCGTGGAGAAGTCTATTTTGTGGTAGGGATAGAAAATGGGGAGTATTTAGGTGTACTACTCTGGGTGCCGGGGTGGGTTGGCTGGGTAGGGTGAACCTGAAGTTACCAAAACAGTCCCCTACCAAGGGTCATCCATAGGCCTGTTCCAAAGGGTATGATGGTAACTTCGCACTGCTCGAATTAGGGTTGTGGGAGATTTTCCCGCCGACCTCAAAATTTTGTGACATTGAACTCCCCGTGTGGCGTGTTGGGTGATTGGGCTAAGCAACTAGAGAGCAGTACTAGTACTTAGTAGTACTAGTAACTACTAGTACTCCCTCTGTTTTTATTAACTCTGGATATTAGGTTTGACCAATGTCAAACTTCCTAAAGTTTGAACTAGTTTATAGAAAAATATAAACATTTACCATAACAAATATGTATGATGTGAAAGTAAATTCAATAATGAATCTAATGGTATTTATTTGTTATAGTATATGTTAATATTTTTTGTTATAAACTTTGTGAGAGTTTACAAAACTTGACTTTGACCAATGCTAATCTGCGGACTTAAATAAAAATGGAGGAGTACACATTTGTTTTTTTAGTTTGTAGTCAATTAATCATTTTTGTAATTGTGAAATAAATATATTAGGCTCTTGACTTGAATGTAATGGTCTATACAATTCAATAGTTACAATCATTGTTGAATTCCAAGATGTATACGAGGTCTATAGTACTTCACAATATGCTCAAACTCACATAATCCTAGTCAAATGAAAATCTAAATGCATTTCATAGTTATTACTTTGTAGGATGCAACAAAACCAACCATAACTCTACATCATCCATTATAAAAGCAACATTTTGAACACATCCCAATGTGTGAACGAAATGTGTAGAGAGATATTGCAAAGATGGAGCAGATAGGGCAATAAAGATTGTATGTATGTGGGCGAGAGAGTAGGAGACAAACCTAACGAGAGAGAGATAGAGAGAGAAATAGAGAGGGAGAGGTTAGGTCTGTGAGAAAGATGGAGACATGTAATATACGCGAGATGCGTGTGCATCCAGATTTTGTACACGTGGAAGGAGAAGAGAAAACAGGTTTGATGAGAGAGCTGGAAAAACATGGACGAGAGG
This sequence comes from Aegilops longissima, assembly GCA_021605205.1. Taxonomy (NCBI): domain Eukaryota; kingdom Viridiplantae; phylum Streptophyta; class Magnoliopsida; order Poales; family Poaceae; genus Aegilops; species Aegilops longissima. The sequence goes on from CM038677.1 coordinate 120,080,524, forward strand.
GGAAGGATCTCGTGGGTTGAGGGATTGATAATTTTGTGCGGGAGAGAGAGGGATTGGTAATTTTGTGCGGGAGAGGGGGGGAGGAGTCAGTCAGCCGTCGTCACATCATCCTGCTTCCCAATGGCCCCGCATTCTCTAGTGCAGTGTGGTCGCCGTCTTCGATCTCCTAGAAGCCCTCTTTGAAGATTGAGGTGGTGTGCATGCTGGCGTGCAGAGAAGCACAAGCGAGAGTGGTTTCCATATAACCTTGGATGGGGATGAATTGTGTGCAAGGGGAGGCGGGAGTGTGTGTGTAGTGTGTGTGTGTGTGTGTGTGTGTGTGTGTGTGTGTGTGTGTGTGTGTGTGTGTGTGTGTGTGTGTGTGTGTGTGTGTGTGTGTGTCAGATATTGAGAGAAATCAAACCTATGGAGAGAAATGTGTGTGTATGTGAAGGAAAGGTACATGCTAAATAGGGTTTTCATGAAGAGATTGTGCGTGTGAGATAGAGAGCGATGTGCGAGCCTTGAGGTGGGCAGGGCCGGGTGAGGGTGTCAAAATGTGTGCGTTGATGCATGTGTTAGAAATGATCGTGCGAGGGACGGACGAATTGATAGAGATGGTTGTTGTGTTACGGATGCTTCTCTCTATCTATCTCTCTCCCCCCCCTCTCTCTCTCGCACACACACAAGTACAAATAGAAGACCGTTCTCTCATGTATACACAATGTATCAACATCTCTCTATGTCTCACTCATGCATGATCATTTGCACATTCACACCTCTCTATGTCTCAATCACACGCACACCGTCTCCACATTGCCCTTCCGCCACAACATACATACGGATACATACACACGTTCTCTCTCAGTCACACACACAAAATCAGTATTAAAAAACCTAGGGTGCACCTAAAACGTCCAAATCCAAATAAACACGAACTGAAGCTAAATTCAAATATATGGAAATATTGTAGCGTGAATAACTTTTCCAGGAAAAAAGTTGAGTAATATTCGGGGATTGTTTTCACACTGAAAAAAAGGTCCGGTGGATGTCCTTCGAGCGCGGCACGGTGACGCACCGTTCAATCGACCGCGCGGCCGCGGTGCACGGCTTGCACAGGATTCCATATCGTTGCTGTGGTAACTAATATAAGCGATGCCTCAGTCTAATGTTTACGTGTACTAGTACGGTTTTCTTTTTAGTTTGACCAACCCTATATAAAACTAAACTAAGCTCCCATACGCACACTCATCAATATGCTGCCGCCGTCGTTGCGCATGCCGGCGCCCGCCTGCTCCGGCCAACCATTTCTCGCCCATCAATGCCATGTTGCCGCCATACCTGTGCCATGAAGCTGAAGGCTCGCCCGCTCACGTTGTCTGCAGTCCCTCCTCGCGATGTCGCCGCGCTGCCAAGCACGCGAGCAGCCGGTGGAGCCGCGTCTATGCAAGCGGCGTACGAAGAGGAGGATAAGCACGTGCTCCAGCATGCCGACGAGGAGGAGCTAGAGTGTCATTCGTCTCCGCCCGCACGGAGGAGGCGCGCATGGTGGCTGTCGCGGCAGAAGCTGGTCGCACCCGCGCCGAGCCTGCAAACCGGGTGCGGACATGGAATCTACCTTCGAGACCTTTAATGCCACGTGGATCCTGCAATCTGAAGGAGCAATTTTAGTCAGTCGCCTCTTGTGAACCGTTGGGTGCAACATGGATGGACAGAAGGGCTTCTTCAACCTCCGAAATTGATGCACGGTTCATCTTCTCTCTCAGGCATCGAGCCGCTAGCCCGTCACATGCCTAACCGCCTGCCGCCGCTGCCCCACCCTCCCCTAAACCGCCTGCCACCGCCATGCTCGCCCCACCCCCGCCATCTGTTTAACCCCATGCATGATCCATTTTTTCTGGCGAACTACATTCCACACCCAACACTCATAAGATAAATCATGGGCACCCTGCCACCCTTATATAGATACTGGGGTAGCTTCTCTGCCATCTTCTTCCTTCGCTCCGTCGAACTTCTTTTACAAATCGAATGACCCAAATTATACTATTAGTACGAACGTATTAAGTACAGTAGGAACACGAAGATACGAGCAGTAGTACCAACTACAAGAAGAACAGTAGTAAGACATACTAGTACTACTGTACGTACTAAAGAGTTCAAATAAATAGAAAGAACATAAACATAGTTCTGCTGGGGGCTCAGCAGAACACACCCCTGAAATAAAACTAAGAAACTAGTCTGCTTGACACTGCAGTAGAACCAACATGCGCGACGACACTGCCACCTTACTCAGAGTCCGAGTCCATGTCGAGTCCATGTCCTCGACTTTGTCCTCATCCCTCTTCCGCTTCCTCTTCGCTGATGCTTCTTTGCTTGAACCGGACACTGGGCTCTGCTTCTTCATCCAACCCTTGTAGATATTTAAACAAAGGTAGGCATCCATTGCTGTGTACATGATGTGATCTTCATCTATTGTCTTCGACTCCCATGCATGATGATACTCGTGGTGAGGTTTCTTCAGTTGAGCGTACGAAGGATCAATCATGGCTGCTGCCAGAGTCAGCATTGAAGGCTAAGAGGAGGGCACCAGGCTTGCCTTTTGGAGATCGAAGGGCTGGCCTACAACGAGGCCTAGCCGACCCAGGACAATCCTGTCGTTCCTAAAGTCTACAGTAACGAATTTCACTCTTTCTTCCTTGAGGAAGTTCTTAAAATCCCGGCACTCAATGTCAGCATGGCATATGTGGTATACCAAGCACATGTTATGTACGCAAACTTGGATCACGGCGGGCTTCTTCTTCTCTGCCTCCTTTAGAATCTTCTCGCTTTCCAGGGCTGTGGTGTACTCAACATCTAGCACAGCGACCCACTCATCCTTTGAACTATTGAACAGGCGTAGGAAGCGAGCAAGGCATGCTTTGACCGTCGCGGATCTACGGGTGTAGATGATGATGAACTCATCACCGGTGATGGCTCTAACTTGGTACTCAACGGCGATCATGGAGATTTGGGAGGCCATGGATTTTGGAGGCGGGTTAGGAGAAGTTGAACTGGTGTAATGTGAAAGGACGAGACGACTGGGAGCAAACTATTGTAAGGTAGAAGACGGGGACGAGTAGGGCGTGCGAACGGCGTGGGGTTGTTGGCTTGCCCGGTGGATAAACAGCTGCATGCCCCCAAAGAGTTCTCGAGTACTATGCGGGAACCACTAGATGTCATGTCTACTAGACCCATATCGTAGGCCTGACGGTATAGCTTCTGCGTGTTCGCACGCCATTCTGGCACGTGGATGTAACTTCACTTAATTCCGTTAACCGTCACGCCTCCCATGACCTTCGCCTCCCTCACACGGTCGCGCCCTTTGAGACTTCGACCGACTATAAATGAGCAATCTTTTTGCCTACTCCGCATGCATGATACTCCCTCTGGTCCTTATTACTCCGCGTAAGATTTGTGTCAAGTCAAAGTTTGCAAAGTTTTTGACCAAATTTATACTAAAAATATCAATATCTACAATACCAAATATATATTTTTATGAAAGTATGTTTTATAATGAGTATAAAAATATTGATTTGACATTGTGAATGTTGATACATTTTTCTACAAGTTTGGTCAAAGTAGAGGTACATTGACTTCAGACAAAACTTATATGCACAATGCAGACTAGTTCCTCCGTCCAGGTGCGTGCCATGTCCTATCTAGTAATCACAACAAGGTTATCTATTAGAGTACTACTACCTCCCTTCTAGTTTAAAGGGCTCGATTCAAAAAATTCACCTACTCTTACCAAGATAGAGGCGGTGGAATAGTTTTTGTAGTGGTTTCTAGAATCTGGACTCCATCTTTAGGAACCTTCGCCACTGTCGGGAAGAATGCAAGGAGATGAACCAGAAAGGAAATGAGGCTGGAATGAGTAGTTCTGTATTTTATACAGTGGCAGAGGTGGGTAAATATCTGCTACCTCCGGTGGCAAGGCCATGTCTCTATGCACACACATCTCAGCCGTTGGTTCCAAGTAGATCGAACGGCTCACGTTGTCCAGAGGCAGGCACACCATCACCACCAACTAAGATTTTTATAGGAGTAATAGAGTAGAAAATAGAGATAAGAGTCGAGATAGAGAGTAGAGATTAGTCAATATTCTCTTTAGGCTACTCATAGTAGAAAGTATCATATACTAGCATCATGTGCATGATACTAGTGTATGATACGGGACTACCTTTATAGTGCCATGTATGACACAAAGCACCATAGTATTTAACATGATACGGTATCTACCTATGTTACTCTAATCCCCTCTCTTCTTTAATTCTTTGCCACAAGCATGTTTGCTATTCCCGTGTGCATGATACCAGCTAGTAAGATCCCACATTACCACCACTATGGCCAGCCTTAATAATCGCATGCAATAATTCAGTGCACCTTGAAATCTGAACGCATACTTGACTCTCCTTCTCCCTCCGGAAGTCCCACCACTCCACCTCATGTGGAATAAATCTGCATGCATGACTGTCCTCCCCCCGTGCTCGTCCAATCCTTTGTGACAAGCAATATTTCCACCCCTTCCCTCCCCCGTAATTTACTCCAACAAATATGCCCACGTAGCTGTTACGTTAATCACGCAACATATCTTATGGGATGCTGCTTCGGTTACTTAACTGCAGGTGCATTGGGTCACTGACATGTGGGCCCAACAGGCATCTGGCCCACATGTCAGTGATGCAACTGCACCTGCAGTTAAGTCGGTGAAGCTCGGTCCATATCTTACGTAGGTGTGCCATTGCTCCCTATAAATATTACGCCTCCCACGACATTCGGAAGAACGCTCACGTTCATCGCTATCTCCTCCCTCCCTTTCACGTCGACCACCATGGTATCGCCCCTCTCAAGCCCTAGGCGCCCCTCGCTGCACGAGTGGACCGTTACGCATCGCCGTTCCGTACCTCGCCGCCACTAGTCAAGGAGGACGCGTCGGTGTTCCGCTCCTCGCCGCGACGCATCGAGGTGGACGCGTCAACATTCCCAATCTCGCCAGCATGTGCGTCGGAGGACGCGTCGGCTCCCTGCTAGAGGAGACCGCCGCACTGCCCATCGAGCCCCCCAGCCTTGAGGAGCTTTGGAAAGAAATGGATGTTGCCTTGTGGGAGGCTTTGCCTCCGGCAGAGCGCGCCAAAATAGAGGCGGAGAAAAATGCCGAGGAAGAGAAGCGCGCCGCGGGGTAGGCTGCCTGGCAGTCCTGTGTCGTGTCTGAGAGAATCAGGCAATTGGCTCTTGGCAGAAGGCTCGTGCGAGGGTCGTAAGGTTGGCAGAGGATGCCCGTGCCAAAGCCCTGAGTGCAGTCGGGCCCAAGCACCTCATCTACGCTTGGCGGTACATGGACCGGGTGCACGCTTCCAGGGATGAGGAGTACCTGTTGGCGCCAGATCACCACACCGGTGAGATAGCGCTCGCTCACTGGCAAGCCGCCAATCAGCACCTCGCGAGTTGCGAGGCTGAGGAAGAGGCGTTGTGTCGGCGTGCTGGGAAACGGTCGCGCACCAGGGCCCTCGTGGAGCGCCGCAAGTGCTCCTGCGAGCGTTGTGGCTTTTATTAGGAATATAATTTAGTTTCGTAAGGCGATCTCATTAGTTTTGGGATGCAAATGATAAATCCAGAACGTTCGGGAATTATTAGCGTCCTTAATTAAGTATGTAAAAGGAAAAGTTTGGAAACCTTGTGTATCCGTACACATCTTGTAAGTACGTGCATATAGCACAAACTTTACTATATACTATCGCACTACACGTCTCTCTCTATATATATGCTTGCAGACTGTGCTACTACTATTACTTATGTACGTGCAAATGACGTTTTAACATTACGATGCAGTTTTTGTAAAAGTAGAAAAACAACACTAGTCAAGCTTGTGAAACGATTTAATGCAAAACAAATGCAAAAATGCTTGTTTGATTGTTTACTTTTAGCTTTCTTCTGTGTGCTTATTTCTTTATCGTAGTTTGTACGGAGTATCTCACTGGTCGGGAAGGCATGCAAATTACCAAACCACTTCCTACACCCTGTATCGAATTTTTTGCCAAACAAGTTGTGTCGTGCAGTTGGAATTCCAACTTGAGTACTACTATAGGAGTACCAGGGGCCAGTTCTTTTAGGCTTCTAGATTAGTAATCCCATAACTACTACCTCCGTCCTGGTTTATTGGTCCCCACTGTAATCTGTGTCAAATTTTGACCATAACTTTAACTAATGAAATCTTTGTGCATGTCACATGCACTAACATTTTATCAGTTAAATCTTTGGTCAAAATTTAGCGCAAATTACAATGGTGACGAATAAACCAGGACGAAGGTACTAGTAGTTTAGAAGCCCAAATAAATGAGTGAGGCACCTTATGTTACTCTCCACTGTGACTAGTCTTATGCGAAAAGGTGGGGAAGAGACGGCTTATTTTTTAAGCCGCCAAAAGAACTGGCCCTAGGAGTAGTAGCTAGGGATACTAGGAGTAGTAGCTAGGGATCGAGTGTGTGAGATGAACCGGAGAAAGTAAATGCAGAGAGATGAAATGCAAAAATGATGGAGGGATGTGATGGTTGCTTGTCCGTTTATTTTACCAGGCCACTTATTACTGGGAGTGATGGGGTTTTGTGATATGACGGCTTCACTGCCGCACCATGAGAGGGGTGAGACTCCTGTGCAGCGCCGCCCTCTACACTAGTACTACATCGGTCGTGGTTTATTAGTCCCCCATTGAATTCGACTGAAGATTTAACTGACAAAATGTTAGTGCATGTCAACAAAAACTATATCGTTGGATTCGTATGTGAACATAATTTTCAATGATATAATTTTCGGTGACATGCATGAGCATTTATCGTACTATATATAATGTTAGTTAAATTTATGGTCGTACTAATCTATAGTAAGGTGCCCGTGCGTTGCACAGAATAGTGAAATGCATTGATCGGGGAGTTGTTTCTTTTGACAAAGGATGTGGGGGTCATCTCATGTATAAAGGGTATCGATAGGTTTCTTCAGATATTATTTCATCTCTAGAGCTCATAAACATCCGGGTGAAATAGATAAAAAAGTATCTTCTGCAAACAAAAGAGTTCAACTGTTCAACCTGCATCCAAAACTTGTGAAGAAATAACACTTATTGTGCTTTGCAAGAAATGATCTTTAAGAATTAGTTTTTGAGTATCGATTGTTATACATGTTGGCTACAGAAGACATGACACTTTCTTATAGTCAATAGTTGGCTATAGTATTAATTATTAACCATGCTCTTATACACATAGAAGGAGGGATTAAATCAGGATGACTTAGAAGGGGGCAGAGGATATGTAAGAAATGGTTCATCATAAGTCTTTCACCGGTACTGTAGTAAAAATTCTCAGTTCTCTCATAAATGGCAAGCGAGAACTCTAATGGAGCAAAAGCATACATGGATGATTCTAGACTAAACCATAAATGGATACACTTTTATTCAAGCGCGATACTCTAATAGAGCATGATCATGCAGAGAAGATTCTATACTATATAAATAAGAAGTCTCCACATGCTTAGACATCAGATTAAATTCAGCGAAGACTAATGATCACATTTAACTTGGTAATGCATATGTCCAGGTGAACCTTCTTGGAGTCCCCGCGCACCATGTTGGGGGAGGGGGAATCATATCACGCGTCTTCCATGTCCACATCGGTGGGAAGGTCCCAGCTCGCCACAGTCCTAGTCAGCGTGATGGAATTGGTGTGGGCACTCACGTACCTCTGTGGGGCAGTAACAATGAGCATGCACCCATACACCGGCCTCGTGTTAGTGTCAGCGACAGCGGCGTCGCCCCTGACGCACACTACAGAGATGGGGCAGCGGCCTGCGCATGCCTCGCCGGTGCCCACGATCAAGAGGAAGACGGTGCCGTCCTCCTCTGAGACTAGCAGGCGGCGATGATCCTCCAGCGACTCCGGTACGACGACGGGCAGCACGTCTCGTACTTGATGTTCTTTGCTGCGGGGTAGTAGTGATAGACGGACGCCTACGTGAGGTGATGCACAAGGACCATCGGCGAGCCCCAAAATGGCGAGCGACACTCATAGCAGTAGATGAAGGGCTCCTTGAAGGCATCGACTAGGCCGTCCATGAAACGGGAGTGGCTGTAGGGGATGTTGCGCCAGTTGAATATATGAGCAAGTTACTACAAGATTTAATCCGAATAAGCACAAAATAAATCATGATGGCTATAACATAGATTAAACTAATCATGTGGACTAGCATAGTAGATGAACATATCGAATCTAGGACATAGACTAGAAACATGAATTCTACCATGATTTCAAACAGGAAGGACATAAACACATATGGTGCAACGGGAGTAGCACCATTGGCGTTGAGGTTGTCGCCCATGTCATTGAGGAAGAGGTTGCCGAGGTCGGGAGAAGTCGTGGCTGCCAGCAGTTGCGCGACTGCGCTCCCCAAATTTCAATAGCGCCCGCCGAATGGAGCGCAGGAGGGAGTGGTTGTAGGGGACGTTGCGGCCGCCGAATGGAGCGCAGGAGTAGCACACGAAGCAGTAGATGGTGCTCCTCCCTAGTCTCTGTCTCTACTTTTATCTCTATCTCTACTACTATTCTTTCTTTTATATAACACTAGTAGTTGTCAAATCGAATAGTACTGCGCAACCCATTGCATGCCCAGCTGAACATGCCTCCTCGCCTCCATCAAATGCCTCCGTTAAACCCGCATGCAAACCGAGAAACCTACTCCGGCTCGCAGGAGGAAATTTGCCGGTTGCTGTTGGAGAATAATAGAGTCACATCCAATCCATTTGAGTTAATTGCGTGTATGATTCTCCCTCTATAAAAAGTTAATTGCATCCTTAATCTTGTATTCTAAGAACTCTGTGGGTTCCACTGTCCGTACATTGTACATGAGTTGCAGGCTGGCTACATATTCGTACAAAAAGTTAAAAAGAAACAAATCCATCCTTAATATTGTATTCTAAGTACTCTGTGGGTTCCACGGCCAGTATAGTAGCGAAAGAAGTACATATTAAAAAGTTATAAAAAAACTAGAGTTTAGGACAAAATTCGAACTCAGGTCATCGCATTGCGAGCATCCGGCCCGGACCAGTACACCATGTATTCATTATGGACGATGCAAGAGATAAACCTTTATAGCAAGAGCCCGTCCGTTGCAATGGATCCAAAGTAGAATAATGCATATTGACAAATTTGAAAGAAAAAAGTTTAGTTTTGATATACACATCACTAAACATATCTTATGTTTCACTCCAAATATATTCTTTGGGCCATTTTGATGAGGTAAGGGAGGAATGTGGTTGGTTTCATGATACTAAGGGGATCTGTGTAAACTGGAGTAGAGAAGTGGGAATTGTTGCAAAAGGCCACAACTTACACCACAACCATTAGATGAAGATCTAATGGTCAGAAATGGCGGATGGAAGTCACACCATCATCACCAACTGAGTCTTTTATAGGAGTAGAGAAAAAACCGAGTTGGTGATGATGGTGTGCCTGCCATCTTATAATATATACCGTCCGATATATATCTGACGGATAGAAAGCAAACTATGAAAATTTTACAAAAGATACCTGCACCTCTCTCACATTTACAGATAAGGCCTTGCCTGGTTCATCCTTATCTCCCACAACCTCATTGCTGAGCATGGTTGATATATCCTTTTTTTGATGACATAGCCGACATACCATTTTTACGATAAAATTCTCGAGATATAATTAGTTTTTACACATGGGATTACTCCTGCATGGGTCAATCACAACAGGTGTTTTGTAAAAAAATGCATCTTGATGTTCCGTGCAGTGCATGGGCATCTTGCTAGTTTTTTTGCATATAATTCCAAACACCATGTAGACACGGTCTTTGACCATTTTATAACTATGTTAGTATCATTGTTAGTGGTTAGCCGGTGCAAGTTATAGCCCTGGGTGTTTTAACATTTTTTTAGTAATGATATCTGGCGATTGTTCGCCACGACCTCAATCCTGGCGAATCCCACGTAACCGTCAGATTTCCATCCGACAGTGGCCTGTTTTTAAGCCATAGTAGTTGAAAAAACTGCCACCCTTACACACGTACTATAACTATGTCGCGGGCGTTCGCAACTGCCATGTCTCCCAGCGAACGTTTGCTGGGGATTGGAGTTAGCACTGATGGCACTTCGCAGTCGTTCCATGCTCGGGCATTGAAGTTTGTAACTATTTTATATTAGAATATATGTGGCACCCCAGCTCAGAGAAACCGGAACGCCCTGTATTCCAGCCTAGAAATCGAGGAGAAGTCTTCTGGAATACGACACTGTTTAGCATAGACTAAATCAGCTCTTTATTACAATCTATATGGGTACAAGAGGGGGTTACATTGGCACTTTGACACTACACCTGCCACGGTTGTTCCATACAAGCAGTAGAACAAGACGATGCGGCGGAATATCTCTAACAGCGGAACAACGACAATGGTGATGAACTCCACTCCGCAGGCACTCTGGCTGGAACGCTTATCCTAGCTCACAAACAAGAGATCCACAGCAAACAAGCAATCAAATCCGGCATGACCTACAAATTGGCATGACACGCCAGGTCAATACATTGAATGTACTTGCAAGCTCACAGCAACCAAAGCAATCATGACAGACAACAACATGGCAATTACAGGTGAACAAGGATTAACATGATACTATCAGAACAACATAGCATGAGCAAGATGATGCAGCTAGAACAATACGAGCATGGCATAAACATATGAAGAAGATGAGACTAACATGCAACATGATGACACTATCATGCACCAACTTACTCTGCTCGGGTTACCTCGTAACCATCACATGCCTCACTTACCATCACGGACATCACACTATCATCTCAGGATCCAATCAAGCTTGGTATTACAATACCGTAGTAATCATTCATGACCACAAGGAGCTTGACTTTTACCCTTGACTTTCGCATAACACCACAAATATCCACAATGCGGTATCCTCGATACCACGGTGATCCTCTCACGATCACATAAATATCAACCAAATTCTTTCTTCAAAGAACCGGGGTTGTTATTAAGCAAATTATTATTATTACTGTTGACCCATAGTGTGTCCGACTACGAACTAGGCCCTTATCCACGGGCGCGGCTATCGATAGATTAAACACACACTCTGCACAGGTTAGTACACTGTATCCATACCACGGAACCCATGGCCTCGCATTCCCATTCAGATGGAAGAATGACGTTCCGAAAAAACCTATCTGCTGCCATGACACTCTCCCGGCCACTCCGACCAACTCCCCTTTGGGCTAAGTCCTGGGTGGCCCCGTGCCTACCAAAGGCACCAACGGCCACCGTCGTGGCAAAACGGTCCCAAACAGGGACAAGGATCCATACTCAACAATGGGCACAGAAGGCTTATGCCGTCCTACCTGATTAGGGTAGCGCCCGAGCATAACCTTCCCTCGTTGGAGGCACCTGCGAGAGGCATGACAATAGACCCATTTAGGACCTTCCCACAAAGGTAAGCGTTGTTGCATTGGTCAGCTCAATATGGTGGCACCATGACTCAGCCAACAATTTTTCAAGTTCAATTTAATCCGGTTAAACTTGAATGCAATATGCTGAGCCATGATAAAAATAACATGATGCAATTACAATGCATGAACATGATATCAACATAAGCATGGGGGTGCAACGTAACTATCAACCATATCAATAATAAATCATATCCAACTGAGCATGGCATAATGACGAGCATGAATATCACAAGTATAACACTACTCATAGCATAACATGAGCACTAGCATCAACAATAAACATCATGCAAGAACATAACGATAAAACTACCATGCAAACTTTTAACCAACTGGATGCAAAGGAACATGCATAACAACGGTACTCGGAACAGACGATAGTCATGCACCGAAGACCATCCCCAACATGTGCTACTACCAAGCATGGCCAATATTAAAGTAATACTAGCATGAAGAACATAATAACAGAGTGTAATAAACATAGCATGACGGTAACCAGAGATCCATAAGCATAACCGAAATAACGACAGCAGTAGTAAAACAAATAGACAGTTATTAAAGATTCAAGTTGAAAACCAATGCTTCTGCATGGCTATCATGCAAATGGTGGTTGTGGCTTGCCTGGGGATGAAGAAGGCTTCGGGAAGAAGTGCGGTGAAGCCGCAGAAAGATTCGCCGGAAAGGGTACTCTCTCGGAGGGGGGCTGATTAGGGGCAAGGGAAAAATGGTCATTTCAAGTGTTTCGAACCATAGTGAAAATGGTACCGAAAGTTCGGGGTTGAATTGACGAAGATGTGGGTGTTGGATTCACCTCAATCGGAGTTGCGGCTAAAAAGTTGTGAAGTGATGAAGATCAGGGACTTTTCTGCAAAAATATCATCATAGACAAGTTCCTGAGTGGATAAGGCAGAAGCTGTGTTGAGAAAATACGCTTTCCAGAGAGGAAAGTGCATTGCTCGCCTAAGCCGCAAGGAAATACGCCTTCGGAAAGGGAAAATGCATTCGCGCGAATGCGCTTCCACTTATCCACGTTAGCGTGGGCGGGGCCGGCCAGCTGGGTCACTTACAGGCGGGTCCCACCGCGTTCTCTCTCTCCTCCCACGCCTCCTTCTTCCCCCGACGACGCGCTGAGGCAGAGACAAGGTCGGCCGCCCCGACGATGACCGCCGGTGACTCCGTCCACCTCCTGTGCTGTGCTGCCTACCGGTGTGATCAGCGGGCCGAGCCGCGCCACCCTGGACCATCCAGACATCCACGGGAGGTCGGCGTTGAGGAGGGCCACGAGTGCAGCGGACGGGGCTTCGGCCGGTATTTGAGGACGAGGCCATGGCAACTCCGGTGAAGAACGGGGAGCTGCGGGAGAGGCTCTGGCGGCTGCGTGATCTACTAGAGGTGGTGGAAGAGAGAATGGGGCTTGGGGTCACCAGAATCGGAGCAGAGCAGAGGCAGCGGCCATGGTGGCGATGGTGTTCGAGGAGGGGCTCCGGTGCTCGGGAAAATGGCTGGGGAGGGCTCTAGGAAGGAGTTGAGGTCAATGAGGATGTCGGGAGGGGCTCGGAGTGGTTATATATAGCCCAGCGGCGAGGGGGTGAGGTGGCACGCGCGCGGCTACGTGTCCGTGTTCCAGCGACGGGCACGTGCAGCCAAGGGTCACGGGGAGGGGTGGCAAGGCGACGAGGGAGGACGCGGACGAGGCACAAAGGTCATGGAGACGAGGCAGAGCTCGGGGACAAGGGAAGGAAGCAGACACGAAGGTGGAACACGACGCGGTCACGGGTGTGCTCTGTTTCTCGATGGTGGACGGGTTGCCAGGGAAGCAAATGAAGTGGGAACGAGCTCCAGGGGGAATGCGACGCCGAGGCTGATTTGTTTGACACTCGGGGATAAGCCAGAACCGGCCGGAGCGGCGCTACTATTGCCAACAGTGGCGAGACCACCGTTTTGGCCGGCGTTTCCTGTGGTCACCACTGACAACACGCGCTCTGTCCTCCTACTTAGCACCAAACCTTGTCAGCGGTGGAGTCCTTCCAAGGCTCATTAAGAATGAGGTGAGCTCACGGGCAGAGGTGTAGGGAGCAGAGGGATACAAGCTCGACAAGTTTGTTGTTGCAAATTTGGCCACATCTTGGTGATCAAACTAGTGGGATTAAGGACTAAGCTTGATGTATGGGAGGTCTAGATTAGGAATAACTACAGTCATGTGAAGTTTGGAAGGGAATGGACCAAGATTTAATAGAGTTGCTTCACAACTGTTTAAATTGGTCCAGAATCAAAATGATGAAGTGGCACTCACTAGGAGTAACCACTTGAGCTGAAATTTGGCAAGGCTAGTTGATTTGTGCATAAGAGAGTGCCATAAAAATTTAATGCCATTTGGCCAAGCCAAACTGGTACTTCCTCCATAATGGTTCTCTCTGAACAGGAACTTGAGAAAATTCCTAAGGGAAAATGGCTATATGAAAGGAGCCCAAATTTTGTGGAGCTAGGTTATATAGATAGGTGAAGGCCTAGGAAAATTTTCAGACATAATGGAGCAAGATAAAATATAGTTGCTTCATTAACTAAAAATTTGGAAAAAATCAAAGAATTGAAGATGAGCTCACATGGAGGCATGAAATGAGCTCAACTTTGGTGGAGGGCTATGATATGATGATATTGAGGTCATGCATAAATTTCAACTCATTTGGATAGGCCTAGCTTGCACCTCCTTCACAAAGTTTCTTTCTGGACAGAAACTTTGGAAAATCATTGATAAATAATCACTAGGCAAATGAAGTTGAATTTTGGCATGTGGCAATGATATGGACATGAAAAGATGTCCAAGAACTTTGGAGTCAATTGGGCAAAGATAAATAGCACTCGCTTCACAATGTGCTATTTAGGACAGAATAGGGAATGAGTTATTTAGCAAGATGGAAAACATGGCAAGTGGAATATTTTGCCATATTTAAGGAAGATATGACCCAAACAATTTATGAGAATTATTTGTGAATTTTAGGAGTGAGGGAAATATAGGTTGCTTCACAACCTAGGGAAAAAAGATAATTCCTTTAAAAGAAAAAGGAATATTCCCAATGAAAAGAATATTGGAATTAGAGCTAGGATAAAAATGGCAAGGTCTAGGGAAGGATTTGGGTATGACAAGCCACTCTGGAAATAAAGAAGAAGGCATCTTCTTCAGTTTCCAGACCACAAAGCCACAAAAAAAGAAAACTTAAGCAAAAATATCAGAAAAACAAAAGAAAAAGAAAGGGCCAAAAATCAGGCTGTGACAACTCCTCCCCCATTAAAGAAATCTCGTCCTCGAGATTTGGTTGCTCAGGGAACAAGTATGAATATACTGACTTAAGGAAACAGTTTCCAACTTGGGTATCCTTTTTTCCTTTATTGATTGTTCCCATTAAATTCTTCATCTGACTTACCTGACTGGCTCTGGGGTGGTTTGCTTCACTGTATCCATATCCTGACAAATCTTACCTCACATTTTCCTGCTTATACTGGCTCCAATTATGCTCATATCTACTGACTTATCTGAGATTACCATGACTGAAATATATGCCCGTCTCACAAATCAAAGAGTGATTACCAATTGTTGTGTCTGTATTGACAACCTTCCATAAATTGGTGATCAGATTTTTCTTGATGAACACCCAAGCTTTGACTCCTTGCATTGGGTTTCTCTACTAAATGCAGGTTCTTCAGATTCCAAACAGAGAGTTGAGACGTAGCCGTTTTCCTAACTGACTCTGACTTATCGCAGGAATTTCTGAATCATCCTGATTGCCTCCACTGTGTTGAGCCTCAGATTCATACCAAATATTTGATTGTCGCCTGTCGTGGCCAGCATAAGGGGTATGACCCTATATGATAATGTCCTCATCCTTGACTGACGGTGGCTCTGCCGGAAAACTTTCTTCCATGCCAAGCTATCCTTTGGTGATTCTCATAGTTGAGGGCACATGCTTCCAGACTTTTATTCCACATACCGATCATTCATTCTGTCGGTATATCCATGGGGATAGTAGGCCATCTGATGCTTTACCATAGTTGCTGGAATCAGACAAAATTGAGTAGACCCCCCTGAGGTGGATATCCATGGTGATCCATACTGACTCAGACTGTTTGGGTATCTGCACCATGTGGGTCTTGCAACCATTTTCATATCTGCACCACTGGTCTTTCTCCTTCATTATTGCTTTCTTGATCTGGATCCTTGGTTGAAAGAGCGGGGTCATATTGCTTCTTTGTGTGACCATAGGTTCTGTCGGGTGCAACATTCTGGCAAGCGTACCCTTATTCTCATCTCCTGACATGGTAATATTGTCTCAATGGCAAGTTCATCACCTCTCAAGTTCTGGCCGTAGGGAAATGATCATCTGAACCCTTGCAAGAAATCAGCAAATAAATCAGTAGCCACCAGAACGGTCTTTACAACTCAGATCTGGGACATCACTGAAATAGCTCAACTGCGGCTCAAGACGGCCGATAAGCAGCTCAGAGCGTGAGACCCGGTTGATAAGAAGAAAGTGGCAGCTCCCTAAGATAGTCGAAAAGTAGCTAAAAGCATAGGGCCACTGTCACAAAAAGAAACTCAACAGCTGTACGAGACGGCCGAAAAGCAGCTCAGAACCCGTGACAGTTGTTGAATAGAGAATTATAAAGTCGGCATCCACCCTAGATGGCCAAAAACGGCTCAAAACACAGGCGTGGTGCTGTTACGAGAGAAAAGAAGACAAGGGCTCATCGGGATCATATTCTAGGTTCACTGGTACTTGTACAGAACTCAGTGTTGTCATCAATCTTCATAGTCCTTTGTCACACTGAGGCATATATCTAGCTTCCTTCACATATATCTAAGAATCTGATTCCCGAGGTAGACTTGTGTTCTGACTAATTCTTGCTTATGACCAATAGTTGCGGATCTGATTTTGCCATCTGCTGTCAATTCACAATGTAATATCTTGCACCAGTGCTGTACTAAGGACGATTGGATGGCTTATGCTAGAAACCATCGAGAGTATCTTGCTGAGGAGACTGGGTTTCGTGCTTCAGAAGCTGGATATGCAGACCGATTACCACATATGCATACCATCTTAATATTTCTTCTTGCTGATTTGATCATTTCTGTCATGAAGAGTGCACCCTGAGGCAAACTTGATTATCCGTACTGTTGGAAGGAGTGCACGCTAATACAAACATGATACTGACTGTCCATCCATGATTCCTTTTTGCATTCAGACGAGATATTCCCAATTTCACTGCAGTCTGCTGATAACTTCATTCCGTTTATCTGAGCTTCCAAGTATTTGAATACCTTACTGATTCTTCAAGTCCGGTGTTGGTTGACAAGCAACTCTAATAAGGGGAAAATAATGCCACACCGAAGGGCAAAATAAAGAAGCAAAAGAAACGACAAAAATAATAGCACACAAGCATACTAATAATAATGCGAATAATCAAGCAACATCACGTATTACTGCTACTCACACAATAATATGCATGCACACCTAAGCACACAAATCTCACGGAAACTCTGGTATTGCGGTCTATTATGCAGTGACGGTGTGCACGAAAGTGAATCTGCGTGTGCAAGGAGTTGGTGTAACCAAGGCTACACCAAGCGCTGGCTGAACACCGGTTAGAACTGGATGAATATGGAGGCGAGGACGGACTTGGTGATCATGTAGCGAGACACATGGTCATGATCGCATCATCATCAAGCGGACGAAAGAGAACCGTACATGTCCAAAGAATTGGATGACTGGGTAAGGTAGCGGTGGAAGACTGGGCTTGCTGGCATTGCCCTTTTTCTGAAAACAAAGATCAGCAAGGGTTGCCAGAATGGTGAGATGGAAGGCACGATTCGGGATAGAAGCATGGCTATCACCGAAATAATACGGGTGGGTGGTAGAAAAATATTGACGCGATACCTGAGCATAACTCCTGCAAATGGTGTTTGGAACACTCGGTACGAGGGCATCACTCCACTAGGATAGAGATGACTCTGATGGTGTCCTGGACTAGGGGGTACTCACCATGTCATCTCCCGATCTCTTGGATTGGGCCGAGGACCCCCAGGGCCGCTTACTCATGGGCCAGTTCGGACAGCTCCTGCCGCATACAAGGAAGACTCCACAAGACTTGGCGTCCAAGACAAGGACTCTCCTAAACCCTAGGCCTCCGATTTCTTATATAAACCGAGGCCAGGCTAGTCAATAGACAATCTCATATTCATTACTACAATCTCGTGGTAGATACATGTACTCTGTACTACACCCATATGAATACAATCAAAAGCAGCATGTAGGGTATCTCATCAAGAGAGCTCGAAGCTGGGTAAAACCCCGTGTCCATGTTACCATCGCTCCAAGACGCCTAGCTTAGGACCCCTACTACGAGATACGCCGGATATTGAACCGACATTGGTGCTTTCATTGAGAGCCTCCTAGGCGATCGTCACGGTTCGATAGGTCGTCTTCATCCGCATTGGCGGCACGAAGCAGGTGTTATTTTTCTAAAAAGTTAGATATATTTCTCATAGTTTAATCTGCATGAGAACGTTTTCTGTTGGTCCGCCGTGCTATTTCCTGTTCGCAGGTTCATCCGGAATCAATCTCATACTACCGATCTGATTTGATCTGTGGCGGCGACTGCCATACGTTTGCTGTCCACATGAAGACCGCATATGATTAGGTCAATCGAGCTACTGCGGTACGTCTGCTGTCCATTTGAACACCGCACAAATCAGGTGTTGCCTTACACGCGTACGCGTTTGCTGCTGCCCTACACGAGAAGAGCCGGGGCGTGCTAGCACTCCGGGTCTCGAGGTGGACCGATCGGGGAGCACCCTGAGCCCCTGACCACCACTTGGATTACGGACTAGTACTAGTTCTGACAACTAGTACTACTACTTCACGTCGAGCACCGAGCACATGGCTAAGTTTTCTTCCCTCTAAAATCACTATGGGCACTAGGAGATCACAGGAAGACTTAACTTCTCTCTCTTTTTCTACCTTATTTAAGCATATCTCTTCCTTATTAAATTATAAGCGTTGAGGAAATAGACTACTTAAATAAGCAATTTATCTTTGGATACGTACTTATCAAGGAACACATGATACTAATTGTTTCCTAATTTTTGAGGTCGGACCATTGTGCGAGCTTGCCTTGATAAGTTCGGCTCATCATTAAAGAGAGCTCCTTCGCGCTACTCCAATCTGCCTATCTTCTCGGCAGCCGGGTTTGCCGTGCGCCGACCGACAGACACCTCGTCAAGATCAAACGATAAAAAAAGAGAGCCATCCGAACGGCGGTGAACCAACCGAGGAGATGACACAGTACTGTACACGACATGCATGTTATGCCAACAATAGTTCGGCTCAGCACAATCATAGGGAGATCCGATCATTGTTTCTCTTTCCTTCATTATTTAATTACAAGGCAATATATACTTTTCGCTAATCATCTTCCTCTTATGCACTTTCCACGTGCAAGTCCGCATAGTATTACTAGGACTGCTTGTGTCCACGTAATAGGAGGGGCACATGTTTTTCTTGGTATTGCCATAGCAATGACGTGGAGATAATGACCTCGAGCACACAAGAGGGAGATTTGCTAATTTTCCCTTTTTAATTCAATACCTATGTAGTCGACCGTTGGTTGTCTTCTACTTTTTCTGACAAATACACAGAATAAAAGTGCTACTACGCATATCAAGGATTGGCTTTGCAGCATGTTCGGCACAGATCAGTTCGTCCGTTTGCTTCGGTCTTCTACAATCGTCGTTGCTGGCGTTCAGGTTGTATTTTTCCAAATTATTCGTTTAGCATTATTATGCACAGAATATTTTTTGCTGGCCTGTACTGCATCATTTTGGTAGAGAAATTCTACCGACGTTTGTACCTGGCATCAGTCCGACCAGCCTCTCCCTGTCACCTGGGCAGGCCGACCTTCGCCGACATCGCCGTGCCACGACGCCAACGCGCCATCGAGCTAGCCTCAACACTCAAGCCATATTTACCAATCTTTTTTGCATAAATTAATTATGCACCTTTTTTATTATATTTTTTGGTTTGCACTATTTTACATCTGCAGGCAATTGACTTACATCGGGCCGCACTATCCCCTCGGCGTGGTGTCCTCGTCGCCCACCTCCATCGACCGAATTGTGTTGTCGCCTTAGAGCGCAGCCCTATGTTGGCAACCCCGCATCGTAGTTTCATCAACCTACTCGGACGGAGATTCCAGTGTCACCCGGCGACCTGCTCCATTACCTCGGCTAGACCGGGGGCTTCAACCCTTCGGAGTACCGAGCTCTTCGCTCGGCTACATCAGGCTTGGGGGCTGAGACCTTGTCCTGCACCAAGCTCGGGCCACGTCATCAATGCCGAATACATTAACCAACTAAGTCGCTTTCATGCTCAAAAACTCCAAGTTTTAAATTTTGTTCGGTTCGACCAAGCATTACATTTTTTGGCAACAAGTTGTTTGTGAAAAAATTCCTTGTCATAACTTTGTTTGTGACACACAAATTCAAATACCTCGTTTACTTGGGGGCTTTTTTTATGAAGCATTTCCTCTTGCATATGATTATACTTGTACGGCTTCGTTCCTTGTTTGTGTATTACGCCACAATATGCACCATGTTGACTTAAGTGTTCCACAAGCTGGGTTGCCTTGCTCCTGTGTTTACCCCTACGTTCCCGATTGTTTGGCTAGGGAGTAAAGGGAGCACCTCTGCGATTGTCACAATCGGGTCATCTGAGCTCGTACCTCAGACTAGGTGAAGCCGAAAGCTAGCGCTCTTATTGTTTTCAATTATGGTGGGCACACAACGGAACTCATGAGTACAAAAACTCTATTGCACAAGTCTCATAGTGACAATGAGCAACCGAAGAAAGGTATCGGTGGAGGTCTATTTTCTTCGAAGATGCTTCTTACACTTCGTCAGTAATATATCATAAGTTCCCTGAGCGCACTTTGTCTGTTACAGCCTTATGGCCTGATTGCCTGGTTATCGGAAACACCATTGATATTCTCAACAGGTGGAGTACATAACACTTTCCAGTCCTTGACCGAAGAGAGAGAAGCCGACGGTCGGTTAAGACGCGTTTGAAGTTCGGGTGAACACAGATATGATATAAGTACTTCGGTACATACAATCATTATACATAAAAATTCTTTTACCCAAGTCACTTGGGGGATCTTAAATTTATATGAGCCATTTTATAGTAAATGATTTCTTCCTAGTCATTGCAAAGTCTCTTTCTATCACTCCTTTTTCGACACGAGTGTGTGGTCAATAGCCGGGGGGCCTAATTTCTCTCTCAAAGCCGCTAGAGTTCAGTTTGCTAAATTGGCCTAACAAGAAGTACTCCACCTTAGGGATAGGAGGTTGAAGCCGTAGGCTGACCCGCTTGAAGTCTTGAGATAGGGTGTGTCACATAAACACCTTCTTTTCTCTCTAAGACCAATTTTCGGATTGGCACCGAACACTTGATCTAGTTCGGAAATCAAATTTTTACTACAGTTTTTTGATTCTCCAAGCTTATGGCACTTTTAAACTATTTGTGTGTTTCCAGCATAAGTCTCGCAGTGCAACGCCGGACACCTTTAGAGATTCGGCAAAAACATTCTCGGATATAGCTATATATGCATCGGTTTAGAATTGTGTCTTCGGTCAATAGTTGGGTTGCCCGGCCCATGTGCTTGCCTCCTACGTTCCGCTTTGTTCGTCTAGATGTGCAAAGGGAGAACCACTGCGATTGTGCTTCCAGCTCACATGGTTAAGCATCTCAATGGAGAAAGCCGAAAACTGACTGTCACAATAAGCGTAAACTGGTCAGCGATCTGATGACTGTGTTAAACTATAACATCAATGGAGGTCACCCCATGTTAAACGATGGGCCGTTCTTAACATTTGCCGAAGTGTTAACGGCTTGACTTGGGTTGTCGCCGAACACTAACCGGGGGCTAGTAGCTGGCCTCCCAACTTTAAGCTCCTAGGGCTAAGTGAAAGTTATGAAGCCCACATATCTGATTGCCTCGTTTCCGCTAACACAACGGCCTTCAGGCACCGAGACGTCGGCTAAGGGTTGTTTTGTTACTACGGAAACACCCTGCATAGCATCTACAAGGGGATAGAAGCCGACGATGGGCCACTTTCAATTGATAAATGGTCGCAACAGAGTCAAAATAAACATATCATTAGCATTTGTATTTAATACACGAGGGCTGCCTTTCATAATCATCGTTATAAAGCCATAAATATGCATCAATTTGACTTAAGATTTTGGCCGAGCTTGGTTGCCTGGCTCCTGTGCTTACCCCTACGTTCCCGATTGTTCGGCTAGGCGGTAAAGGGAGCACCTCTGTGATTGTTACTGTCGGGTCATCCGAGTTAGCACCTCAGACTGGGTGAAGCCGAAAGCTAGCAATCTTAAAGTATCACATTGGTCGGCAATGACGGAAGTGAAAATTTTGGTCATTAATACCATAGAGTTTGGGAACTTTCCCCGAAATAATCCTCAATATTTTTCTCCTACATTAATCGGAGGCGAGGTTTCATGATCATGGTTGGCATGACAACCCAAAGAAAGGAACCGATAGCGGGATTATTTTCTTTGGAAGATGTTTCTTACGTTATAAAGTAATATAACATATCTCTCCGTGTACCTTTGTTTATAAAACCGTATGGCCGGATTGCCCTGTTTTTCATAAATATTTGCCCTTGTCAAGGCTTTATAAAGTGGGACAAACACTCCACGGCTACTGGACGAGGAGGTTGAAGCCAATGGTCGTTCAACAAAGTTTTGTACAATACGGATTCGAGTATTAATGATGTAGAGTACTTGGATACGTAGAACCATTACACATAATTTGTGATTTTACTTCGGACATTGATCCTTAATTCGGCCACCCGTGCCCACATTAAGGCTTGGGGGCTACTGGGCTTCGTGCTTATCATTTACAAATATTAAAGGGGTACATCGATCCCCTGATCTGGTGTTGCCACCTGACCAGTGTCTCGGGGGCTACTGCATTGACAATCAAATGCAGAAAATTTAAAGTGCAATATAGTTTTCGAGGAGATTATTATCCTCAGGTTGGTCGGCCGCACCCAACCTGAGTCTCGAGGACTTTGCACATCGCGTTTCTATTCCTAAGTATGCTGCCGAGCTGGGAATTGATCCTCAAGCTGATTTTATGAATCGACCTGAGTCTTAGGGGCTACTAGGGTCAGCGGATTGATTTTTTCCTTCAGGTGCATCCCGGATATTAGGCCAACACGCACCTTGAGGGCTACTGGCTATAAATCTCGGCAGAGATTACATTGCACAATTTGGAATTAAATTCACAAAAATCAGCCCATGGCCGAGGTGGTGCACCACCTCGGATACAGTCCGGCAGTGGTGCTCGACTACAATAGACACCCCGGAAGCAGTCCGGCATAAAGCTCGGATGCCAGTGGCTGGCTCCTTAGAGGGCATTTCTGGCATTCAGCTCGGCTAAACTCCTTCGACTTTTTTGAGCCGAGGTGATCAATGACACCTCGGATATAGTCCAGCGTTGGAGCTCGGATACTCTCCGGCGTTGGAGTTTGGATTCAGTATAGTGTTGGAGCTCGGATACAGTCCGACGTTGGTGCTCAGCTGCAAAAGATACCTCAAGTGCAGTCCGGCATTGGAGCTCGTTCGCAAGAGGACACCGCCGCACGGGGACAACTTCAAACCCGAGGTGGGCGTAAAAATAACAAGGCACTGATAAAGGCCGAAGACTTAAAGGGCTCCCTCGGATACCCGGCGTGTAAACTCTTCAGATTTAGCTCGGCAATCCTCAAGATAGATGATGGGAAGATTTGTTAAACCAGTTTTCAAGACTGACGACCGAAGACGAAGAGCAGTTCGGAAGAACCAAGGAGCGTCCCCAACTTGAAGACCGGTTCAGGGGGCTACTGACGGTGTCCTGGACTAGGGGGTACTCACCACGTTGTCTCCCGATCTCTTGGATTGGGCCGAGGACCCCCAGGGCCGTTTACTCATGGGCCAATTCGGACAGCTCCTACCGCATATAAGGAAGACTCCACAAGACTTGACGTCCAAGAGAAGGACTCTCCTAAACCCTAGGCCTCCAGTGTCTTATATAAACCGAGGCTAGGCTAGTCAATAGACAATCTCATATTCATTACTACAGTCTCGTAGTAGATACATGTACTTTGTACTACACCCATATGAATACAATCAAAAGCTGCATGTAGGGTATTATCTCATCAGGAGAGCCCGAAGCTGGGTAAAACCCCGTGTCCATGTTACCATTGCTCCAAGACGCCTAGCTTAGGAAACCTACTACGAGATACGCCGAATATTGAACCGACAGACGCCAAACACCAAAGAGCAGGCATGCAAAGAAGGAGGGTGCAGGTAGTAGATCGAAACCGATCCCACCAACACTCACAAGATCACTATAAGCTACCGGATAATATTCTACATGCATGCTATGCAACAGACGAATGCAACAATCAAGTGCAACAAACCAACGGGGCTCTATACTACCGTTCCTATCGTTCGCCTGGCTAGGGCGTCCTACAGCCAGACCTGCTCTGATACAAAGCCTGTGGCAACCTGGCTCAGAGAAACAGGAACGCCCTATATTCCAGCCCAGAGATCAAGGAGAAGTCTTCTGGAATACGACACTGCTTAGCATAGAACAAATCAGCTCTTTATTACAAGCTATATGGGTACAAGAGGGGGTTACATCGGCACGGCGACACTACGTCGGCCACGGTTGTTCCATGCAAGCAGCAGAACAACATGATACAGCGGAATATCTCTAACAGCGGAACATCGACAATGGTGATTAACTCCACTCCGCAGGGACTCTAGCTGGAACGCTTATCCTAGCTCGCAAACACGAGATCCACAGAAAACAAGCAATCAAATCCGGCATGACCTGCAAACTGGCATGGCACGCCAGGTCAGTATATTGAATGTACTTGCAAGCTCACAACAAGCAAAACAATCAAGACAGACAACAACATGGCAATTACAGGTTAACAAGGATTAACATGATACTATCAGAACAACATAGCATGAGCAAGATGATGCAGCTAGAACAATACGAGCATGGCATAAACATATGAAGAAGATGAGACTAACATGCAACATGATGACACTACCATGCACCAACTTACTCTGCTCGGGTTACCTCGTAACCATCACATGCCTCACTTACCATCACGAACATCACACAATCATCTCAGGATCCAATCAAGCTTGGTATTACAATACCGTAGTAATCATTCATGACCACAAGGAGCTTGACTTTTACCCTTGACTCTCGCATAACACCACAAATATCCACAACATGGTATCCTCGGTACCACGGTGATCCTCTCACGATCACATAAATATCAACCAACTTCTTTCTTCAATGAACCGGGGTTGTTATTAAGCAAATTATTATTATTACTGTTGACCCATAGTGTGACCAACTACGAACTGTGCTCTTATCCGCAGGCGCGGCTATCGATAGATTAAACACACACTCTGCTGAGGTTAGTACACTGTACCCACACCACTGAACCCGTGGCCTCGCACTCCCATTCGGGTGGACCAACGGCGTTCCGACAAAACCGATCTAGTGCCATGACACTCTCCCGGCCACTCCGACTAACTCCCCTTTTGGCTAAGTCCTGGGTGGCCCCGTGCCTACCAAAGGCACCAGCGACCACCGTCGTGGCAAAATCGTCCCAAACGGGGACAATGATCCATACTCAACAACGGGCACACAAGGCTTATGTCATCCTACCTGATCAGGGTAGCGCCCGAGCATAACCTTCCCTCTCGTTGGAATCACCGGCGAGATGCATGACAATAGAGCCAGCTAGTACCTTCCCACAAAGGTAAGCGTGGTTGCACTGGTCAGCTCGATATGGTGGCACCATGACTCAGCCAACAGTTGTTCAAGTTCACTTTAATCCGGTTAAACTTGAATGCAACATGCTGAGCCATGATAAAATAACATGATGCAATTACAATGCATGAACATGATATCAACATAAGCATGGGGGTGCGACATAACTATCAACCATATCAACAATAAATCATATCCAACTGAGCATGGCATAATGACGAGCATGAATATCACAAGTATAACACTACTCATAGCATAACATGACCACTAGCATCAACAATAAACATCATGCAAGAACATAACGATAAAACTACCATGCAAACTTTTAACCAACTGGATGCAAAGGAACATGCATAACAACGGTACTCGGAATAGACGATAGTCATGCACCAAAGACCATCCCCAACATGTACTACTACCAAGCATGGCCAATATTAAAGTAATACTAGCATGAAGAACATAATAACAGAGTGCAAGAAACATAGCATGACGGTAACCACTGATCCATAAGCATAACCAAAATAATGACAACAGTAGCAAAACAAATAGAAAGTTATTAAAGATTCAAGTTGAAAACCAATGCTTCTGCATGGCTATCATGCAAATGGTGGTTGTGGCTTGCCTGGGGATGAAGAAGGCTTCGGGAAGAAGTGCGGTGAAGCCGCGGAAAGATTCGCCGGAAAGGGTACTCTCTCGAAGGGGGCTGATTAGGGGCAATGGCAAAATGGTCATTTTTAGTATGTCGAACCATAGTGAAAATGGTACCAAACGTTCGGACTCGAAGAGACGAATATGTAAGCGTTCGATTTACCTCAATCGGAGTTGCGGGTAAAAAGTTGTGAAGTGATGAAGTTCAGGGACTTTTCTGCAAAAATGTCATCACAAACAAGTCCCTGAGTGGATAAGGTAGAAGCGGTTTTGAGAAAATGCGCTTTCCAGAGAGTAAAGTGCATTCCTCGCCCAAGCCGCAAGGAAATATGCCTTCGGAAAGGGAAAACACATAATGCGCTTCCACTTATGCACGTCAGCGTGGGCGGGGCCGGCCAACTGGTTTGCTTATAGGCGGGTCCCACCGCGTTCTCTCTCTCCTCCCGCGCCTCCTTCTTCTTCCCCCAACGATGTGCTGAGGCAGAGACGAGGCCGGCCGCCCCGACGATGACCACCGGCGAGTCCGTCCACCTCCTGCGCTGTGCTGCCTACCGGCGTGATCAGCGGACCGAGCCGCGACACCCTGGACCATCCAAACATCTAGGGGAGGTCGATGTCGATGAGGGCCACGGCTGCAGTGGATTGGGCTTCGGCCGGTATTTGAGGACGAGGCCATGGAGACTCTGGCGACGAACCGGGATCTACGGGAGAGGCTCTGGTAGCTGGGTGACCTACTAGAGGTGGTGGAAGAGAGAATGGGGCTTGGGGTCACCGGAATCGGAGCGGAGTAGAGGCGGCGGCTATGGTGACAATGGTGGTCGACGAGGGGGTCCGGTGCTTGGGGAAGTGGCTAGGGAGGGCTCTAGGAAGGAGTTGAGGTCGATGAGGATCTCAGGAGGGGCTCAGAGTGGCTATATATAGCCGAGCGGCGAGGGGGTGAGGTGGCTCGCGCGCAGCTACGTGTCCATGCTCCGGCGATGGGCACGCGCGGCCAAGGGTCATGGGGAGGGGTGGCAAGGCGACGAGGGAGGACGTGGACGAGGCACAGAGGTCACGGAGATGAGGCAGAGCTCGGGGACAAGGGAAGGAAGAAGACACGGAGGTGGAAGACGGCGCGGTCACGGGCGCTCTCTGTTTCTCGACGGGGACGGGTCACCGGGGAAGCAAACGTAGGGGTTACAAGCTCCAGGGGAATGCGACGTCGAGGCTAATTTGTTTGACACTTAGGGACAAGCCAGAACCGGCCAGAGCAGCGCTGCTGTTGCCATCAGTGGCAAGTCCACCGTTTTGGCCGGTGTTGCCCATGGTCACCACCGACAACACGCGCTCTGTCCTCCTACTTAGCGCCAAACCTTGTCAGCCATGGAGTCCTTCCAAGGCTCATTAAGAATGAGGTGAGCTCATGGAGAGAGGTGTAGGGAGCAGAGGGATACAAGCTCGACAAGTTTGCTGTTGTAAATTTGGCCACATCTTGGTGATCAAACTAGTGGGATTAAGGACTAAGCTTGATGTCTGGGAGGTCTAGATTAGGAAGGACTATAGTCCTGCGAAGTTTGGAAGGGAATGGACCAAGATTTAATAGAGTTGCTTAACAACTGCTTAAATTGGTCCAGAATCAAAATGATGAAGTGGCACTCACTAGGAGTAACCAGTTGAGCTGAAATTTGGCAAGGCTAGTTGATTTGGCATAAGAGAGTGCCATAAAAATTTCATGCCATGGGGCCAAGCCAAACTGGTACTTCCTTCATAATGGTCCTCCTTGAACAGGAACTTGAGAAAATTCCTGAGGGAAAATGGCTAGATGAAATGAGCCCAAATTTTGTGGAGCAAGGTTATATAGATAGGAGAAGGCCTAGGAAAATTTTCAGACATAATGGAGCAAGATAAAATATACTTGCTTCATTAACTAAATTTTTTGACAGAATCAAAGAATTGAAGATGAGATCACATGGAGGCATGACATGAGCTCAACTTTTGTGGAGGTCTATGATATAATGATATTGAGGTCATGCATAAATTTCAACTCATTTGGATATGCCTAGCTTGTACCTCCTTCACAAAGTTTCTTTCTAGACAGAAACTTTGGAAAATCATTGATAAATAATCACTAGGCAAATGAAGTTGAATTTTGGCATGTGGCAATGATATGGACATGAAAAGATGTCCAAGAAGTTTGGAGTCAATTGGGCAAAGATAAATAGCACTTGCTTCACAATGTTCTATTTATGACAGAATAGGGAATGAATTATTTGAGCATGATGGAAAACATGGCAAGTGGAATATTTTTGCCATATTTAAGGAAGATATGACCCAAACAATTTATGAGAATTATTTGGGAATTTTAGGAGTGAGGGAAATATAGGTTTCTTCACAATCTAGGGCCAACAGATAATTCCTTTAACAGAAAAAGGAGTATTCCCAATGAAAATAATACTGGGAATAGGGCTAGGATAAAAATGGTAAGATCTAGGGAAGGATTTGGGTATGACAAGCCACTCTGGAAATAAAGATGAGGGCATCTTCTTCAGTTTCTAGACCACAAAGCCACGGAAAAAGAGAACTTAAGCAAAAATCCCAGAAAAACAAAAGAAAAAGAAAGGGCCAAAAATCAGGCTGTGACAATATACTACTCCTCCGGTGCTAGTAGTAGAGCAGAGTCCTACGCCACTACTACTCTATATGTGTCGGAGTAATGGGCCACGGGTAGGCAAACCCGAGCCCAGAGCCTTTCAAGACATTGGGGTAAGTAGCGCCGCTCGAGCCGAGTCACAGGGATGACTCCAAGATATGCCGAGTCCCAGGGACGACTCCAAGATATGTCGAGTCCCAGACGGCGACTCCAGGTTAAGCCGACTCGTGGACGGCGACTTCCAGAGAGGCCGGCTACGGAGAGTCGGCCCGCGACTCCGCCCTCCTCTCAAAGGGCAAGGCGGGGTACGGCCACGGCGTGGCCGTCTCCCCCTAACACAAGGGGCGGCATGGCTACAAGATAGTCAGACGCTGAAGATCTCCGCGGGCGCGACATCGCTGCCATGCCTTCCTCGACCTCACCAGCGATGGGCGGCGCACTATGCCCACGAAGCCTACCTATACGGCCCAAAGACGGCGGGGCCGCCTGTCAGTGGGTAGACAGAAGACGGCACGAGCGCCCTGAAGGCGGACCCGTGGGAGTCGGCCCCCTATAGTCGGCCGACCCCTCCCACGGGCCCCGCGCGCCATTAACCAGACTAGATGGGGAATGGCGACACTGAACACACGCCAGACGGCGGCGCTGTTGCCATGACCACATGACCAAGCCAGCGTCATCAGGAGTACCGCTAAAGTGTCAGGCCTGTCTGCGGGACCCGCCAGTCGGCGGGCCCCAGTAGTCGGCAGAGAGGACGACGGCCTGAGAGACAGACGGCTGGGACCCGCGCCCAGTCAGATTACCATTGTACCCCTTGGGGGTAGGCCTATATAAACCCCCCAGGAAGCCCATGCAAAGGGTTCGGACCCAGATAGAGATAGACCTTAGAGAATAGGAAGGAAAGAGCTAGCCTTGCCCTCTCCTACCTCCAGAAACAGCTCCAGGAGCGCCATTGTAACCACTTTGCGATAGTGACCATGCGGAGACCCCGCAGAGCGCAGTAGGGGTGTTATCTCCTCGGAGAGCCCTGAAGCTGGGTAAGTTCCGCCGGCGTGCATGTCTTCGCCTCATCCAGCTTCCGGGCACCGGCGACGTTCAACTCGCTCTGACCGTGATTAGCCATCCTTTGGCATATGTCATACCCAACCCCCGACATTTGGCGCCCACCGTGGGGCGAGGTGCACCGTCGTCCGGAGACCTGCTCTGGAAGGGAACCCTTTTCCTCCCTGGCGAGCGCAGCCAGCCCGGCACGCCAGATGGAGCTCGCGCCCGATCGCTGCATGGCGCTGAGATCGCTCGCTGCCAGCTGCCTCGCCGAAGCTTATCGGTGAAGTCCGCCGACGAGCCTGCGTCCCGACGCAGTACGAAGCGCCCCGAGCCTCCTCACGGGTCTCCTCGACTAACTCCACGTCACCGGCGAGCTTGCCGTGGACCTGGAGTCCATAGGATCCACCGACCCGATGATGGTCGACTCCGACACCGCGTCGCTCGACGCGTTTCCCACCAACGTGGTTGTCTACTACGAGCCGCTCCCTTGCGCGGGGAGCGGCGAGAGCACCGTCACGGAGGTTATCGTCCTCGATCACGGCGAGCGTTCCAGTGAGGGAGCGCACGACCCGCTCGACGCGGCTCTGCGAGACCTCACCGCGCTGATTTCGGGAGACACTGACGCCGAGACGCTGGAGGCACGCCGCCTTCAGCTTATCAAGGGCGCGAAGAAGTTGGCAAACATGAGGCGCTTGTCAAAGGCCTACCAGCGCGAGATGGATCGCGCCGTGGGCGGCTCGCCGGCTCCGCTGGGCCTAGCCTCCTAGGCGCGGTCCGGCAACGCAGCGCGGCAATCGTCGATCTGTTCGGGGCTGATCACCCTGTGTATGCCACGCCCGCGGAGAACATCCGCGCCGCCCAGGCGGCGGCGGACGAGCTCGACAACTTCGAGGGCGAAGAGCGCCGCATGATGACGGAGCGAGTTCAGTAGCTCCTCGACGCGGCTGCCGCGCAGAACAAAGCCGGCTGCCGCACAGAGGCGCCGCGGCGACAGAACGACGACCCACCGCCCCGCCAGGACCAAGGCGCGACGTCTCGGCCGCCGACTGGCGGGGCCCGCGGAAAAAAGGACAAGGAGCCGGCTGTCAGCCACAGTCGGACTCGCATCACCATCGAGCGCGACCAAGACGGCCGCCCCAAAGCGGTGGAACGGCGGGGCGACTATCTGCCTCCCCCTCCTTGCAGAGAAAGGCGAGTCTCCCCGCCGCCCATGGAACATCCGACTCTCGGCGACCGCCTCGGCCGCCGAAAGGGAGTCGGAGAGAACGATGCCCACCACCGGATCGACCGACTCCACCGATCCCTGGCGCTGGAAGAAGAAGACGAGTTGGGTCCTCCCTGTTTTGGACCCCGCATCCGAGATGAGCCCTTCCCCAAAGGGTTCACGCTCCCCCGAGACATGCCCAAATATACCGGCACCGTGAAGCCGGAGGACTGGCTGATCGATTACTCCACCGCCATCAATATAGCAAACGGCAACAAGCGTGTTGCCGTAAGATATGTCCCGCTCATGCTCCAGGGCTCGGCCCGGACATGGTTGAACAGTCTAAAGCCTCGCAGCATCACCAGCTGGGTCGACTTCACCGAGGCCTTCGTCCGCAACTTCACGAGCACGTACAAGCGACCTCCCAAGCCTCGCCAACTCTCCTTGTGAGTGCAAGGCCCCAACGAATCAACTCGCGACTACCTCACGCGCTGGGGCGAGCTCCGGAACTCCTGCGAGGGCGTGCACGAGGTGCAGGCTATCGAGTACTTTAATGCCGGGTGCAGAGAAGGCACCCTCCTCAAGCACAAGCTTCTCTGCGACGATCCGGAGACCCTCGATGAACTGTTGATCACAGCAGACAAGTACACCACGGCCGACTCCTCAATGAAGGCGGAGATTCAAGTCAGCGTGACTGGCAAAGTCGCACCTCAGGCTCCAAGAACTCCGGCTGGGGACACCAGCCGGCGGCAACAGCAGAACGACCACAAGCGCAAGGCCCCAGAGGCGGCTTCCAACAGCCGGCAAGTGGCGACAGTCGAAGACCAACAGCCGGAGGGACCGACTCCAGCGAAGCGGCAGAAGGGCGGCAAGTCCAACTGGTTGCCGGCTTTCTCCTACGAGCAGACCCTGGATGGCCCCTGCAAGTTCCATAGCGGCGCGAAGCCGTCAAACCGCACCACCCGGAAATGCCACTGGCTGACCAGAATCGCCAAGGGAGACGGCCTACTCCCTCCCCCGCCTGCTGGGCCGCCTCCACCACAGCCGCCCCAGCAGCCGGCTGTCAGGCCAGTCGGCGCGATACAAGACGAGTTCCCAGATGAGCACGGAGCCTATGTGGTGTTCACCAGTGTGGCAGACGATCGACGCAGCAGGCGCCAACAGCAGCAAGAAGTGAAAGCAGTCGCGTCAAGCACTCCAGAATTCATGCACTGGTCCGAAAGGCCCATCAGTTGGAGCAGAGCCGATCACCCAGAGGTGATGCCGAGTCCAGGCTCCTACGCCTTGGTATTAGGCGCCACGCTCGCCATAGATAGGCGGGCTGCTCGCTTCTCGGGAGTGCTGATAGACGGAGGCAACAGTATCAACATCCTGTACAAGGATACGATGGAGAAATTAGGAATCAAGCAAAGACAGCTTTAGAGCAGCCGGACTGTGTTCCACGGCATTGTTCCTGGCCTTTCCTGCTCACCCATCGGCAAAATCCTGATAGATGTTCTCTTTGGGGACAAAGATCATTTCCGCCGAGAGCCAATTTGGTTTGAGGTGGTGGACCTTGAAAGCACGTACCATGTGTTGCTTGGCTGACCAGCGTTGGCCAAGTTCGTGGCAGTCCCCCACTACGCCTACCTCAAGATGAAGATGCCGAGTTCCAAGGGAATTCTAACTGTAGCCGGCGACTACAGAAAGTCGTCTGCTTGCACGGCCGAGAGCAGTCGGCTGGCCGAGTCCTTGGTGATCGTAGCTGAGAAACGGCTTCTTGATCGGGTCGTGGCGATGGCCAGCAAGCAGCCCGAGTTATCGCCCGACCCCAAGGAGTCGGAAGCAGAAGGATCATTCAAGCCGGCCAGAGAAACGAAGAAGATACCTTTGGACCCGGAGCACCCAGAGAGGTACGCTGTCATGGGCACAAACCTTGACAGCAAATAGGAAGGCGAGCTCGTCGATTTCCTCCGTGAGAACCGAGACATCTTCGCATGGTCCCCTAAAGACATGCCTGGTGTACCGACGGAATTCGCCGAGCACAAATTACATGTCTGGTCTGATGAAGCCCGCCGAGCAGCCCTTTGCCGCTTTGTCGTCAGAGAAGAGGAGAGTTGTTGGAGAAGAAATAGCCCGGCTCCTGGCAGCTGGCTTCATTATGGAAGTGTTTTTCCCAGAATGGCTAGCGAACCCAGTGCTGGTGCTGAAGAAGAACAAGCAGTGGCGGATGTGTATCGACTACACAAGCCTCAATAAAGCCTGTCCCAAGGACCCATTTGCTCTGCCAAGAATTGATCAGGTGATAGACTCCACAGCCGGATGTGAGCTGTTGAGTTTTTTGGATGCATATTCTGGATATCACCAGATCAAACTGAATCTGGCTGACCGACTGAAGACCGCCTTCATCACGCCGTTTGGTGCCTTCTGCTACCTGACCATGACGTTCGGCTTGATGAATGCCGGCGCCACCTTTCAGCGTTGCATGCAGAAGTGCCTCCTCAAACAACTCGGCAGAAATGCCCACGTTTATGTAGATGACGTGGTGGTGAACACGGTGAAACGTGGGACTCTGTTGGAAGACCTCAAGGAAACCTTTGAGAACCTACGCCGATTCCAGATCAAGCTTAACCCCGAGAAGTGCGTCTTTGGAGTACCAGCCGGCCAACTCCTTGGTTTCCTGGTCTCCGAACGCGGCATAGAGTGCAATCCTGTGAAGATCAAGGCCATCGAGAGGATGGAAGCACCCAGACGACTATTAGATGTGCAGAAGTTCACCGGCTGTTTGGCGTCCATCAGCCGATTCATCAGTCGGCTGGGCGAGAAGGCTCTCCCCTTGTATCAGCTCATGAAGATGACAACCTTTTTTGAATGGACTCCCAAGGCGGACGAGGCCTTTCTCCATCTAAAGAAAATGTTGACTACTCCCCCTGTGCTGGCGGCTCCGACTCCCAAAGAGCCCATGCTCCTATACATTGCCGCCACCAGTCGGGTAGTCAGCACAGTTATTTTAGTCGAGCGCAAGGAGGAAGGCAAGACGCTACCTGTCCAGAGACCGGTATATTACCTGAGCGAGGTACTGTCGGCCTCCAAGCAGAACTACCCCCACTACCAGAAGATGTGCTACGGCGTGCATTTTGCCGCCAAGAAATTGAAGCCTTACTTCCAGGAGCATCCAATCACTATGGTCTGCACAGCCCCACTAGCCGAGATCATCGGAAGCCGAGATGCTTCTGGCCGAGTCGCCAAATGGGCCATCGACTTGGCTCCCTACACCATCTACTACGAGCCCCGCACCGCCATCAAGTCGCAAGCACTGACTGACTTCCTCGTCAATTGGGCCGAGACCCAGTATCTGCCACCAGCACCCGACTCCACCCATTGGCGGATGCACTTCGATGTCTCCAAGATGCGCACCGGCCTGGGGGCCGGCGTCGTCCTCACTTCTCCCAAGGGTGACAAGCTCAGATATGCGCCGCGAGATCCATTTCGCCGCCTCAACAACGCGGGGCGAGTACGAGGCGCCATCCACGGGTCCGCCTTGTTAAAGAACTTCGGCATTCGCCGGATCCTGTGTTATGGCGACTCTGACTTGGTGGTCCAGCAATCATCTGGCGATTGGGACGCCAAGGACGCAAACATGGCGAGCTACCGCTTCCTTGTGCAGCAACTCAGCGGATACTTCGAGGGGTGCGAGTCCCTCCACGTGCCAAGGAACGACAACGACCAAGCAGACGCCTTGGCAAGAATCGGCTCCACCCGCCAAGCAATACCATCCGGCATCGCCCTTCGGCGCCTCCTCAAGCCTTCTATCAAGCCGTCACCAGAATCAGACTCAATCTTTGTGCCGGCTCCACCCGAAGAAGTCAGATCCGACTCCAAGAAAGCCACAGTCGAAGTTGGCACGGGGACTTCAGAACCCGGCCCGGGGACTGCGGTGGCAAGACCGAGGACTCCAGAACTCGGCCCGGGGACTGCTCCAGTCGGCCCGGGGACTTCGTCAAATCAGCAAGCGGCTGCGGACTCCAACCCGCCACCTCCCAGCCCAGCCGCCCTTGTCCAAGTCGCACTAGTGGCAGTTGAAGAAATAGCAGCACCCTCATGGGCCCAGCCCGTCCTCAAGTTCCTAGTAAACAGAGAGCTGCCAACTGATGAAATCTTGGCTCGGCAAGTGCAACGCCGAGCAGCAGCTTATACCATAGTCAACAGAGAGCTGGTCAGGCGCAGCGTCACGGGCGTCTACCAACGCTGCATCGATGCAGAACAAGGCCAAGCAATCCTCAGAGACATCCACGAAGGCGAGTGCGGTCACCATGCGGCCTCAAGAGCACTCGTCGCCAAAGCCTTCCGGCATGGTTTTTTCTGGCCGACTGCCCTAGAAGAGGCCAGGGAATTAGTCCAAAAGTGCAAGGGGTGCCAGATGTTCCGTTCCAAGCCACTTCCGCCAGCTTCCGCACTCAAGACTATCCCCATCGCCTGGCCCTTTGCAGTCTGGGGCATGGACATGGTGGGACCATTCAAGACGGCACGAGGTGGCCTGACTCACCTACTTGTCCTAGTGGACAAGTTCACCAAGTGGATAGAAGTGAAACCCATCAAGAAGTTGAATGGCCCGACTGCTGTGACTTTCATCGCTGACATCACGACTCGGTACGGCATCCCGCACAGCATCATCACCGACAATGGCACAAATTTTGCCAAAGGTGCCTTGGCTCGTTTCTGCGCGACGCGGGGCATCCGACTGGACTTAGCATCCGTTGCCCATCCACAGTCAAACGGCCAGGTGGAGTGAGCAAACGGCCTCATCTTATCCGGCATCAAGCCTCGACTGGTCGTGCCGCTGGAGCGATCGGTTGGCTGCTGGCTTGAGGAGCTGCCGGCCGTCCTCTGGAGTCTGCGCACGACTCCAAACAAGTCAACCGGCTTCACACCCTTCTTCCTCGTCTACGGTGCCGAAGCCGTCATCCCAACGGATATAGAGTTCGAATCCACGTGAGTCACTATGTACACCGAGGAAGAAGCAGAAGAAGCACGTCAAGACGACGTCGATCTGCTGGGAAGAGGGCCGGCTGTTGGCGCTCAGCCGGTCCAGCATCTACCAGCAGAGTCTGTGTCGATACTACAACAGGAAGGTCAGGCCAAGATCTTTCCAAGAGGGCGACCTTGTGCTCCGACAGATCCAGCGAACAGCCGGCCAGCACAAGCTGTCGGCGCCTTGGGAAGGCCCCTTCATCATCAGCAAGGTGCTGGGAAACGACTCCTACTACCTGATCAACGCCCAGAAGCCCCGAGCGTGCAAGAGGGACGACTCCGGCAAAGAGACAGAATGCCCGTGGAATGTAAATCTTCTCCGAAGATTTTACAGTTGATGCAGTATGTATCACGCTCCCCTTTTGTATTAAAGTACCAAGACTTTGCCTCTTCTCGAGACAAGCTCGGGGACTGCCTTCTTTTGTTATCTGTATGATAAGAATTATGCCTTCGAGTATATTACTTTTTGTTAATACCGCTTGGCACCGGGTCCGACTAGTCGGCCCGGGGACTCGCCGCCTCGCGCTATGAGGAGCTTCCCGCAGTCAGACAAGTAGTGTGCGGTGCCCAATCCGTCTCCTGACAAAGCCGCAGCTCGCAGAGCGACTGTTTGGTGGGCAGGAGTGAGGAAGAACAGGCGCCCACACGAAAAATGGCTAAGGACCCAAAGCACGAACATAGTGTAAGACGGCCTCCAACTTCTCTGAAGCAAAAGCCCAATCATGAGTAGTCGGCTTGCCGATTTCTACTAGCATCTATTAAGGACAGCCGAATCTTTGGTAGTCGGCTTGCCGCCTTCTATCCTACTTGTTAAAGAAACTCTAAAATGGCTGAGTACTTGCCTTCCCAAAGTAGCCAAGCATTTGATCCAGCGACAGTCCGCAGAGCGGTTGTCCAACTGGCAAGGCAGCGACTAAAGGAAGGCGGCAAAGGGAAAAGCCTAAAGAGCAATGAGCAAGGAAAGATAGAACGCGGATTAATATTTACATAGCATAGGCCCTTGGCCGAATCTTCGAACAGGAGTTACAATTACACCCCGCGGGTGGAGTTGTGCAAATTAACAAGTTCTTTAAAGACTTTCTAGAGCAGACAAAATAAAGCCAGAAGGCAGCCTAGGGAGCAGCAGACGGGTTCAAAGGGTCGGAGGAGACGGCGGTATCAGGCGCCGGCGCGGCCGGCTCGGCAGTCTCGGCTTGATCGCCACCGGCGGCAGTCGGCCCGGTCGGACGCGGCTCGTTGCTGGAGGCACGGTCGAGCTGAGGCTGGTCGCCCGCTCCAACTTCTGGCATCTCCGTCTCGCCTTCGTCCTCTGCCTAGCCTTCCTCCTCGGTGCTGGAGTCAGTCACCTCCGCCGAGTCCTCACCGAAGTCCGGGTTCATCCCGAACCACTCTGGCGGCACCTCCTCGCCGCCTGCAGCCCGCTCGGGGACGAAGACACTGGTGTCCGTGTAGTCGGCAATCGCCGCCACACGCTCGACAAGGGCACCCTCCACTGCCACCAGTTCTGCCTGGGCCTCTGACCGGAATGCGGCCAGCCGGTCCAGGTCCAACCCTGGATACCACGCCTTGATGAATTCCAAGGCCCGGCGCGATCCGACCCGGGCCGAGGAACCCTTCCAAGCTTCAAGACGGCCAGCTGCGACCTCCAGCCAGTCGGCGGTCCGACTGGCGGTGCGGAGGGCCGGCATGTCTAGCCACAGACCGGCAACCGCCTGGGCGCCGGCACGCTGAAGCCGGCGCATCAGCCGATGGGCAGGACGAAGACGGGCCTCGATGCTCAGAAGCTGCTCATCGACGGTTCGGGGGGCGTTGGCGGAGATCTCCACGCCGCTTGCCCTCCGCATCTCGCGATCAGCCTTGATGGCCTCAGTGACCGCCTGCGAGTGGCCAGGGAAGAAGTCTGCCAAGACAAAAAAGAAGTGAGTCGAAAGAACCAGAAATCGGCCCGACCTATAGTCGGAAGCTCGAAGAAGAAAGGAAGAAAGAAACTCACCGTCGACGATGTCTTCGATCTCATGGAAGCCGGAGGTTAGCATCGCCTCCTTGTCAGTCCAGGAGGAGCGCTCGCTCTCGAACTCGGCCAGGAGAGAGGCCTCCTTCTTCTCGGCCTCGTCCTGCGCCTTCTTGAGCAGCTCCTTCTGCTTGGCCAGCTGCGCAGCCAGCAGGTCGCGCTCTGTGGCGAGTTTGCTGCACTCCTCCTCATTGGCGCGCAAGGCGGTGTTGGCCTCGCCCAGCTGCTGCTGAAGAGTGGCGTTGGCCTCTGAAGAAGAAAAAAGAAGAAAGACGATGAGTCATCAACAAAGAAAGTCGCTGAGAAGATCCGGCCCGACTGCTCAGCAGTCGGCCCGAATCTCGGGGACTACAGCCCGCGGGTGCGCCAGCGCGCCCCCGCGAAAAAGAGGAAGGACTCACCCCGGCTCTCCGACAAGTCGGGAGTCCGCCTGCCTAGCTCCTCAACATTGCGGTTGAAGGCGGTAGCGCGGAGGTTGTGATACTCCTGCAATAAAGCATTTCAGAAAAAGTTAATATTTGGAACTCGCCAGAGGGAGTTTCGAACCGCCTGCTCAGCAGCCGGCCCAAAACTCGGGGACTACACCCAGTGGGTGCGCTGGCGCGCCCCCACAGAGAAAAACAAGAATCAAAAGATAGAGACATACTCGGACGGCCGTTCGCGCTGCCAGATGCGCCCTGGTGCAGTTTTGAAGGGCGCCGCCTTCAGCTCGCAGCTTCACCGGGCGCCGAAGCGCTTGGTTCAGCGTGCGTGCCGCCTCCAGCACCAACTCCTGTAGGGCGCGGCGCTCGTCGCCCCTTCGTCTGGGATTGCCGAGCTGGCGGCGCCGGTCTCCCGTGGTCGCGGCGCTGAGGTCGCCCTCTCAAGACGGCGGCGCACTAGCGAGGCGCCTTGGAGAAGCAGCCTCGCCTCGGAATCGTCCGTAGTCGGCGGCACCGGCGGGCCCGCCGGCTGTTTGCCGTGCGCTCTCCCGGACGGCGGCGGAGGCGGCGGTGGCGGCACGAGCGTGTCCGACATGGAGGCCTCGCCGCTTTCCTTCTCCACGATGGGGTTCTTGGTGCTGGCTTCTCCAGTCTGCCCCCTGAACTCCGGGGGCGGCGGCGCCGAGGACAGCGGGATGACGAGCAATGCCGATTGGCGGTGAGCGGCTTCCTCGGCTTGCCGCCTTGCTGCGGCAGCGGCTTCGGCCTCTTCTAGGTTTTTCTGGGCGGAGGCCGCCGCCTTCTCGGCCTCCGTTTTCTCCAAGAGGGCGGCCTCCTCCTCGTAGCTCTTCTCCTGCGCGTTTCGCTCCGTCGCCTCCAGGAGGTCGGCGGCAGGGTCAACCCGCCGAGTGGTGGCTGACGTCTCCGCCAACCCCATGACGGAGGGGACGGCGACCCTCTCAAGGGTGAGGGGAGCCCTGAAGCAAAGAAGGAATGAAAAAGAGAAACTCGGACGAGATTCACTGAGGGGAAATAAGGACGAAGGAGGAAACACTTACGCAGAGACCAGTGGCGGCCTCTTCACTTCCTTGCGGAAGCGGTTGGCCCTCGCGGCCGCCTCCTCCCGTTTGGTCGCGGCAGCCGCCCCCTTGAGCTTCTTCGGCTTGCCGCCGAATGAACTCAGCCCAGTCTGGCGCCTCTTCAAGCCGCCTTGGCCGGCCAGGCCGGCGGAGGAACCCGCGCCCGATGGGCCGACCTTTGGCTGGCGGCGCGGGACGACTTCCCCTTCGGCGTCGTCATCAGCCCAATCGGCGAAGGTGGCCGAGGGCATGAGGCCGCCTCCCGCTCCTCCTCCCCTGCCTTCGGCGTCGGCTTCCATCACCGCCGCCCCCAAGTTGGGGTCGTCAACATCGCTCTCCGCTCGGTCGAGGATGAACTCGCGGGGCGTTCTCGTGACGCCGGCTGCGGGCTGCATGAGGGGGTTCTAATTCAGAGAAGCCAATGAAAATCAGAAGTCGGAGTCGGCTATGAAGAAGACAAAGAAACAAAGAGATGCGACTTACCCTTTGGAGGGGTTGGCGGCGTGAGTACTGACTCCTTGCGGAATTGCGGTCCTCCCGAGCTCTTGATTCGCGATGTGGTTCACCATGTTTGCCACCTCTGCGCGGGGCATTTCCCTGGTGCACATAAGACTCGGGTCTCGGTGGTCGCTCATCTGACTGATCAGATGAGGCCGGCCTTGAAGAGGGAGGACTCGGCGCACCACAAAGGCGGCCAGCAAGTCGGCCCCAACGAGGACCTCCGACTGCGTCAGAACTCGGAGCCGCGCCACAGCGGCAGCTCCGGCGGGAGTCAGCGTCTTGGCTCGATTAGACCAGCTGGGGAGCCTCCCAGCCGGTGCGCCGGCTTCATAAGGTGGCAGATTGACCCAGTCCCCGTCGGGGGCAACGCTCTTCACATAGAAGTACGACCATTGCCACATCTTCACCGATTTGATTAACGCGATGGCGGGAAACGGATTGTCGGCCGTCGACCACCGCATCGTGATGAAGGCGCCGCATTGAGCCGGCACACCTGCAACGTGCGTGCCGAGCTTGGATGAGAAGAATTCTCCCCACAGCTCGATGGTGGGGAGCACGCCGAGGAAGCCTTCGCACAGGGTGGCGAAGGCAGACAGCAGCACCACCGTGTTTGGGGTGAGGTGGTGCGGCTGGAGCCCGCGGAACTCCAGGAAGGAACGAAAGAAGCCGCTCGCTGGCAGGCCTAGGCCGCGCATGAGGTGCGAGCGGAAGATGACCCGCTCGACCTCCTCCGGCGGTGGCAATATCTTCCCCTCCGGCGCGGCATGGGCGCGCACAAGGTCTGCGCCGGGGAGGCGGCGCGTCCTGCGGAGGAACTCGATGATGTCGTCATCCACTTCCGAGCCGTCCCACACGCCGGAGCGCACGGCGGGAGCCCCGGCGGCGGAGTAAGAGCTCATCTCTGTTGGTGCGGTGTGTTTTCTGCTCGACGGCGGCAAGAGGAAGGAAAGGAGGCGAGAGGAGGCGGGGGAGCAGGGGAGATGGGCGCGCGAGCTCTGCCGCTCCACCCCCCCCCCGCCTACTTATAGCCTTGAGGGCTGAGAAGCCGATGGGGCGGGTGTGGGATTAACTGCGCGCAGGACCCCACGCCCGCCATGATTTACCCCACGAAGTTACTGCGCGCAGTAACGACGTGGGAAACCCAACCATCCGCACGGCCACAACGGATCCGTTCACATGCCGAGGCGCGGTAGTGGCGGGCCCCGCCTGACGGCCCGTCCCGTCGCGCGCGTGGGAAGGCAGACTATCCTTGCCGCGTGGCACCGTGCGATAGGACCACGGCGGGCGGCCACGGGGTAGCTTATCAGGCACGCCGCCTGGTCTCCCGCCACGACTTTCAAACTCTCTACGAAGCAAGACGGCCCTATGCGAATCCGACTTTCGGACAGTCGGCCTGAAGGAAGACGGCAAGCGAAGTCCTAGAAGAATGAAACTATTGAGGCCCCATGACGCAGTATCCATGGAGCCTCACTAGCTTCGGGGACTACTGACGGAGTAATGGGCCACGGGTAGGCAAACCCGAGCCCAGAGCCTTTCAAGACATTGGGGTAAGTAGCGCCACTCGAGACGAGTCCCAGGGACAACTCCAAGATATGCCGAGTCCCAGGGA
Source organism: Aegilops longissima (assembly GCA_021605205.1). NCBI lineage: Eukaryota > Viridiplantae > Streptophyta > Magnoliopsida > Poales > Poaceae > Aegilops > Aegilops longissima. The sequence continues at coordinate 120,122,126 of CM038677.1, forward strand.
CGACTCCAAGATATGCCGAGTCCCAGACGGCGACTCCAGGTTAAGCCGACTCGTGGCCGGCGACTTCCAGAGAGGCCGGCTACGGAGAGTTGGCCCGCGACTCCGCCCTCGTCTCGAAGGGTGAGGCGGGGTATGGCCACGGCGTGGCCGTCTCCCCGCGCTTACAAGGGGCCGGCATGGCTACAGTAAGCCATATCGCTGAAGATCTCCGGCATGGCGCGACACTGTTGCCATGCCTGCCCTGACCTCAGCCGCAGTGGGCGACGCACTGTGCCCACGACGCCTGCCTGTATGGCCCAAATACGGCGGGGCTTCCTGTCAGTGGGTAGACAGAAGACGGCACGAGCGCCCTGAAGGCGGACCCGTGGGAGTCGGCCCCCTAGAGTCGACCGACCCCTCCCACGGGCCCCGCGCGCCATTAACCAGACAAGATGGGGAATGGCGACTGTGAATGCACGCCAGACGGCGGCGCTGTTGCCATGACCACATGACCAAGCCAGCGTCATCAGGAGTACCGCTACAGTTCAGGCCTGTCCACGGGACCCGCCAGTCGGCGGGCCCCAGTAGTCGGCAGAGAGGACGACGGGTTGAGAGACAGACAGCTGGGACTCGCGCCCAGTCAGATTACCATTGTACCCCTGGGTGGTAGGCCTATATAAACCCCCTAGGAAGCCCATGCAAAGGGTTCGGACCCAGATAGAGATAGACCTTAGAGCATAGGAAGGAAAGAGCTAGCCTTGCTCTCTCCTACCTCCAGAAACAGCTCCAGGAGCGCCATTGTAACCACTTTGCCATAGTGACCATGCGGAGACCCCGCAGAGCAGAAGTAGGGGTGTTATCTCCTTGGAGAGCACTGAAGCTGGGTAAGTTCCGCCGGCGTGCATGTCTTCGCCTCATCCCGCTTCCGGGCACCGGCGACGTTCTTCTAGATCCCACCATGATTAGCCATCCTTTGGCATATGTCATACCCAACCCCTGACAATATGCAAACTAGGGCATAGTAGTAGGTACTGTAAGGAGTACTAGTACTGTGATCACTCAAGCAAGTTGTCTGGTATCGATATGACCCTACGCTGCTGGTATGTGTCTCTAAGTCAAGCGACATGTTGTAGTCATCATCACCTTTCCAGTTCCCGCAGCACATATTTTCTTCTCCATCTTTGTCCGCACATAATCATCCAATCTTCCATCCCCGCTAAGGCGCCTCCCCCCTCTTCCGTAACCCAAGCACTAACAATGGCAGAACCAAGTAGCCTCCGCCGAAAGAGTGGCTAGAATTCGCTCCCCACAGAGGTAATCAAGCTCATTGTTTCGCGTGTGGACAATCTCAGTATGATGCCATTCGCTGTGTGCTCATCAGGGCTGTACCGTTTACTCAAAGCCCTCAGTCCGGATCTTTTTCAGCCAACTCCTTGCTTGTTGATGCCGCCCGATCTTCAGAAATGGCATGTCATGTAGCATAACGATCGTAGGGTGGCAAGCATCAACCCCATTGACTACGATCCGATTCCCATCACCCTAAACTACATTAACGGTATGTACTGGGTCGGCATGAACACGTCTTGGATGGTGCTCATCGATGGTCGCGGTAGCTGAATGCTCGTGGAGGTCTAAAATCGGCGATTGATCCCCCTTCCTTCGATTAACACTACACTGCTTTGGCACTGCGGCCCAGAATACTCGGAATCTTAGAGTAGCCAACATGATACCAAGTTTGATTTGCTCAAGGTTGTAATCTTCCAAGTGCCCACAAGATCCGCGAATTATAAAGACTTCAGGCTAATTGCGTTCTTCAACTGCGGTCTCGCCTATCTGACAGGTAACTACGGTAAGTGGATAAATTTGCACGTCCATCGCAGGATCACATCCTCCATGGTTCTCTGATGCCATTGAACACAAGGTCTTCATTTATGCTGTCGACTCCTTCTATGGTGGACGTATTGCTGGCCTAATCCAGTCATCACTACAAACGGCTGTTACAACAGTATGTTACTTTCCTATGATATCATGATGGCTTGCTTATATTACTGTCAACATTTACAGAAAAATATTCATGCTCATAACATGCTATTCTTAAGATTGACTACACTAAGAGCCCTTTTTTATTTGACTCCAACTTGATATGATGTTGTAGGCCTCCTGGTGTCCCTACCCTTCCTAATCCCAGAACCTTTCAAAGAAAAGCGGCATGGCAGTTGCAGGTGGTTCCTGGCTCGATTAGACGATGGCGAATGATTGATGATCATTCGCACATACCGAACGTGTTGTTTCGCGAAATACAATCACAGTCCCTGCAAGGTCTTTGAGCAGGATCCCAGCTTCTCAGGGCCTTCAGGAATTTTTGACTGGAGGCTGGTAAGTAGCCTTGGTACAAGCTCTCTGTTTCTCGGACTGAATTATCCGATTAACTAGGAGATAACCGACGGCAAGGATCATGATGGCAACGCGGTTTTGTTCATCAGGAAAAACTGTGTGTACACAGCGTACCATGCGTCTCTGCATGCACCATACCCTGATATGTGCCTCCACGCTCTGCAGCCCAAAGTAGGAGAGAGGTCGCAAAGTATCGAGACTTTGACCGCTGGCTGGAGTTTCCCGTCGAGCACCCATCTCGTTCAAGCCGTCGGCCAATCTCCATAGCTTAATAAATAGTAACGTCTAACTAAGCCAGTTAGTTAGATGCGTACACTTGGTGTAGTAGGATCTTTATTTAGTTTGATGCATACATTTGTTCTTTTTTGGTAGCTCTTTTGTAATGATGGCTGATGTTTGGTTTGGAAGAGAGAGCTGCGTCTTTACTCTTTTGGCCTGCTTACTGCTTCTGTTGCACCCCCAACCCTGGTTGCTGCTGCTGCTGTTTTCAATGTACAATCAGTAGTATATTTCGTCTGTTGGTTGAGTAAATGTGTTGTTAGAACGACAAACACAATGTTTTGGAAGTCGTTGCATGGTCCAATCCTTTAGTGCCCCGTACCGTACGTAGCGCATACTATTTTTGGTACGTAACACATTTTCCACTTCTTGATAACATGCAGCCCACTGATGAAGGCCCAATAGAGGAGCCCATAATTAACTAGAACGGAGGCTCTCACATGAATCCAACCCAGGTACATGCTCATGGTCCCCTAAACATAAATAAGTAAATAAATAAATAAAGCTAAATGCTCATGCACCAGTTCTTTAAATTCACGATTTGAAAAGTTAAATTTTAATAGGAGGATATTATTTCTTATGATAGTGTCGTTACATTCAGTCGATATTATTCTTAGGCAAAGATAGCGACCAGTCTTCTTTCTCCCACCATTTTATTCCTGCAACCAATGGACCCATGCAAATCATAGTCAAAGTCGTAAATAGTTCTGGTCCATTTTTATTTTTCAATAAGAATGTCCAACCCAGCCCAACACATTGGCGACAACACTTTATCCTCCGCCTTGGTGCAGTCGCCGCGGCGCTGCCATCCGGCCCTATGAACATAGTGAATCGGGAGAGGATTGTAGTTGTGAGTATGACAATATGGACCCACCAGGTCCACTCCCGAACACAAGCAAGTGCCTAATTTACTACTCAGATGCACCCCTCGTTTTTTACTCTAATCCACCCTGCTGATATCTGGGACCCACATCATTGTCAACACATAGTCAATTAACGACACAATTACACAATTTTTTTTGAGGATTTGTTAGGAGGAGCAGGCTATAAACTGGGTTGTGCAGTCTCTGTGGCCCGTCTAATAACATGACCAGCCCAGCAGTTTTTTCTTTGGGAAAATAGGTAGCCGACTATTTCTTTTTGAAGAATACCCAAGCTAGGCCTATTTGTTTTCTCTGACTTACTGGGCTGCAAATCTTTCAAGACGAGGAGGGATGCATTCCGGCCTGGCCAAAGAGTATGGTTAGTATATCTTAAAAGTAATATCAAAGGGGTTGAAAATTCCAAAAAAATTATAGCAAATGGGAAATTCGTTTCTTTTTTTCTTTTTGTTCTTCAATAGTATTTTATATTCCATTGGATTTTAACATGACATAGAACTAATTTATTTTTAAATTTGTTAGTACGGCTACTATTTTTGGATTAAGAATATTTTGTTCCCCAGCAAAAATTTGCGAATTTTTAAAATTTCGCCCATTTTTAGTTCAATTTTTTAACCCTGGTACTAACGAGAAAATGGGCAGCAATTCTAAAAATGGAAAATGGGCTGCAATAAATTCCATATGAATTAGCAAATGAGTAAAAATTATAAAAATAATAGCAAATGGGCTGTACATGCCACATATTTCGAGGTGGCTTGTTTACGCAAGGCTTTGTCAGTCAACACATGATTCTAGCAGCAGTGACTGTTGGATGTCCATCCAACGACCGACGTGCTTCTTCAATCGCTGATCTTCTTGCTCCAGCCGCCTAAACCAGTGCTGGCGGGACTGCATGCTCCCTCCTCTTGTGGCCCGCTGTGATGCCGCGCAGTCTTCACTGGCCCACCCTACTCCCTCCGCTGACCTGGCCACACGCAATCAACTGCCTCCTTATTACGCGAAAAAATGATTCCTCCCACTGACATCTGGGGCGCACCGGTTCAGAGGCTGACCTGTAGACCTACTAAGTCGACGCATACGCAGGGCTTTGTCAACTTAGTCAACAAACAATTCTAGCAGCAGTGACCGTTGGATTTGAATCGAACGGTCCTGCTGCTTCTTCAATCGCTGCTCTTCTTGCACCAGCCGCCCAAACCAACGCTGGCAAGACCACCTGCTCCTGCCTCCAGTGGCCGGTTGTGCTACCGCTGAGACCTCACCGTCCCCTACTACTCCCACCGCTGGCCAGGCCCTGCAGCGACGACAGCCTCACACTGCAGCTGAACCAGTGAACCCTTGTACTCCTCTCCGCATGGGAATCCACTGTCGCGTCTTCCCCGGCTCCGCGTCGTCCCCTTCCTAGGCCTCGCCGTCGTCCACCGCCTTGGTGCTCTTGGTGCGTCGTGGTCAATGTTGTCAAGGAACGACTTCCATCGGAAGAGTACAATACGTGGAGAGGCTGACAGCTGGGTCCACGGCCGCAGCAAGGAAGTGCCTCCTTTTTATGCGCAAAATAATGATTCCTCCACCTGACAGCTGGGACCCAATGGGCCTCTGTATTTGGCGAAAAAAACGTTCCCCCACTAACAGCTCGGACCCACCAGCTATATCTTCGCCATGCAAGGAAGTGCCTCCTTATTACACACAAAAAATGAATACTCCCTTGATAACTAGGACCCACCATAGTGGGTGGCTGACTTGTGGGCCTACTAAGTTGACACAGACGGACGGCTTTGTCAATTTAGTCAACAAATAATTCTATCACCAGTGATCGTTTGATTGTTAACATCCAACGGTCGTCCTGCTTCTTCAACCTCTGATTTTCTTGCTCCAGCCGTCCAAACCATTGCGTGCTCTTGCCTCCCATGGCCGGCTATGCTGCCACGGAGGCCTCACCGCCCCTACTACTCCCACCGTTGGCCAGGCCCTGCGGCGATGGCAGCCTCGCACCGCAGCCGAACCAGTGAACCCTCGTACTCCTCCCCGCGTGGACAACCACTGCCGCGTCTTCCCCGGCTCCGCGTCGTCCCCTTCCTAGGCCTCGCTGTCGTCCACTGCCTTGGTGCCCTCGGCGCGGCGTGGTCAAGGAACGACTTCCATCGAAAGAGTACTGTACGTGGAGAGGCTGACAACTGGGTCCACGGCCGCAGCAAGGAAGTGCCTCCTTTTTACGCAGAAAATAGTGATTCCTCCACCTGACAGCAGGGACCCACCGGACAAGCCACCGTATTTTGTGAAAAATATATTCCCCCCTGACTACTGGGACCACCAGCCACATCTTCGCACGTAAGGAAGTGCCTCCTTATCCTCCCTGACAGTCGGGACCCACCTGGTCGAAGCGTATGTAGCGTTGTCTTTCTGGTCGTGAATGTGTACGTACATACGATCGGTCTGTCTGCAGGCTACAACAATGAATAGTGGCCGTGTAAGTTAGGGCACGTGTCATAGTATAGGTGTGCACGTGTCATAGTAGAGGTGCGCACGTAGCATGTCATACAATCCTGTTAATATCGTGTACACGTACGTACAACCACGGTTCAAGAAAGTAAATACGGCCACGTACGTACATACGAGCGGGGTCTCGAACGCCTACTCACGCATACTTACGGCCAGGGCTCGTGTACATGGCGGGGTCAGAACGGAGAAACTGCATTGTCGTGTTCATCGGGAGCCAACCAGCTTGGATGGAACAACCAATCAAAACGAGGCCTGGCGTACCACAGAACGGAGGAAACGACCTTGTGTTGAACCGGCCACGGTCGAAACAGGATCCTGTTCATCGGGAGGGGTCTGGCGTATCGCAAAACGGAGCAAACGGACTTCTCTTGGGCCTCCTACGGTCGAAACGGGGTCCTGTTGATCGGGAGGGGTGTGGCGTACCATAAAATGGAGGAAACGGACTTGTGTTGGAGCGCTGTGGTCGAACGGGGGTCATGTTCATCAGGAGGGGTGTGGCGTACCGCAAAATGGGACTCCACGGGCTACCGTTCATCTCCACCATCGACCTCCTCCAGCCTCCACGGGCTACTGTTCATCCACCGTCGACCTCCTCCAGCGTCCACCTGTGACTGTTCATCCACGAGCTCCTGTTCATCCAGCCTCCACCGCTCCTCCACCGGCTATTGTTCAACAAGCTCTCTCTACGGGGTCCTGTTCAACCACCCCTCCATGGGCTACTATTCATCTAGCCCTCCATCGGCTACTGTTCAACCAGCCCTCCACGGGGTCATCCTGTTCATCCACCCCCAACCGGCTCGACTGGGGTCCTGTTCATCCAGCGGCAACGGCCTCTACTACCACGGGGTCCTATTGATCCAACCCCCCCCCCCCACTGGGAACACTTCTTGAACCCCCCCCCCCCAACAATGCTCACTGTTCATCAAGGGTAGGAGGCAGCAGGTTCGATCTGCTTCAGTTAACAGTAGTAGCGAAGGAATCGCTCGATCGGATTCAGTTAATAGCAAGATCGATCGATCGCCGGGTTCGATGAACGCGTAGTTGCAGGTAATCGCCGGGTTCATGGGCAAAGCGCCGCTTCGGGTTCAGTTAGAGCCCAACGCCTCGCACCCATGCACGTATGTGTACGAGAGAAACACGCATCGCTCAGCCCACGACCACCCACCGTAATCGGGAACTCCCCGATATTTTCCTCGCCATCGCTTCTACCACAGGTTTTTCCATCATGGACGACCCAAAGAATGTCATGCACTTGCGTCTCCGGCCCGCCTTGGACGAAAAGCCCATTTTATGTCATGATTTTTTGTCACAGAAGTAGGAGCCCACCACATCTATAATGATACCGGGTTTTGTCACAATTAAGCATGACAGAAAAAATTTCGTTCGGCCCTAAATGTCACGGATGTGTCTTTCTTTTGTAGTGAACAATTAGGGCTGTTGTTGCTTGTTTGGTGTCACCATTTCCTTTGGCTTTGACTTGTTTTTGCAGCTGGTGTAGCAGGGGATATCGTGTTTGTACATTTATCTGGTGGACTTTGACCTTCTATTGCACTATCAGTACCAACAGAATCTGCATAACTCTTCCGCTTCCGTTTCCGTGCATCCCAAGTACTAACACCATCCCCTACCATTATGTTTTCCCTCCTCTTTTTCTTTGCCCTGTCAAGTGAAGACCATAAGAAAAAGGAATAAAAATTTAGTTCTTCAGAACTAATTGATGCGTGATACAGATGAAATGAACTTTGATGTTAGACAACCGCATGATAGGAGGATGTAATATGTACGAAAATAGGAAGTCATGAGATAACTAGACCTATGATGTGTAAACTAAGCAGAAGGCATTTCAATAAATTAGAAGCAATGAAATGGAAGGTATACACAATATGAAAGATGCTACAAATATCATTATGCCAAGTTAATAGTGTCTCGTCGTTACTAGCATTTAAACAAATGTGAAGTAGTACAAGAAATAAATCATTGCAAGATGCAAACAACAACACACTACCAAGTTAAAGGTGTCTCATCATAAGTGATTGATGCAGGATAGACACAAATAGTACTTCGATGTTAGAACATGTAATACAGGGATGTAGTATATGCAAAATAAGGAAGACATGCCATATTCACAAGTATGATGTGTAAACTAAGAAGATGCAATTTAATCAAATTAGAAGCAATACAAGCTAGACACCGTATGCAACATGCAAGCAAATATCACACAGCCAAGCTAGAGAAAACACCTGGGATGTCAGTTCCCCCGGAAGACCGCCATCGGTCCCTACCTTAATTTTTTCCTTCCTCTTACTTAATTTTATTGCCTTATCAAGTCAAACCCACAAGAAAAATGAATGAAATTTCGCTTTTCAGAACTCATTGATGCATGATGCTGACAAGCACTACTTTAATGTAAGGCGACCACATGATAGGGCGATTGAATGTGTAATAATAAAGAGCAGCATTGCATATTCACAACTATGATGTATAAACTAAGCAGAAGGCATTTAAACAAATTAGAAGCAATGAAAGCTAGACACCATATGAAAGATGCATTGAATATCATTCTACCAAGTTAAAATTGGCTCGTCATCAGTGCCATTTCAACAAATTAGAAGTAGTACAAGCTAGAAAAAGAATGCGAGATGTAACCTATATCACACTCCCAAGTTAAATGTGTCTTATGGTAAGTGATTGTTTCAGGTTACACAATAGTAGTACTTTGATGTAAGAACATGGTGTGATAGGCAGATATTGTATGTTCTAGAAACAGGAACACATGTCTTATTCACAAGTATAATGTGTCAATTAAGTAGATGAAATTCAATAAAATTAGAAGCAATACAAGATAGACATCATAAATAACATGCAACCACATATAACAGTGCCAAGTTAGAGGGATCACCTATGATGGTGGAGTAGGGGAGATTTGCTCATCATCAACACAACTACGTTGAGTGTCTATGCATGTGTTGTCTCGCAAATCTTGTTGGGGGGATGGCGGAGTAGAATCTGTAGAGGCACTCTATTTCAGTTGGTCGGAAGGAGCACCATTATCCACCACCTTGCTAATTTCCTTCTGCTTTATTGATTTTGCATTGTCAAGTAAAAACGACAAGAAAAAGCAATAAAATTCATTGTACAGAACTCATTCATGCATGATACTGACAATCATTACTTTGATGTAAGGCAAACACATGATACGAGGATGGAATATGTACGAAAAATAGGACGGCAAGTCATATTCACAACTATTTGTATAAACTAAGCAGAAGCCATTTCAACAAATTAGAAGCAATGCAAGCTAGACAACACGTGAAAGATGCAACTAATATGACTCTGCCAAGTTAAAAGTGTCCCATCATAAATGGCGTTTCAACAAATAAGAAGTAGTGCATGCTATAAATCATATGAAAGATGCAACCAATATCACATTGCATATACTAAAGGTGTCTCGTCATAATTGATTGATGCGGGATACAAAATAAATAGTAGTTTTATGTAAGAAAATGCTTAATAGACAGATGTAGTATATACCAAAAATAGGAAGGCAAGTCACATTAACTGGTACAATGTATATAAACTAAGCAGAATAGCACATGCAATTTAACCAGATTGGAAGAATTACAATATAGACACCATATGCAACATGCAAGCACATATAACAGTGCTAAGTTAGAGCAAGCACCTGCGACTGTGGTGTAGGGGAAATACGGTCATCAACTACAGAGCTACATTGACTATCTTCATCAAGCCTTGTTGTTTCTTGAGAATCATGTGAGGGGGCTGACACTGCATTCTTTAAAACATGATCGTGTCTCTCAGTAATCCACGAGTCTGACGGTCTCATCATAAATGATTGATGAGGGATACACAAGAACATTAGTTTGATGTAAGAACATGGTTAATAGACAGATGTAGTATGTATAAAAAACAGGAAGACATGTCATTATCAAAGGTATATTGTGTAAAGACACCATATGCAACATGCAACCACATACGGCACCGCGAAGTTAAAACAAGCACCTAGGAAGGTTTTCCATGGCGAACGAGGTCATCAACTGGAGAGCTTAGTTTACTGTCTCCATCTACTAACACTACACCCTTTAAAGCCCTGAAACGTGTCTTACTTAGCCGCGGACTAAGATGGAGCGACTTCTGTCTTTTCAATTGTGTATTTATCAATAGTGTGGCAGAGGCTGAAATACCCATGCAAAAAAATACAATAGTGAGAGTATGGGTGAAGTGTGTGCAGAACTATTACATGGTAAAAGTAACAGATAGCAGGTGTGTGAAAAATAAATGACAGGACATATGATAGCTCTACAACATGCATGACAGAGGAAGATATATTCTAGGATTTTGTAATATGAGCACAAGGATGGCTAGGAAATGCAGGTACTCCTCCAGCACACCACCACATGTGGTCCAATCAAAATAACAGTCGACTGAAAATAAATAGGTCAGTCGATTTTTTCTGAATCGTCCGATCTATGAGGAACGGGTAGATGGCCTTCGTCTACCTCCCAACAGTCATTGTTGACGATCTCTCTCGAACCACCAGCGACCATCGTCCTAGACCACTGCTTCCGCCGCCCCGCCCTCCCTAGACCTCACACCAGCCCCATGCTTGGCACCCCCCTTGCCATCTCTTTAAGCCCGGCCGACCTCCGAATCAGGCGCCAGCAGCTCCTGCGCCCCACACACCCCTAAGATGAACACCAAGGCGCTGCTCCCCCGGTGAACAGGTGGACTAGCGCCTCTGCTGGTGGTGCTTCTTGTAATTGGGAATCAACTGACCAGGAGTTGAAATCCAGGGGGGCGACAGACCTCTAGCTAAGGTGAAATAGTATATGAGGAGAAACCTTATGCGTCCACTATTACAAGATGCTACTAAGGTGACACTACTATCAAAGACCCTCCGACGAAACTGTGTGCGATGCATTAATTGCAAACAGTGATGTAAAAAAACCATCAAAAAAGATGCAAAACATTTGCGATGGCGGATACATCAAACACGGTTAAGATTTTAGTTGCATGTGTGATGCGGGGCATACGGTTTAGTTCAATGAACTGTTTGCGATTGGGAAGAAGAACAGAAACAGGCAGCCACATGAAGGCATGTGCGATATACGACATACAGTTCAGTCGGATTAATTGTTTGTGAGGAGGTGGAACAACGGAAACGGGCAGCCAGATGAAGGTGTGTGCGATTGAGGGCATACACTTGAGACGGATGAATTGTTTGCGATTAGGCAATACAACAAAAACGGTCAGCCAGATCAACGTGTCTGCGATTGACGGCATACACTTCACACGGATGAACTTTTTGCGATTAGCCACAACAAACAGAAAAAGTTAGACAGATCAACGTGTGTGTGCTAGATGGGCGAGAATTCTAATTAAAAGAAGCATGCACGATGGTAATAACAAGCGTGTGATAACCCACAAGTATAGGGGATAATTGTAGCCTCTTTCGATAAGTAAGAGTGTCGAACCCAACAAGGAGCTAAATGTAGAACAAATATTCTCTCAAGTCCTATCTGCCACTGATACGACTCTACGAATGCTTAGTGTTCGCTTTACTTAGAGCATGGTTGTAAGTAAATAAAAGTGTGATGATCATCATTATAGAGCATTGCCCCATAAAAAAAGAAAACAACAGTAAAAAAGGAAAGGCCAAAGAAGCCTAAATAAAAAAGGGGGCCAAAGAAGACCACCCAAAAAAAGGAAAAGAAAAAAATAAAAAAAGGGGGGGCAATGTTACTATCCTTTTACCACACTTGTGCTTCAGAGTAGCACCATGTTATTCATATAGAGAGTCTCATATGTTGTCACTTTCATATACTAGTGGGAATTTTTCATTATAGAACTTGGCTTGTATATTCCTACAATGGGCTTCCTCAAATGCCCTAGGTCTTCATGAGCAAGCAAGTTGGATTCACACCCACTTAGTTTTTAGTTTGAGCTTTCATACACTTATAGCTGTTTGTGCATCCATTGCATGGCAATCCCTATTCCTCGCATTGACATCAATTGATGGGCATCTCCATAGCCTGTTGATTAGCCGCGTCGATGTGAGACTTTCTCCCTTTTTTTCTTTTCTCCATATAAACCTCCCCCATCATATTTTATTCCACCTATAGTGCTATATCCATGGCTTGCGCTCATGTATGGCGTGAGGGTTGAAAAAGCTGAAGCGCGTTAAAAAGTATGAACCAATTGCTCGCTTGTCATCGGGTTATGATGATGGGAGCATTTTGTGTGATTTAAAATGAAGCATGGCCAAACTATATGATTTTGTAGGGATAAGCTTGCTTTGGCCTTGTTGTTTTGAAAAGATATGATTGCTTTATTAGTACGCTCGAAGTATTATTGTTTTTATGTCAAATGATAGACTATTGCTTTGAATCACTCGTGTCTTAATATTCATGCCATGATTACACATATGATCAAGATTATGCTAGGTAGCATTCCACATCAAAAATTATCCTTTTTATCATTTACCTACTCGAGGACGAGTAGGAATTATGCTCAGGGATGCTGATACGTCTCCGTCGTATCCATAATTTTTGATTGTTCCATGCCAATATTCTTCAACTTTCATATATTTTTGGCAACTTTTCATATTATTTTTGGGACTAACATATTGATCCAGTGCCCAGTGCCAGTTCCTGTTTGTTGCATGTTTTATGTTTCGCAGAAACCCAATATCAAACGGAATCCAAGCGGGATAAAAAGGGATGGAGAATTATTTTGGATTATTTGGGATTTTCTAGAGGAAGAATCAACACGAAACGGTGTCCGAGGTGGCCACGATACAGGGGGCGCGCCCTCCCCCTAGGCGCGCCTGGCACCCTCGTGGGCCACCCATGAGGCGGTTGACGCTCTTCTTTTGCCGCAAGAAAGCTATGTTTATGAGAATAATCTGGGCGAAAGATTCACCCCAATCGGAGTTACGGATCTCTGGATATAAAAGAAACGGTGAAGGGGCAGGATCTGAAAATGCAGAAACAGAGAAAGATACAGAGACAAATCCAATCTCGGAGGGGCTCTCGCCCCTCCCACGCCATGGGAGCCAAGGACCAGAGGGGAAACCCTTCTCCCATCTAGGGAGAAGGTCAAGGAAGAAGAAGAAGAAGGGGGGCTCTCTCCCCCTTGCTTCCGGTGGCACCGGAACGCCGCCTGTCGGTGTACTAGAGTAGGGGTACCCTAGTATCCCGAACTCGTGCACGGGCAGTCGCAACGCCCCGTGGCAAGGCTTGCCTGGTAACCGCCAAGGTCCTTTGTGGTTCCTTTGGAGCCATTCAAGAACAAAGTATTTAAGCCAAGAAGACAAGTCCCCGGCAAGAGGAGCTTGCCGGAAAGGCCACTCGAGGCACGTAGAAGACAAAAACCCGGCAAGAGGAGCTTGCCGGGAAGGCTCGGTGAGCGACAAGCTTCCGGGCGCGACAAGGATTCAGCCGCGGCAAGGCGCTTGCCGCGGAGAGCAACCTCTCTTTACCCCCGCTCCAGCTCATCCACCAACGTGTCACCATGGGACCATTCCAGGCGTACGTGTCCAGAGGCTGTGCAGCCAGCGGAGAGCAGCGATGGCGGCGCCGACAGAGTGCCATCGTGGCGAAGCGGTGGCGCCTCGACGGTCCCTTTCGCACTGTTTAGGCGACATGGACGGGCATTTATTACTTTTGTCCCTTGCCGTCGAGTTAGGTAGGATACACTTTGTACAAAGTAGCTGTACCAACCGCAACTCATTTTCCCATTTTGCCCTTGTTTACGTTGCCACCTGTGGTGACCCCTTTGTGCCTATAAAAGGAGGCCCATGCGCAACGAGGGGGGTTCACTCATTCAAACTACACACTCAAGCTAGGTTTTGTAGCTCTCAGTGCTCCCTAGCAAGAACACAATATAATAAGACAAGCAGCAGAGGAGTATTATCTCTCCGAGAGCTCCGGCTGGGTAAACCGCTCGTGTGCATCGCCGATCTGCTCTTCGTGCAATCTCCGCCTCAATCAACCAAAAGGGACTCGGTCCGCCGGTCCCATAGGTGTTCGTGGGTCACGATCAGCTTCCCCGACATCTTTGGCGCGCCAGCTAGCAAGAAGCGATCCGGCCGGGGAGGGCGCCGCGGCAAGGCCAAGCAGCGGCAAGGAGACAGACCTCCCCGCGGCCGCGACAAGGATGAAGACAATGATGACGATGAAGATATGGAAGACGATGAGGCTGACGAGCAGGAGTTTCAGAAAGCCACGGAGGTCCTCTGCGTTGACGGTGGTGCTTCTCTGCATACTTCACACCGCCAACTCAAGCAATGGATGCGGGAGGTTAATGCAGCAGAACCATCCGTAGAGTCACGCAAACCTTTGAAATGGTCCAACACGCCTATCATCTTTGATATTGAGGACCACCCTGATCGCATAACCGCGGTCGGGTGCTTTCCGATGTTGGTCTCACCAACTATCCGCAACCTCAAGGTCACCAAGATGCTAGTTGACGGCGGGGCCAGCTTAAACCTGATCTCATCCGCGGTGCTCCAGAAGCTTCAGATCCCTGACAGCGAGCTCGAAGAGACTGGCACATTCCAAGGAATCAACCCAGGAAGGAGCAAGCCGAAAGGGAAGATCACGTTGCCGGTAACATTTGGCAGCGAGCTAAACTTCAGGACTGAGAGGGTCACGTTCGACGTCGCTGATTTTCCATTACCATATAATGGGATACTCGGTCGTCCAGCACTCGCCAAGTTCATGGCAGCCTCTCATTACGCATACAACTTGCTCAAGATGCCCGGCCCGATAAGTGTCATTTCTGTCCCTGGCGACAAGAAAGATGCTCTTATCTGCGCCGACAAGATCTACTGGGAGGCAGCAGCTGCAACAGATCGCAAATCACTTGCCGCTGAAACTCCCGGGGGGAAGAAGAAGACCAAGTCCGGCAAGAGCTCTGATGCCCACTCCGGCAAGCGCACCTCTTCGGAGTGCTGCGCTACCGTCGAGGACGCACCATCGAGCTCCACCGGCAAGTGCAAGAAGATGATGGCAGCTCCACCGAAGACCAAGAAGGTGCCCGCCAAGGAGGACGGCACTGGTGTTACCTTCACCATCGCCCACTCTCGACCCTAAATAGGAAGGCGCTCGTTGCTTTCTCTGCAGGCGAAACGCCGACGTGTTTGCATGGCAACCGCCCGACATCCCCGTGTTCCTGTGAAAGTAATTGAGCACCATTTAGCTGTCTGTCCTCATGCGCGCCCGTCAAGCGTAAAGTCGAAGCGATCGGTGGAGCGTCAAGAATTCATTGCAGAAGAGATCAAGAAATTGGAAGCAGCAGGCCTCGTCAGAGGAGTGCTCTATCCTACGTGATTGGCCAATCCTGTAGTTGTTCGCAAGGCAAATGGGAAATGGAGACTTTGTATCGGCTTCATAGATGTTAATAAAGCTTGTCCAAAAGACCCATTTCCCTTGCCACGCATCGACCAGATTGCTGACTCCGCGGCTGGATGTGATTTGCTTTCATTTCTTGATGCATATTCAGGATATCATCAGATCTTCATGGAAGAAGAGGATGAAGAGAAAACCGCATTCATCACCCCATGTGGCACTTACTGTTTTGTACGGATGCCTTTTGGGCTAAAGAATGCCGGTTCAACATTTGCAAGAGTAGTCCATGACGCTTTTGAGCCACAAATGCACAGAAATGTAGAAGCCTACATGGATGACATAGTGGTCAAGAGCAAGGACAAAGCAACTCTGGTTCAAGATTTAGATGAGACCTTTGCAAATCTGCGCAAGATCAACCTCAAGCTCAACCCCGAGAAGTGCGTGTTCGGAGTCCCTTCCGGCAAGCTTCTCGGTTCTTCATGTCTCAGCGGGGATTGAAGCCAATCCCGACAAGATCAAGGCCATTGAGCAGATTGAAGCACCAAAGCGCCAAGGATGTACGAAGACTTGCGGTTGCGTGGCTGCTCTCAAGAGGTTTATCTCTAGGTTCTGCTTGAGCGCCCTGCCATTTTTCAAGATCTTGAAAAAGGCAGGTCCAATGAAATGGACTCCCCAAGCGGAGGCTGCGCTGCAGGACTTAAAGAGGTACCTGTCCTCTACTCCAATACTTGTCGCACCTAGGCCACAAGAGAAGTTGCTGCTATACATAGCGGCAACCAATCAAGTGGTTAGTGCTGCGTTAGTAGCGGAGAGGGAGACAGATGAGGAGCCGGCAACCAAGGCAGATGCATCCAGCGACAAGCAGGGGGCTTCACCGACAAGCTCTGGTCCCGACAAGAACGGATCTGCGCAGGATTGCGAGAAGATGCAGGAAAGGATGGTGTAGCGCCCAGTTTACTTTGTGAGTTCCCTTCTGCAGGGGGCTAGATCAAGGTACTGGTGTGCGTAAATTGCTGCCTCCTCATGGCCTCGAAAGCTGCGCCATTACTTCCAAGCACATGAGATAATAGTCGCCACTCGCTTCCCTCAAGAGGATATTGCAAAATCCGAAGCAACAAAGTGGATTGTCGAGTGGGCACTGAACTGTCAAGCTTTGGCCTCAATTTTGAAAGCACTTCAACTATCCAAAGCAGAGCATTGGGAGAGTTTATAGCAGAATGGACGCCAACACAAGATGAAGAAATTCCGGAGACGAGCATCCCCATCAAGGAGGCAAGTAAAGAGTGGCTGATGTACTTTGACGGTGCCTTCTCGCTGCAAGGCGCCGGTGCGGGCGTGCTGCTCGTCGCACCCACCGGAGAGCACCTCAAGTACATAGTCCAAATGCACTTTCCCAAGGAGCAAGCGACAAACAATACTGCAGAGTATGAAGGCTTGCTTGCCGGTCTCAGGATAGCAGTGGCCCTTGGGATCAGGAAGCTCATTGTCAGGGGTGACTCGCAGCTTGTCGTCCGCCAAGTGAACAAAGATTATCAGAGTCCGTTGATGGAAGCCTACGTCGATGAAGTGAGAAATCTAGAAGAACACTTTGAAGGGCTGCAAATGGAACATGTTCCAAGAGCTCGTAATGATATTGCTGATGGCTCGTCAAGTCGCCAGACTCAAGTTACACTGTGGAACCAGGATTTTGTGCTCAAGCTGACTCAACCGATCGTAACACCATCAATCGGACAAAACAAGAAGAGGAAGTTGATCTCGGCGCTTATTTTCCGGCAGAGCTTCCCGAAGCCGCCGCCGCGAAGTCCCTGTGATCAACACCAAAAGCCGAGGAGCAGTCTGCTCCGACAAGCCCCAGGGTTTGTTTCGTTGAAGCAGACGCTCCCGACAAGTTTTGCTCCGGCAAGCTTGCCGGGGAATATCCAGCTCCGGCTGAACCGCAGGTTCTCGCCGTAGAAGCTGATGTTCCCGCAGCAGCAGATGTGCCTTCAGTCCTTGTTGTCGAGCCACAAGCTCCAGCATGGGCACAGCAGCTCGTCCATTTCCTTCAGACAGGAGAACTTCCCGAAGAGCAAGAAGAAGCGGAGAGAGTAGCCCGGCAGTCAAGTATTTATCAGTTTCTCGACAACACGCTGTACAGAAGAAGACTCAACGGTGTGAAATTGAAGTGTATTCACCGTGAAGATGGACAGAAGCTGTTGGTAGAGATACATGGAGGCATATGTGGTCACCACATTGGCGCAAGAGCACTTGTCGGCAAAGCTTTCCGGCAAGGTTTCTTCCGCCGACAGCCCTCCGTGATGTAATCGCACAAGTAACCAAGTGTGAAGCGTGCGCCCATTCCAAGCAGATACACCAGCCAGCTCAAGCTCTCCAGACGATCCCTTTATCCTGGCCATTTTCGGTCTGGGGGCTCGACATCCTCGGCCCCTTTCCCCGAAGCTGTCGGGGGCTTTGAGTACTTGTACGTTGCAATCGACAAGTTCACAAAGTGGCCGGAAGTGGAAGCGAGGAGGAAGGTGACAAAGACAATCAAGAATCAAGTTCTTCAGGTCAATTGTTTGCCGTTTTGGGATTCCTAACAGGATCATCACCGACAACGGCACACAGTTCACGAGCCGCACCTTCATGCAGTACGTCCAAGATCTTGGCACCAAGGTCTGCTTTGCTTCTTTGCTCATCCGAGAAGCAACGGTCAAGCGAGAGGGCAAACGCTGAAGTGCTGCGAGGACTCAAGACCGTAACTTTCGACAGGCTGCACAAGTGCGGAAGAAACGATTGAGGAGCTGCCGGTGGTTCTTTGGTCGATCAGACGACGCCAAATCGAGCCATCGCCAAACACCTTTCGCCTAGTCTATGGAGCAGAGGCAGTTCTCCCCACGGAACTCAGATACGGGTCACCTCGAGTACTCGCTATGATGAGTTTGAGCAAGAGCAGCTGCGACAAGATGACGCGCTGCTCCTTGAGGAGGACCGCCTTCAGCATTGCACGAGCTGCTCGTTACCAGCAAGCTTTGCGCCGCTACCATAGCCGCAAAGTTAGTGCCAGAAGTTTCGAGGAAGGCGACCTTGTTCTTCGGCGAGTTCAGTCCGCCAAGAATTCCAACAAGTTGACGCCAAAGTGGGAAGGCCCTTATCGGGTGAAACGAGTCACTAGGCCTGGCGCTTGTCCGCCTTGAGACCGAAGATGGCATTCCGTGAGCAACTCGAACATTGAACATCTTCGTAAGTTTTACCCATAGAGGCGGTTGGAACCTGTTCCGGCAATCACCTTTTGTACAAGTCTTGCCCATGTTGCATGTAATCCTTTGTACAAAGCCGCGCAGACCCCTGCATCAAGAAAGCTCATGTGTTGCGCAAGAACTTGTCAACTACACGCTTTCATAATCCTTTTTAGCATGTGTTATCTAACATTTTGTGCAGCATCCACACCCGGTAAGCAATAACGAGCCACAAGGCTCCATAACATTATTTTCTTCTTTCTTCTCAAAGAAAGGAAGGTTCCCTCGCGCACAAGTTAACCAGGGGAAGGAGAAGATAATGGTGTGGGCCGCCAAGCGCCGCCGAGGAAGTTTCGCCTTATCGGAAGCAAACGACGTAAAAGCTAAGTTGCCAAAGTTTGAGCAATCAGTTTTAAATTTTTAAGTTATGTTCCTTGAACGATAGTACTTTGTATGGAAAACCTGTGCGCGGAGGAACCAACTCAGTAGCTAGTTTGCGCCCTTACTTTGTTTCGACTCCGCCAACAACTTAAGTGAGCTGCAACTAGTTGCGATAAGGTTGCTTGTCGGAGGCGGCATCGCCAAGAGAGGTTGCCGATGTTCCGCACTCAGCGCTCGCGGCAAAGGTGCACGCACCGACAAGTTCCCTAAAAGCGTAGGGCACAAACATACAAAGGAAGGAATCAAGTAAAGGAAATAACATTGCAATCATTGCCTAAGATAGAGTTATATTACAAAATTAACTTGTCGCAGATCTAATAAATTGTTCTCCTAAACATGATCAGCAGCGACAAGGGAAAGATAAATTTGGCGGCCTAGTCTACGCGGTCGCCATCAACCCGCTTGATCTTGCCCACCTTGTCCACAATGGGTGCGACAAGGGCTTTGAGCGCCTCCACATCGGCATCTGGCGGCAAGGATCTGAGGACGCCATTGAGGTTGAGGCCTGGGTTGCGGAAGGCCACCTTCATCAACACCTTCTGGAGAGCTCCTGCGCAGATCTGGCGCGATTCCTCGGCCAGCTGCTTCGGGATCTCTTCCCGGAGCCGCTGGAGAGCCGTCACCACGCCCTTGAGGAACAGGCTGAGCTTGGCGCTGGGTTGGAAGCGCTCGTCGGAGGAGTACCCAAGGTCCACCATCCCCAGCTCCATCAGCTCCTTGTCGATGGCGGCGGCAAGATCCACAAGACCCTCCGTCCAAAGTGCATCACGCTTCTCTCGAAGGTGTTCGGCGGTCGTGGCACTCGCCGCCAGCTCCTCGTTGGTCTTGATCGCTCCAATAGGGCCACCTCCCGCTCCTTGGCACCATCCAGCGTCTCCATCAGGGTGGTCAGCTTCAGCTCAAGATCTGCCTTGGAATCCTTGGCGGCATCGAGCTTTTGATCCTCTCACGAGAAGGCCCCCAACTCGCCAAGAGTGTAGGCGTCCTTCTCGGCCAGTGCTTCAGCCAGGCAAGCTCTTCGCCGCTTTTCTCGCAGACCGGCCTCCAGCTGCGCCACTTTTGTATCCAACTCCTTCTTGGCGGCCTCGGCAGCTGCGGCAGCGTCCTTGCTTCCTTGAGAGCTCCGCCAAGTGAGTGCTCGCATGAAAGCTCTTCCTCATAGCTGTCAAGGTCGATCTTCCGCTCGCCAGATCGCTTTCTCGCGAGATAGCTTCGCCGACAAGCCTTTGCTGCTCCTCGACCTCAGCCTTCTCAAGGATGAAGGCTGTGCGCTCTTCAATGAAGTCGCCCGCTCTTCTTCTACGCCCCGAGAGCTTCTTGGTTGGCGACCGGAGCTCTTCTGCGGCTTCTCCATGTCTGCTCCCGCTCGCGACAAGTGCTTCCCGAGACTCCAACTTGGCTTGTCGGGCGCGGTAGAGCGACAAAGAGCTTTTTCAGCAGCTGCTCCTCCTCGAACTTCGCCGCTGCTGCTGGTTGGCGCGTCAACCAGCGACAGCCCAGCAAGGCGAGCAGCTCTTCATCAAAGGTCTCCCTTCGACCGGGCGCCTGGAGCTCGACGCCCGGGGAGCTTGGTGAAGACGCCGCCGCCGCCTTCGATAGGCGCTGGCTGGGGCTCTTCGGAGCCTGACGCTGCATCGGTGGCGGAGGGATCGGCGGTCGGCGTAGCGCCTGGCGCTCCTGCAGCCTCAGGGTCGTCAGTACGATCGCTAGCACCCTCGCCAGCCTTTGCGGCGGTAGCCTTGGCGGCCTCCTCGCCGGCGGACCCATCGGCGCCAGCCTCTTCCTCCATGGTGGCGGCGTCGCCAGTGTTGCCGCGCGCTCTCCTCGCCAGCGACCTCGGCCCATCGGATCTGCGGCAGATGGATCGACGATCATAAAAAGAAAGAACAGTCAAGCAAATGTTCAAAAGAAAAAAGAAGAAAAGAACCCAAGGGAAATTCTCAAGCAAGAAGATTACCTGCGATGGGATCTGCAGCCATGGTCTCACCACCGGAGGATCACTGGTGATGTCCCTTGGCGGAGAAGTCTCCTTGCCGGAGAACGCCCCTTGCCGGAGAATTCTCCTTGGCGGCGAGTTGAAGCGTATGAATTTCGGAGCGGCTTCCGGGCACTCCTGATGAGGCTGCTCTTCTCCTACACAAATCAACAAGTCAGATATCAACAAAGGAGCACCCATGCACACCTAACAGTAAGAAGTAAACCATATACTTACGCTAGGGGCTATGCTGGGGGCTGCTTTGAGGAAGAGTTGCCGGGTCCGGCAAGGGAGTCTCAGACGCACCTCCTGTTGCCACGGGGGGATTGTCTTCGATGACAACCACCGGGGTCTTGGCTCTCTTCGACGCTCTCTGGACCAGCGCCCTGAAAAGGAAAATAGTTCAGAATGAAGCAAATTAGATACAAGACAAAGCAACCAAATTGAAGAAATACAAGCACAGCATAGAAGCTTACTCTTCTTCTTCTTCCTCGTCGGAGCTGAGCGCGGAGAGATCAAATTCCGGCTCACCTCCGGTGCGAAGAGGCGGAGGAGTAGGTTCTCTGGACCGCTTGGCGGGGTGGCAGCGTGGCTGAGAGGATCCCACCTCGCTTGTTGCAGCGGTGTGGGCGCCTCCTGCAAAAGATGCTTGCCGCGATGGAGCAGCGTCTGCCAAGCGCGCTTGGTTGTTGGGTCTGCCTGCCGCCCGTCACTTCCCCAGCCTTCCGGAGACGCCTTCTTGGTGGAGCTGTCGGCTCCACTCGCGGCAAGCTACTTGAAGGAGCGGAGGAGGCGCCCTCGGCAGGCTCGCTTGGCTCAACTTCGGGCTCGGCCTGCTCCTCCTCGCCGGCAAGCTCCTCTCGGTCGGCAAGGCTTGCCACCTCTGGTGCCTCCACCTCTTCCACAAGAAATCCAAATTCGCCACAGCAGCAGTGCTGCCGCCTCCTCTAGTTCGGTGGCGCGCGCTGCATCTCGGCGTCGGTGGTGTCGCGGTGAGCCACTTCTGCTCGTCGGCGCGGACCGGCACTTCTTACAAGCTATCGAAGAACTGCCGCACGACGTCTTCCGTAGGCTCTTGCCAGGTTGGAACGATCCCATGTGAGTCGCACAACGGCATCATGGCGCGGATGCGGTCGAGCGAAGAATTGTTGCACAAAGGAACAACTCCCCTTGGCAACATAAACCATTCGGGGTGATCAGGGTCATGCTTGAACAACTCCAGAAGCATTGCGTCCAACTCCAAGACGGTGAAATTCCAGTTGAGGCCCGGCGCAGCCTCATGATATCCGCTGGTTTTGGAACTCCCAAGCAGGTCTCCTCCTCTCCTGCAAGGGAAGCGGCGCGCGCGAAGAAATTCTCGCCAACTGCGCCTCAAAGTGAGTCCGCAAACCCGAGGCGCGGATCCGGTCACGGCAATCTTCAACCTAGCATCTTCCGCGCCAAGTTACTCCAATCGCTGCGCGCACTATTGGAGTTTGGCGCTGAGCGATGAAGGGCTGCGGTTCTCCTCAACGATCCAACACCAATCGGCTCTCCACCTCCCACTTGCTGCGGAGCTCTCCTTCCAGATAGGATTCTTTCTTGCCGATCCTGGAGATCCAAGCAATCCCGCCGCAAGTGGCTCTCCTCGCCGACGCTGGGCATGAAGAAGTGGCGGAAGAGGGCTACATTTGGGTGGATTCCGACAAAGTTTTCGCAGAGGTGTGCGAAACCGCCATGGTCGAGACAGCGTTGGGGTGAAATCAAGGAGGCGAAACCCGTAGGTGTTCGCGATATCGCAAAAGAACTTCAGAGAAAGGCGGGCAGAGCCCGCAATAGAAGAAGAGCGCCAAGAAGGGTACCCGCCGAGGCTGACTCGATCGCGGCGGCGGGAGTACCGCCGGCGCGGATGCGCCGCGTCTCCGTCGACCGTAAGAGGTAGTAGCCTCCTCGGCTCCTTTGCGCCGAGCTAGGGGGAAGAGGGCCCGCTCCTTGCGCAGCGCCGCGAGCCGCTGCACCTCGGCCGACTTCACGCCCTTCCCCTTGTCGGCTTTCGGAGCCATGGCGGAGTCGGTGGAGGAGGCCGACGGCGTTGGTGGCGCTGGTGGCGATGGGGGGCGGAGCGTTGCTCTCTTCGGACCAGAGAAGAAGGGGGGAGCGACGGTGGTTTTCGAGATGGGACAGCAAATGGCGAGGTGAGCGACCTGCCCGTGTTTCCCCTGTTTATAAGGAGGGAGAGGGGGCGGACGTTCCGCTTTTCCAATTAAAGAAACCCCACGATCTCTCCCACGACGCCACGCTCGGGCGCGTGCTGTTCGTGGGGGCGTGGGGTCCGTCGGAGCCGCCACGGGCGTGATCGAGGCCGCGCGTGTGCCCGTGCACTGTTTTGGGCCTGGCCCAACAGCGCTCGGCACCGCGTGTGGCCCAGGCCCGGGGGCTCCTGTCGGTGTACTAGAGTAGGGGTACCCTAGTATCCCGAACTCGTGCACGGGCAGTCGCAACCCCCCGTGGCAAGGCTTGCCAGGTAACCGCCAAGGTCCTCCGTGGTTCCTTTGGAGCCATTCAAGAACAAAGTATTTAAGCCAAGAAGACAAGTCCCCGGCAAGAGGAGCTTGCCGGAAAGGCCACTCGAGGCACGTAGAAGACAAAACCCCGGCAAGAGGAGCTTGCCGGGAAGGCTCGGTGAGCCACAAGCTTCCGGGCGCGACAAGGATTCAGCTGCGGCAAGGCGCTTGCCGCGGCGAGCAACCTCTCTTTACCCCCGCTCCAGCTCATCCACCAACGTGTCGCCATGGGGCCATTCCAGGCGTACGTGTCCAGAGGCTGTGCAGCCAGCGGAGAGCAGCGGTAAGCGGCACTGATAGGAGTGCCATCATGGCGAGCGGTGGCGCCCCTGACGGTC
The DNA here is from genome assembly GCA_021605205.1 of Aegilops longissima. Classification (NCBI taxonomy): domain Eukaryota; kingdom Viridiplantae; phylum Streptophyta; class Magnoliopsida; order Poales; family Poaceae; genus Aegilops; species Aegilops longissima. Next base: position 120,146,038 of record CM038677.1, read on the forward strand.
CCTTTCTGCACTGTTTAGGCGACATGGACGGGCATTTATTACTTTTGTCCCTTGCCGTCAGAGTTAGGTAGGATACACTGTACAAAGTAGTTGTACCAACCGCAACTCATTTTCCCATTTTGCCCTTGTTTACGTTGCCACCTGTGGTGACCCCTTTGAGCCTATAAAAGGAGGCCCATGCGCAACGTAGAGGGGGTTCGACTCATTCGAAACTACGCACTCAACCTAGGTTTTGTAGCTCTCTGTGCTCCCTAGCAAGAACACAATATAATCAGACAAGCAGCAGTAGGAGTATTATATCTCCGGAGAGCTCCGAAGCTGGGTAAACTGCTCGTGTGCATCGCCTCGATCTGCTCTTCGTGCAATCTCCGCCCCCCACCGAACCAAAAGGGACTCGGTCCGCCGGTCCCATAGGTGTTCGTGGGTCACGATCAGCTTCCCCGACACCGCCGGGGGCCATCATCATCACCGCGATCTTCACCAACACCTCCGCCATCTTCACCAACATCTCCATCACCTTCCCCCGTCTATCTACATCGGTCCACTCTCCTGCAACCCGTTGTACCCTCTACTTGAACATGGTGCTTTATGCTTCATATTATTATCTAATGATGTGTTGCCATCCTATGATGTCTGAGTAGATTTTCATTATCCTATTGGTGGTTGATGAATTTCTATCATTGATTTAATTTGCTTGTGGTTATGTTTCTCTCCTTTGGTGCCCATCACATGAGCGCGCACGTGGATCACACCATAGGGTTAGTTGTATGTAGATAGGACTATGTATTGGAGGGCATGAGTGACAGAAGCTTCAACCTAGCATAGAAATTGATGCATACGGGATTGAAGGGGGACCAATATATGTTAATGCTATGGTTGGGTTTTACCTTAATGAATGTTACTAGTTGCAGATGCTTGCTAATAGTTCCAATCATAAGTGCATAGAATTCCAAGTCAGGGATGACATGCTAGCAGTGGCCTCTCCCACATAAAACTTGCTATCGGTCTAGTAACATAGCCAATTGCTTAGGGACAATTCCACAAATCCTACCACCACTTTTCCACACTCGCTATATTTACTTTTGATTATTTATCTAAACAGCCCCTACTTTTTATTTACGCGTTCTTTATTATCTTGCAAACCTATCCTATCACACCTACAAAGTACTTCTAGTTTCATACTTGTTCTAGGTAAAGCGAACGTCAAGCGCGCGTAGAGTCGTATCAGTGGCCGATAGGACTTGAGAGAGTATTTGTTCTACCTTTAGCTCCTCGTTGGATTCGACACTCTTACTTATCGAAAGAGGCTACAACTATCATGTATACTTGCGGGTCATCAGTGGCGTGGGCCACCCTCGTGGCCACCTCGGGCACCATCTCGCGTTGATTCTTCCTCCCAAAAATCACAAATATTCCAAAATAATTCTCTGTCCATTTTTATCCCGTTTGGACTCTGTTTGATATTGTGTTTCTGCGAAACATAAAACATGCAACAAACAAGAACTGCCAGTGGGCACTGGATCAATATGTTAGTCCCAAAAATAGTATAAAAAGTTGCCAAAAGTATATGAAAGTTGAATAATATTGGCATGGAACAATAAAAAATTATAGATACGACGGAGACGTATAAGCATCCCCAAGCTTAATTCCTGCTCGTCCTCGAGTAGGTAAATGATAAAAAAGATAAATTTTGATGTGGAATGCTACCTGGCATAATCTTGATCTTGTAATCTAATCATGGCATGAATATTAAGACACAAGTGATTCAAGGCAATAGTGTATCATTTGACATAAAAACAATAATACTTCAAGCATACCAACCAAGCAATTATGTCTTATCGAAATAACATAGCCAAAGAAAGCTCATCCCTACAAACTCATATAGTCTAGCTATGCTCCATCTTCACCACACAAAGCATTCAAATCAAGCACAAACCCGATGAAAAGTCGAGGAATTGGTTCGTACTTTTCAATGCGCTTCAGCCTTTTCAACTCTTACGCAATACATGAGCGCAAGCCATGGACATAGCACTATAGGTGGAATAGCATATGATGACGGAGGTTGTGTGGAGAAGACAAATAGGGAGAAAGTCTCACATCGACGCGGCTAATCAACGGGCTATGGAGATGCCCATCAATTGATGTCAATGCGATGAGTAGGGATTGCCATGCAACAGATGCACTAAGAGCTATAAGTGTATGAAAGCTCAAACTAGAAACTAAGTTGGGTGTGCATCCAACTTGCTTGCTCATGAAGACCTCGGGCATTTGAGGAAGCCCATCATCGGAATATACAAGCCAAGTGTTGGAAATATGCCCTAGAGGCAATAATAAATTAGTTATTATTATTATATTTCCTTGTTCATGATAATCTTTTGTTATCCAAGGGATAATTGTATTGAAAGGAAACTCAGATACATGTGTGGATACATAGACAACACCATGTCCCTAGTAAGCCTCTAGTGCACTAGCTCGTTGATCAATAGATGGTTACGGTTTCCTGACCATGGACATTGGATGTCGTTGATAACGGGATCACATCATTAGGAGAATGATGTGATGGACAAGACCCAATCCTAAGCCTAGCACAAAGATCGTAGTTCGTATGCTAAAGCTTTTCTAATGTCAAGTATCATTTCCTTAGACCATGAGATTGTGCAACTCCCGGATACCGTAGGAATGCTTTGGGTGTACCAAACGTCACAACGTAACTGGGTGGCTATAAAGGTGCACTACAGGTATCTCCGAAAGTGTCTGTGGGTTGGCACGAATCGAGATCGGGATTTTTCACTCCGGTAAACGGAGAGGTATCTCTGGGCCCACTCGGTAGGACATCATCATAATGTGCACAATGTGACCAAGGGGTTGATCACGGGATGATGTGTTACGGAACGAGTAACGAGACTTGCCGGTAACGAGATTGAACAAGGTATCGGTATACCGACGATCGAATCTCGGGCAAGTATAATACCGCTAGACAAAGGGAATTGTATACGGGATTGATTGAGTCCTTGACATCATGGTTCATCCGATGAGACCATCGTGGAACATGTGGGAGCCAACATGGGTATCCAGATCCGCTGTTGGTTATTGACCGAGAACGCCTCGGTCATGTCAAGATGATTCCCGAACCCGTAGGGTCTACACACTTAAGGTTCGATGACGCTAGGGTTATAAAGGAAGTTTGTATGTGGTTACCGAATGTTGTTCGGAGTCCCGGATGAGATCCCGGACGTCACAAGGAGTTCCGGAATGGTTCGGAGGTAAAGATTTATATATAGGAAGTCTTATTTTGGTCGCCGGAAAAGTTTCGCGCGTTATCGGTATTGTACCGGGAGTGCCGAAAGGGGTCCGGGGGTCCACCGGGGGGGTCCACCTGCCCCGGGGGGCCACATGGGCTGTAGGGGGTGCGCCTTGGCCTATATGGGCCAAGGGCACCAGCCCAAGAGGCCCATGCGCCAAGATATAAGAAAAAGGGGAGAGTCCTAAAGGGGGAAGGCACCTCCGAGGTGCCTTGGGGAGGATGAACTCCTCCCCCCCTCTTGGCCGCACCCTTTCCTTGGAGGAAGGGGCAAGGCTGCGCCCTCCCCCCCTCTCTTGCACCTATATAAAGGGAGGGGAGGGAGGGGTGGCCGCACCTGAGTCCCTGGCGCCTCCCTCCCTCCCGTGACACCTCCTCCTCTCCCTTGGTGCTTGGCGGCCTGCAGATTGCCACGCCCTCCACCACCACCACGCCTTGTGCTGCTGCTGGATGGAGTCTTCCTCAACCTCTCCCTCTCTCCTTGCTGGATCAAGGCGTGGGAGGCGTCTCGGGCTGTACGTGTGTTGAACGCGGAGGTGTCGTCTGCTTGGCACTAGGATCTCCGGTGATTTGGATCACGACAGTCGACTCCTTCAACCCCGTTCTCTTGAACGCTTCCGCTTAGCGATCTACAAGGGTATGTAGATGCACTCTCCTTCCCCTCGTTGCTGGTTTCTCCATAGATAGATCTTGGTGACACGTAGGAAAATTTTGAATTTATGCTACGTTCCCCAACACCAAGTTCTATAATGAAAATTCCCACTAGTATATGAAAGTGATAACTCAAGAGACTCTCTATATGAAAAACATGGTGCTACTTTGAAGCACAAGTGTGGTAAAAGGATAGTAACATTGCCCCTTCTCTCTTTTTCTCTCATTTTTTATTTTTTTTCTCTTTTTATATTTTTTTATACTTTTGGTGGGCTTCTTTGGCCTCTTTTTTTATTTGGGCTTCTTTGGCCTCTTATATTTTTTTAAAGTCCAGAGTCTCATCCCGACTTGTGGGGGAATCATAGTCTCCATCATTCTTTCCTCACTGGGGCAATGCTCTAATAATGATGATCATCACACATTTATTTACTTACAACTCAATATTACAACTCGATATCTAGAACAAAGATATGACTCTATATGAATGCTTTCGGCGGTGTACCGGGATGAACAATGATCTAGCATAGCAATGACATCAAAAAACGGACAAGCCATGAAAACATCATGCTAGCTATCTTACGATCATGCAAAGCAATATGATAATGAATGCTCAAGTCATGTATATGATGATGACGGAAGTTGCATGGCAATATATCTCGGAATGTCTATGGAAATGCCATGATAGGTAGGTATGGTGGCTGTTTTGAGGAAGATATAAGGAGGCTTATGTGTGATAGAGCGTATCATATCACGGGATTTGGATGCACCGGCAAAGTTTGCACCAACTCTCGAGGTGGGAAAGGGCAATGCACGGTACCATAGAGGCTAGCAAATTGCGGAAAGGTAGGAGTGCCTATAATCCATGGACTCACATTAGGCATAAAGAACTCATATACTTATTGCAAAAGTCTACTTGCCCTCGAAGCAAAGTACTACTACGCATGCCCCTAGGGGGATAGATTGGTAGGAAAATACCATCGCTCATCCCCGACCGCCACTCATAAGGAAAGCAATCAAAGAACACCTCATGCTCCAACTTTGTTACATAATGGTTCACCATACGTGCATGCTACGGGACTTGCAAACCTCAACACAAGTATTTCTCAATTTCACAATTACTCAACTAGCATGACTCTAATATCACCACCTTTATGTCGCAAAACTATTGCAAGGAATCAAACATATCATATTTAGTTATCTACAAGTTTTATGTAGGATTTTATGATTAACCATGTGAATGACCAATTCCTGTCATCTCTCTAAATAGATATAAGTAAAGCAAGAGAGTTTAATTCTTTACACAAAAGATATGCCCACACTCTAATAAATATAAGTGAAGCAAAAGAGCATTCTACAAATGGCGGTTTTCTATGTGAAGAGAAACAGGCAATCCAAACTTCAAATGATATAAGTCAAGCACATGAAGCATTCTATAAAGCCATACTCAAAAGATTTAAGTGAAGTGCAATGAACATTCTATAAATCAAACAAGGACTATCTCATACCAGCATGGTGCATAAAATAAAAGTGAAAACTAAATGCAAAAGACGCTCCAAGACTTGCACATATCGCATGAACGAAACGAATACGAAACCATACCGATACTTGTTGAAGAAAGAGGGGATGCCTTCCGGGGCATCCCCAAGCTTAGACGCTTGAGTCTCCTTGGATATCTACTTGGGGTGCCTCGGGCATCCCCAAGCTTCAGCTCTTGCCTCTTTTCCTTTTCCTCATATCGAGTCATCCTCGATCAAACACTTCATCCACACAAAACTTCAACAGAAAACTCGGTAAGATCCGTTAGTATAATAAAGAAAATCACTACACTAAGTACTGTTGTAAACCAATTCATATTTTGTTTTTGCATTATAGCTACTGTAATATAAATTTTTCATGGCTTAATCCACTGATATAAATTGATAGATTCATCAAAACACGCAAACTATGCATCAAAAACAGAATCTGTCAAAAACAGAACAGTCTGTAGAAATCTAAACATTAACCATACTTATAGTACCCCAAAAATTCTACAAAAGTTAGTACAAATAAAAAAGTTGTATATAAAGACAGTGCAAAAATAATCAAAACCATTTGACTTTCCAGTAAAAATGTAAAATCGCGCTCTACATCCAAAGTTTCTATCCTGCACCGTACAAACCAACAAGCATTGTAAACATCCTAAAGGCAAACCTTAGCACATTATTTTTATAATACAATGGAATTGTACAAGGGGATAATTATTTTTGATGAAAAGTTTCTGTAATTAAGATTCACAAAGTTTCCGTGAGCATGAACAAATTTCAAGGAGCTCTCCCACTTCAACAATGCTTGTCTCTCTCACTTTCACTTTCCTTTTTGAAAAGTTTTGTGTTCCCCTCTTTATTTTTTTTGTTTTTAGACTATATAAAAGCACTCAACAGAAATAAATGACTCTCTAAAACTTCCGGATTGTCTCCTTGGCAGTGCTTTCTTTAAAGCCATTAAGCTAGGCATATAGTGCTCAAGTAATGGATCCACCCGGATCCCAAGGTATATCAAAGACAATCTTAATTAGCAATGATTTGTAATTTAGTAGTGAGCACAAAGTAGCATATATCATGTAAAAACGAAGTCTAACTCTCTTTCTATGCATCGACATGTCATAGAAGAACAATTCATGCACACATAGTAAAGGCCAACGCATAATATAAGCAGTTTCTTGCAATTCTATCGTGTTGGAAACATAGAGAGGTGGACATATAGTTCCTCTGTCATAATAATTGCAAGTAGGAGCAGCAAGCACATGCATATTATATCTATCAAAATCATCATGAGTAGTAGTAAAATGCAACCCATCAATATAATCCTTAATAAGCACAAACTTCTCCGATATAGTGTAGTTGGGAGAATTCAAGAAGATAATAGGACTATCATGCGTGGGTGCAATAGCAACAATTCCATGTTTAACATAAGGAACTATAGCAAGTTCATCTCCATAAGCATAATTCATATTGGCATCTTGGCCTCAAGCACAACAAGCATCATCAAAAAGGGATATTTCAAGAGAATCAACGGGATCATAACAATCATCATAGCAATCATCCTTCGGTAAGCACGAAGGGGAATTAAACAATGTATGAGTTGAAGAGTTACTCTCATTAGAAGGTGGGCACAGGGTAGCTAATCCACTCTTCCTCCTTTTGTTCTTCAATCTCCTCATCATCTTTTTCATCCAATGAGCTCATAGTTTCATCAATTTCTTCTTCCATAGACTCCTGAAAAATGTTAATCTCTTCTTGGACATCGGAGAATTCCTCAATATATGGTTTAACATAGGCATTAGAAGCATAATTATCATAACAATATTCAAGTATGGCAAAATTTTCAAATTTGTAGAGAGTAGCATCATACTTTTCAATCAAAGAAGCAATTTCATAGGCACCCTTAAAAGCAACAAATTCTTCAATTTGTTGAACATCATAGTAATTATAAACACCCTTAGCATACGAAGATACGATTCCATTATCACTAAACTCACATTGGTAGGGAAGGTGTTTCTTAGGGTTTTCAGAACAACAAGTAACATCATATATATCACATAAATTCCAAGCATAGCATTGCAAACGATGAATTTGATCCAGTAAAAGTTTCCCTTTTTCAGATATATGGTGTCACACATAACAAGCATGCTCATCTAAAGATTTGCCCTCAACTAAGCTAGTTGGGGTTTCAGGATGAGCACAAAGGGATCGAAGATGATCCAAGTAAAAAGCTTCAGGAGTGTGATAGATTTTGAGTGGTTCTTCAACCATTGGTGTAGTAGGTACAACTAAATTTTTTGGTATTTTGTGTTTCCTACCAATAACTAAAGATGGAAAACAACTAAGAACACCAAATAAAAATTATTTAATGATAAAGCAAACAAGCACACACGAGAATATTCACCCCACGCTATGACTCCCTGGCAACGGCGCTAGAAAAAGGTCTTGATAACCCACAAGTATAGGGGATAATTGTAGCCTCTTTCGATAAGTAAGAGTGTCGAACCCAACGAGGAGCTAAAGGTACAACAAATATTCTCTCAAGTCCTATCTACCACTGATACGACTCTACGCACGCTTAGTGTTCGCTTTACCTAGAACAAGTATGAAACTAGAAGTACTTTGTAGGTGTTGTTGGATAGATTTGCAAGATAATAAAGAACACGTAAAAAAACTAGGGGCTGTTTAGATAAAGAAGAAATAAAGTAAATATAGAGAGTGTGGAAAAGTGGTGGTAGGAGTTGTTAAATTGTCCCTAAGCAATTGACTACTTTACTAGACCGATAGCAAGTTTTATGTGGGAGAGGCATAAGCTAACATACCTTCTCTTCTTGGATCATATGCACTTATGATTGGAACTCTAGCAAGCATCCGCAACTACTAAAGATTCATTAAGGTAAAACCCAACCATAGCATTAAAGCATCAAGTCCCCTTTATCCCATACAAAACAATCCCCTTACTCGGGTTTAAGCTTCTGTCACTCTAGCAACACCCTACATCGGGAATCCCTCACGCTTGCGTGACACGGAGGGCACAATAGGACAGCAACATAACCACAAGCAAATTAAACCAATCAGAGCAATTCATCAATCACCGGTAGGACAACGAAAATCTACTCATACATCATAGGATGGCAACACATCATTGGATAATAATATGAAGCAGAAAGCACCATGTTCAAGTAGAGAGTACAATGGGTTGCGGGAGAGTGGACCGCTGAATATAGATGGGGGAAGGTGATGGAGATGTTGGTGAAGATGGTGGAGGTGTTGGTGAAGATCGTGGTGATGATGATGGCCCCCGGCAGCGTTCCGGCGCCACCGGAAGCAAGGGGGAGAGGGCCCCCCTTCTTCTTGTTCTTCTTCCTTGACCTACTCCCTAGATGGGAGAACGGTTTCCCCTCTGGTCCTTGGCTCCCATAGCGTGGGAGGGGCGAGAGCCCCTCTGAGGTTGGATCTATCTCTCTGTCTCTCTCTGTTTCTGTGTTCTGGAATTCTGCCCTGACACCGTTTCTTTTATATCTAGAGATCCGTAACTCCGATTGGATTGAAACCTTCGCCCAGATCTTTTTCCAAAAATTAGCTTTCTTGCAGCCAAAGTAGAGCATCAACTGCCTTACGAGGGGCCCACGAGGGAGGGGGCGGGCCCACCTCGAGTGGTGGCATGGGCCACCCTCGTGGCCACCTCGGGCACCATATCGCGTTGATTCTTCCTCCCAAAAATTACAAATATTCCAAAATAATTCTCCGTCCGTTTTTATCCCGTTTGGACTCCGTTCGATATTGGGTTTCTGCGAAACATAAAACATGCAACAAACAGGAACTGCCACTGGGCACTGGATCAATATGTTAGTCCCAAAAAATAGTATAAAAAGTTGCCAAAAGTATATGAAAGTTGAATAATATTGGCATGGAACAATAAAAATGTATAGATACGATGGAGACGTATCAGCGCGCATTGTTATTGGAACAAGATGTGTGCTGACATCACCTATTGCGGTGCATCTTATGGTGAAAACGCCACGTACGAGGCCGAGAAAGCGTGCCCACGTTACGCCGTTCGGGAATAGTGCCGCACTTACAAATTATAGAACCATCAATAAATTTTTAGCCTGCATCCCGTCGCATTCCAAATTACTATCACGCTATATTTAATTGCAAAACTGTTCACACCGATCAAAACCTAAATGGTTTCCCACTTAGGAGCGTATTAGTACTCGGTTATAAATACTACTACTCCAAGATGACTACACATTCCTCCTCAACTCCTCATCCACAACAAAAAACAAGTCATTCATCGTCGTTCGCTTGCGTCTGCCATGGCCAGCGTGAGTTCTGGGTTGAGAGATTATTACCAGGGAGAGGCGAGCATGGAAGCGAAAGCACGAGAGATGTCCCGCCTCACCGTGAAAGTAGCCGACATGTCCTGCCACACGGCCGTAGCAGAACAGAGGTCCCGTCGCGCCACCGAAGCAGCACAGAGGTCCCGTCGCACCACCGAAGCAGCACAGAGGTCCCATCGTGCCGTCGGTGCAGCAGACTGGTCTGGCCGCGCCGCGGAAGCAGCAGAGATGTCCCGCTGCGCCGTGAATGCAGTAGAGATGTCCTCCCACGCTGCGACGACCTGGGAAAATGTCTCATGTGCAAGCGGGGACTCTCACAGGCGCATGCGCGCTATGCTCAATGACCTGATGAGTCGGATCTCCGACTGGATGAAGCAGCAGGCCGAGATGAATGCCTCGTTTGAAAATGCTACCAGCGTCATCCGGGGACTAGGGGAGGACAAGGCGAAGCTTTGCACCGAGCCCCACCCGCTAAGGGCGAAAATCGCTAGAACGATGAAGCAGCACGAGGAGACCACTTCCTTGTTGTAGAGGACTGGCATCATCATGACGAAACTTATGGATGAGAATGCCATGCTCCGCGTCGAGCGCCAAAGGCTGGTGGAGGAATCCATGGATGCTCTCAAGCACCGTCTTGAGGACACGAAAGAGCTCCTCGCCGCTCGTCGCGGAGACTAAGTTCCCGTGGCCTATAGCAATGAATCAGGAAAGTAGAGATCAGCGAGCCGGATCATTGCCTTCCTTCCTTTTCCCTTGTGTATTTCCGGCCTTTCCACATGTGGCTTTTTTAATTATCTTCCTAAATATGTAAGACAATTATTATCCACTGTCATCGTCCTTATATTCATCAGTCTTGCTATAAGTCACAGTCGATGCTATATAGGTCCGTCGGATCTTACATCAAGATCCGTGCAAAACTTTCTTTTCAGATTTTCTTTTTTTCTCTCTTAAATCTCAATTGAGTGAGACATAGCCACGCCATGAAACAGGGGCTCGGGCACCATTAATGGAGACGTTGGGAGGGAGGTGGGCGGAAGATAGAGGTCAAAGGGCTCTCCTCCTGATGAGCACGCACATGAGTTTGATCGGACACCTCGCGTACTCAAATAGCTGCCCCGCACGACACCTCCTAGCCAATAAAAAAGGGGACGCGTGGCGGCACGTAAATGGTAAGTAGAACACCCACTGTTTCAATAATATATGTGTTTCCGATTTGTAACGTGACAACACTTGTTCCAAAATGATTTTCTTGATTGTTAATGTGTGCGCCTTCGCAAATCGGACAACAAATTTACCACAGCATGTTGGTGCCATGTCATGACACCATGCCAAGTTTCGTGATTTTCTGGCGAGTTTGGGATTTAAGGGAATTTTAAAACCAAGTTTCTCGATGTTTCTGGCCGAGCCAAGACACCCAGATGTTTCAACTCCATTCCCACTTCTTCCATGGGACCTAGAAATTCTCCCAAGTACACATAAACAATTTTCCAACTAACTTTTGCACACTCGAGCATGCGCTTGTACTTCAAATTTTAATTATGTGCATTAAATGCCCAAAAAATCAATTAATACATAAAAAGGCCAAATGAACCCGAAATAATTCCAAAATTTAGCATGAAACTCCTATTTGGTCTAAGTTGTTTGTGTAAAAAAAGTCAAGGCGGGAGAAGGCAGTGTATGTCGTTTCGCACACCACTACTAGGGAAAACCCTAGAAGTAGCGCGTGTTTAAAGCCTATCAGTAGCACGGGGTGCAACACTACTAGTAAGGCGCTAAAGCTGAAGGTTAGCAATAGCGTGGGTTGGACCACGCTACTGCCATATCGACTTAGTAGCATCGCTTTGTACTATGAGCGCTAGTGGTAATTAGTAGCAGCGCTTCTCCTAGCACGCGCTACTACTATTATTCTGTATTTCTTTTTTATTTCATGTTGTATTCATACACCTTTATACAAGTTTTCATACCACAGCAATTTAGAGAATGATTTTACATCATAATGAGTTATTACATCACTGGAGAAAGAACCGTGGGCTAGTTTCAAGTGGATGGACATCCACTTGAAACTAATCCGCGGTTCTTTCTCCCAATGATATAATATATCATCATCATCATCATCATCATCATCATATCATTAACAACTTATCATCATAATACATAATTGTCATATAACACCTCCTCATGATCATCGTTTTCACCAATGAGACATCACATACAAGTTAGTCACTAGACATAATCACAACTACTCATCATCATTATAGCCCCTGAAACAAGATAGCCCCTGACTCTCCATTATGGAGAATGGAGATTCTCCTTTCTTCAATTCTTGCCTTTCGCACAATGTTGCTTCCAAGAACCTCCTTACGACTGTCCCTACATTTTTTTCCATTCTTTGATTATCATGTGTTCACCGGTTTTAGAAATCCAGTATGGACAGGTGAGATTCGTAGGAAGACCTGGCTGTATGTTCAAAACATCAAGGCGACCATTCTGATACATCAAATGAGGCACACAATCCCTCGGGATTTTCTATTGAAAAACATAGTAATAACTTCGTAGTTAGCAATGTAGTTCAGTTTTAGAAGTATGCAAAAGATGCACGGATGTCGTAATAGTAAAAAAAATCTTACAGTACAAAAAAAAGACACATCCGTGACATTTTGGGGCGAACGAAACTTTTTTCTGTCATACATATGACACTTCTATGACGATAATTGTGACAAAACCAGGTATCATCATAGATGTGGTGGGCTCCTACTTCTATGACAGAAAATCATGACAGAAAATGGGATTTTCATCCTGGGCGTGCCGGAGAGGTAGCTGCATGACATTCTTTGGGCCGTCCATGACAGAAAAAACCGTGGTAGAAGCGAGGGCGAGGAAAATTTCGGGGAGTTCCCGGTTATGGTGGGCGGTCGGGGGCCGAGTGGTGCGCGTTTCTCTTGTACACGTATGCGCGTGTGTGCGAGGCGTTGGCTCTAACTGAACCTGAGCAAGGAGTTGGGCTCTAACTGAACTCGAGCGTTTGCATTGCAGGCTACGCGTTACTGAACCCAAGCGATCGATCGATTGCTGTTAACTAAACCCGATCGAGCGATTCCTTCGCTACTGCTGCTAACTGAAGCCGATCGATGCTACCTCTGGGATGAACAGTGAGTGTTGCGGGGGTGGGGGGTGGGGAGGGTTGGATGAGCGATGGCGGTGGCGTTGCCTCTGGATGAACATGAACCTGTGGTGTGGAGGGCTGGATGAACAGGACGACCCCGTGGAGGGCTGGATGAATAGTAGACGGTGGCGGGGTGCCCGTGGAGGGGTGGTTGAATAGTAGCCGGTGGAGTAGCACGCGGTGGATGCTGGATGAACAGGAGCCCGTGGAGGCTGGAGGAGGTCGACGGTAGCCCGTGGAGGCTGGAGGAGGTCGACGGTAGCCCGTGGAGGCTGGAGGAGGTCGACGGTGGAGATGAACAGTATCCCTTGGAGTCCCGTTTTGCGGTACACCACACCCCTCCCGATGAATATGACCCCCGTTTCGACCGTAGCGCTCCAACACAAGTCAGTTTCGTCCGTTTTGCGGTACGCCACACCCCTCCCGATCAACAGGACTCCCGTTTCGACCGTAGGAGGTCCGTTTCCTCCGTTTTGCGGTATGCCACACCCCTCCCGATGAAAAAGATCCCGTTTTGAACATGGCCGGTCGAATACAAGGTTGTTTCCTTTGTTCTGCGGTACACCAGGCCTTGTTTCCATTGCCTGTTCTTTCCAAGCCCTCCCGATGAACACGACGACGCATTTCGTTCCGACCCAGCCGGTTGGCTCCCACGCTTTTCGTTGCCTCCCGATGAACACGACGCATTCTGTTGCCTCCCCATTCCGATCCCAGCCATGTAGACGAGCCCTGGCCGTACATATGCGCGAGTAGGCGTTCGGGACCCCGCCTGTATGTAGACATACGTGGCCGTATTTTCTTTCTTGCACACTGGACGTTGTACATACGTGTACATGCTACGTGCGCGCCTCTACTACGACACGTGCGCGCCTCTACATCCACCAGTTACGTACACGTTCGCGACCAGAACGACAATGCTACGTACGCTTCGACCAGGTGGGTCCCAACTGTCAGGCACTTCCTTGTGTGCGAAGATGTAGCTGGTGGGTCCCAGCAGTCAGGGGGGAGAATCGTTTTTTTTTTGCCTGGACGCACTTCCTTGTGTGCAAAGGTGTAGCTTGTGGGTCCCAGCAGTCAGGGGGGCGAATAATTATTTTTCCGGACGCACTTCCTTGCGTGCGAAGATGTAGCTGGTGGGTCCCAGCAGTCAGGGGGGCGAACCATTTTTTTTGGCCCGGACGCACTTCCTTGCGTGCGAAGGTGTAGCTGGTGGGTCCCAACAGTCAGGGGGTGATTCATTTTTTTCGAACGCACTTCCTTGCGTGCGAAGATGTAGCTGGTGGGTCCCAGCAGTCAGGGGGGCGAATTGTTATTTTTTCCGGACGCACTTCCTTGCGTGCGAAGATGTAGCTGGTGGGTCCCAGCAGTCATGGGGCGAATCATTTTTTTCACGAAATACGATGGCCCGTCCGGTGGGTCCCCACTGTCAGGTGGAGGAATAATTATTTTGCGCGTAATAAGGAGGCACTTTCTTCCGGCTGCCATGGACCCAGCTATCAGCCGCTCCATGTACAGTCCACGCCCGATGGATGTCGTTCCTTGACCATGTTGACCACGCCGCATTGAGAGCACCACAGCGGTGGACGGCATCGAGGCCTAGGAAGGGGACGACGCAGAGCCTGGGAAGACGCGACAATGGATGCACACGCGGAGAGGAGTACGAGGGTTCACTGGTTCGGCTGCACTGCCGTCGCTGCAGAATAACAGGGGGTGTGGGTGAGTGGAGGGATGGCCTGGCCAGCAGTGGGAATAGTAGGGGGCGGTGAGGCCTCCGCCGCAGCACAGCTGGCCATGGGAGGCAGGAGCAGGCGGCACGACCGGCGCTGCTTTGGGCGACTGGAGCAAGAAGACCAGAGGTTGAAGAAGCACGACGACCGTTGGATGGACATCGTACGGTCACTACAGCTAGAATCGTTTATATTGACTAAGTTGACAAAGCCCTTGGTACGTCAACTTAGTAGGCCCACAGGTCAGTTTCCGAAACGGTGCGCCCAGATGTCAGGGGGAGGAATCATTTTTTGGGCGGGTGAATCTAGAATATCCGTGATTGAAGAAGAAGCACGGCATCCGTTGGATGGACATCCAACGGCCACTGCTGCTAGAACCGTGTGTTGACTATAAGTTGACAAAGCCTTGCATACGCGTCAACACTCTTTTTTTTAGGGGATGCGTCAACTTAGTAAGGCCACAAGTGTGTGGCAGAGAACTTATAGCCCATTTTAGATTTGTAAGAATGTGCAGCACATTTTTGAATTCTAATGGAATTTACTACAGCCCATTTACAGTTCGTTAAAAGTACAACCCATTTCAACCAACCGTTCAAAACAGAATTCAATTAAATTTCCCACATTTTGATGGGATCCGAAATATTTTTATCTCGAAATTTCTAGTCAGATTAAATACAATTTCAATATAAATTTATATTACATAAAAATCCAATGAAACATTGCGCTCGCAACAATTAATGAAATTAAAATTTTCAATGTCCAAAAATAATATTTTATAAAGTAATTACGTGTTTGGTGCATTTTTTATAGTTACTGCCCAGTTTTTATAACTACATCCCATTTATTATTTATTAAAGCCCATTTTCTTGTTAAGCCTAATGCATCCCTCCTAGGAAAGACTTGCAGCCCAGCGGGGCGGAGAATAACAACTTGACCTTGCCTGCGTATTCCTAAAAAAAAGTATAGCCGGGCTAGCCATTTTCAGCTTGAAAAAAATTAATATCTGGGCTGGATATCTGGCCTTGGCTACACGGGCCACAACCCGCCCAGTTAATACCGGCAGCGATGTTTTTGTTGTTTTTCAGAGGAGAAAAATTAATATCTGGGCTAAACATCGAAAAACTCTATAGTGCTCACACCTCAAAAACACAAATATTGCTCGAGCTGCTTGGTCCCACCTGTCGGCCGCTTCTTGTGCAATTCTCTCGTTTAGTGACTACTCCCTCCTTTCCGGTTTATAGTGCTCAATTCAAAAATCTCACCAATCAAGGAAGATGGCGAGTGGTGGAATACTTTTTGTAGTTTTGCAAAAGCACCTAATTAATACTCTTGTTATCCTCAAAAAATTATGTTTATCAATGCATTAATTGCAATGCATGCATAAAATACATGCATTGGTCAATTTTCTCTTAATACTTGCATGCAATGATTTAATGCACCTTGGAATCTGCACATGTGATGGAAAACAACCAAATTGAGCCTTATAACATGGAAAAACTAAAATTTTGAGATAAGCCCTATAAACTGGAAAGGGAGTGCATAGGTTGACAATGGTGTGGGACCGTGATGTCAGGAAACCAGGATGAAGCAAAATAAATTATGGTTATATATATATATATATATATATATATATATATATATATATATATATATATATATATATATATATATATATATAAGGAGGCACTTGCGTACGTGAGGCTATGGCCCTGGTGGATCCACAAGAAATAGTCAGTCCCGCCCGCCCCGCTTCCCCGTGTAGGCGATTGCTCCGCCTTAAAATGACATAAGTGCTTTCTGTCGGTCCATCTGCCGCACACATTAATGATACGCGGTTGCGGAGGCGGCTACTCCAGCACCACATGTCCGTCCCTCCGCCGCCACTATTGCTATATAAACTGCTGCGCCGGCCATAGCCGCAGTCATCCGCATCCGTTCCCTTTCTCCTGTCCACACCACTACTGCCAACCATGGCTTCCTTGCGCTCCAGCGCTCTTCGGGACGAGCAGACGATGGACCACAAGGAGATGGCAGCCATTGCTGCCGACCGGCTGGCCGGCAGGTAGCCGGAGGAGGACGACATCCCAATGGAGAACATGGTAGTCGACGATCCGGCGCCAACCCCCTCCTCCGCGCCATCCTCACCGGTGCATTGCACCATGAACATCGGTGAGGCCCATGCCCAATATATGGACACGGTGAGGCAGATGCATGAGGAGCAGTTCCGGGAGGCGCAGGCCGACGCCGCCTGCAACCACCATCTCCTCCAGGAGCACCTGTAGGCGGAGGAGTAGATCGGCGCGGAGCGGGCGGAGCAGGAGGCGCTGCTCGACTCGTACTACTCCGCCCGGAAGGGCCGCCTCGAGCGCTGGCGGTACCGCATGCGGGTGGCGGAGGCTGCAGCCGCCTACAAAGAGGGCGATGAAGCGGGTGAGGCACTGTTTGGCGAGACTGAGGACGAGGCAGAGGATAATGCCGGCTCCAACGAGTCCCAGTTCTGCTGGCGTCGACAAGGCCCTGCTCCGCTGAGGCCCCATGGCGCCAACAACGGGGCAGAGGACACCGACGGCTCTGCCGAGGCCCCGCCCCACCAACAACGAGGCAGAGGACATCGCCGGCTCAGCCGAGGCCCCACCCTGCCGGCAACGAGGGGGAGGATTTCCACCGCTCTGCCGAGGCGCCGCCCGCCGGCAATGAGACAGAGGACATCGCCGGCTCCGGCGAGGCCGCGCCCCACTGCCAACGAGGCCACGCCACAAAGAAAACAAGGAAGAGTAGAACACGGTAGGTCGCCGCCGCTCGGGTCCAAGTAAGGCCACCGCTGCAACCCCTCCGGTTGAAGCCAAGCTAGGCGGGTTGACCATTGATGGCCGGTTAGCTTCTTGGCAGCGACGTGGAGTCGGAGAGCTGTGCTGGAGAAGAACGCTGCTTCTACTTAACTGCTGGTGCAGTTGGCTGACTAACATGTGGGCCCAACATGCCACATGTCAGTTACGCAACTGCACCGGCAGTTAAGTCACTGAAGCTTCTGTTTGGCTCAGCGGGACACAGGTGGGTAGCTTCGGTTAATTAATTATACCTCCAGCGCACCCCTTTTCAGTTGAAGAATGTATGAAATGTAATGCAATCCGGATGTTTATATGAAATCCGACCGAGTATGAATGAATTTATTTCGATTAGTTTGAATTCTTGTATCACTGGCATTGGATGAACATGCAAAACAATACGTACTAGCATTATTCCCAGGGTGATCACCTCGTTTGCAGCAGTTTCACATGTACTCCCTCCGGTCCTTTCTAGTCTGCATACAAGCTTTGTCTGTAGTCAAAGTATCTCTACTTTGACCAATCTTATACAAAAAGTATGCACTTTCACAATGTGCGAAGTAAAAGGAATGTATGAGTACAAAGAGTTTAGTAGCTTTTTAGCGTTTCTGTACATTGCAATCAAACACACAGGGCTGGCAATTCGTAAAGAACATTCAAAACAATCGATGATTATGCATCTCAGCAACTCACATGTCAGAGGCAATATTTACTTCACGACTAAAGAATAAAGAAAAAATTGGTCGACACTGCTGACAGCAAAGGGCGTCCCATTCGAGAATATCAAACGCATGTCTTGCTAAAATCAATGAGCAAAATTTGACAAGGTTGTCCCATTCCAAAATATCAAATGCCTACGATTGTGGAATGGGCAGGGTTTGCCATCAGTTCGGACATTGACATGGCACCTCGTGCTAAATAAACCAGTTGTTCTTTTTGTGCAATTCCACCAAAATCAACCAAATTCGCGGGTGGCTTGTATGATTTCGCCCTTATATGTTGCAACGCCTTGAACTTATCGACACTGTCAGGACCCCGATCCTAAGTCACACCGATCTAGCATGTAACACGTCATATCACTTTGCGGCCTCACGCACGGTATTCCCACGGGTGTCGCCTTACCATGGCCCGGGACCGTTTGCGTCTTTAACTGATGAGCTTTAACTGATGATGGATCATCCGCATTCATGACAACCTCATTGTCTTCAAAGTCTGGATAGAGTGGAAAATGTTCCCTATCCAATAGATATTTGTCAGTTCCCATCTTTGAGTTGAAATCTGAGGGGCATATCCACAGCTCCTCTGATGATCTGATGCAGTCCTCTTTATGGTTTCAACTATAAGGCTCATGACTTTGAATTTTTGTGGCACATCAAATAAATGCAACATATTGATGGCATGCCCTCTGATCATGTTGTGGTCACCTGACTTGGGCAACAAAGTGTGCCTCAGAATCCAATTGATAGTAGGCAGCCCTAACAACAGAAAATGGACTGATCCAAAAGTCAAAGTCTCTAGGGCTTTGTCTGGGATCTCCTTGTACATGTGTGCCATGGTATTGTGTCCCATTTTCTTCTTGCCATATACATCCAGATCATCATCATTTTCCTTTGGGGCATTTATCAGTTTTGCCCATTCTTCTACAGTGGATTGGTACCTTGTACCTTCAGACATCCAAACAATTCTTCCATCTGGGTAAAAATATGCTGTGGAGTAGAATTGCAAGATAAGTTCATCATTCCAATTTGTGAGCTTTTGCCCAACATAATCTGCAACTCCACAAGCAACAAAGCTGTCTTGCACTCCAGGATAGTGCTCTTCATTCTCCTTCATGTAGGTCCAGTCGACCCACCTCATATCACAAACTATGGGCTTCTTGTCCAATAAGAATGTCTCATAGAAGTCCTGCTGTTCCTTTGTATGGAACCTGTAATCAACAACAGTTCTTCTCCTTGTGGCATATGGATCTGCCATCCTCCATATCCTCAATCCTGAGTCTTTTCTGATGTTCATGTCCTCAGCCACAGGATGGGCATCATTGTGATCTGGTATCTTTTGCTTGAGCTTCCTTAGAACCTGTCCTTCTTCATCTTCCTCCTCGGCAACCTCAGGCACTGGGGCCTTGTTCTTCTTAGCAGCTGGAATACTCCTGGTATTCCTCTTTGGTGCACACTTGGCCTTGGGGGCAGCTTTGGGTGCTTCCTTGGTCTTAGATGTTGCATCCCCATATTTAATAGCATCACCCATAAGCTTTGGTGCCTTTGGTGCTGGTGCAGAAAGCTCTTCCTCTTCCATCATGGAAGGTTTCCCAACAACTCTGGCCATGGTCTTCTTGACCCTTTCCTTCCTCTTCTTGCTTTCATCAGCTGGCTCTTTGGGATCAGGATTTTCAAGCAGTTGAGTTGATGCTCTGGCCTTGGGCATAGGTTGCCTTCTTGCAGGCCTTTTAATCTTCATGACTGGCTTTATATCCTTTGCTGAGCCATATTCCTTCTTTAGCACCACTTTCTTGGAAGTAGCCTCATCTTCTTCAGCTTTGTAGTCCTCATCTTCTGAGTCTGAGGTTCTCTTCCTCCTTTGCCTGGTAGCAGCCTTAGGCAGGTTGCTAGGAGTGCTTCTACTCCCTTCATTTGAAGTGCTGGAGGGACTAGTGCCCTCACTCAAGTGAATCTGCTCTGTTGACCTGTTCTGACTGTCACTTAGGTCTGAAATGCTGCAAAAGCTGACTGCTGACCCTGTGAAGAGTTATAGATGAGACAGAGTGGATGAGCATCACAAAATGCAGAGATTTTTCAAAAGAATGATTCAAAAGTTCAGTTTTAGTTTTCCATAGAAAGCATTTCGGATCAACCGATTTTCAAACTCGGTGATACCGAAGCAGTTTTTGGAACCTAAACTGATGAACTCGGTTGGACCGAGTCACAGTTCGGTGGCACCGAGACTGCTAGGGTTTCATTGAATCCTAAAATCGGTCGCACCGATTAGTAATTCTCGGTCAGATCGAGAGTCACTTGTGCAATGGCATATGGCAAATAGGTGAGACCGAGTTTTTCAACTCGGTGGGTCCGAGATGGTTCCAGCAGAAACCTAACCCTAAAAATTTGAATCTAATCTATTCTACGGACTACTTTGGCTGGATAGGATTGTTCCAATCGTGGCAAGAATCAATAAGAGTACAATGTGCTAGGAATCAGATGTGGATAGCACAAAGATCGAGTCCATACCCTAGTGCGGCGATGAACTCGCTACGGTGGCAATGGTGGGGGTTGAATTCCGTTGACGGCGGCGGAGACCAGCGACAGGAGGCGGCTGGCGATGAGGAGACGATCCGGAGACCTTCGATGGCAGAGCGAGCTATTGCGCAGGCGAAGGGGTTCGGAGAAATTTCCAAAAAATTTCCCGTGTCTATATATAGCCCGACCCTGTCGGTGTGACCGAGTGGAACAAATCGGTGGCACCGAGATGCATAACTGTGTTCAGTTATAGCAACTCGGTGTGACCGAAAAGTTCAAATCGGTTGCACCGAGATGGAAAACTCAGATCAACTTAATGATCTCGGTAGGACCAAAATGGAGGAATCGGTCAGACCGAGAATCACAAAGAGGTTTTGGAAGTTTAAGTCTATGACGAATCGGGGACTCCGAGTGCTCCTCACACAGAGTGGTTCGAATCTGACTTGATCAAATTTTGTGATGTAGCATGAATAGAGTTTGAGACGAGAAAAGAATAGATAGCTAGAGAGGGTTCTTAGGCATTCTTGTCCATCCACTTGGCCAAAAGAAGAGAGAACCAAACAATCAAAACAACAAGTGGATGTCCTTGAATGAGTAAAATATGCACCGACATGATCACACAATAAAATGGCAAATGAAATATGTGGCAAAGCATGCACAACCAATTCTAGCATCTATCAAACAATTGGCAATGACTAGGTCATCTATATATGAGTATATTGACTTAGGAGTCAAATGAGAACATTTGATCATAGGTCATACTCATCGTTTAAGCTCAAGTGGGGTTACCACTTTTACATAATGCATTAATGTGTTCACACCATTAGAGTTGCTTTGACTCAATTTTTTGAGTTAAGCTCCCCCTAGATGTGAGATCCCCCCTTTAGAGGGATGAAGTAACCTTGGGTTTTGTCGATGATGACTTCATGTAGGTGTTGAAGATGTGGATGCTCAATGTTGAAGTAGATCATTTGGAGAAATCCTTTGGAATGAGTTGCACTTTCAACTTGCCTACATGGGTTAGTCCCACAAGGGACAAACAAGAATATCCATAGACACAGAGTGATGCACACACAAGATGATGTCCATGAAATCATTAGGTTACCTTGTCCCTTGCCTTACCAACATGAGGGTTTGTGACTCCTTGAACTAGTGCAAGATGTGGAAGTTGATTGCACTTGTCCTTGCCATAAAGATATGAGTGAAGAATGTTGGCGGAGTCACCCTCAAGAACTCTCTAGTTCTTCTTCTTCGGGATCCACATCATCTTGATTGGAATCCTTGGAGTTGTAGTTGTACTTGATGAAGTAGAACTTGACGTAGTCTTGGGAATCCACTTGACCGAGACCTTAGTTGCTTCTTCAAATGCATCAATCTCTTCTTGAAGCTTGTCCTTGTCTTTGTTCTTGTGGTCTTGTGGAGGAAGATCATCTTGAGCTTGTGTTCCCTTGAAGGAAGTAGGATCATACTTCTCTTGTTGAGGAACAAACTTCGTCTTGGGGTATTGATCTTCTTCCCATTCAACTCCATTGGCATTGAACTTTCGTTCAAAACCAACACCTTGATTCTTCCGGTGTCTTCCTTGCTTGCATACAATTTCCTCGAATTGCTTACTCCCGGCAAGGCTCTTGTAAACACCTTTCTCTATAATTCCCTTCAATAAGCTATTTTCTTCCTCAAGTGTAACTTGGCTAAGAGAATCATTAGTGGAATCAAGAGAACTACTAGAAGCAACAACATTGGATTTGACATTATTATTGTTACTACTAGAGGAAGTATCTTTCTTGTACTTGTTACCAGACTTTACTTGAGGCATGTAAGTACATAAGAGTAAACGCTTGGCAATGTAAGAAGAACTTTTCTTACAGAGATCATCATTGATTGCCTTTAAGAACTAATGCTCTTGCTCAAGATTGAGCTTTTCAAAGCGTAACTTCTCATGAGCCCTTAAAAGTTCTCGATGATCTTCGAAGATAGTTTCATGAGCCAACTTTAGAGTGTTTAGTTCTTTAGTTAGAAGCTCAACTTTCTCCTTATCATTGTCATTTGTTTGATTAGCAAGATTAATTGACGTTTCATCAGAGTATTCATCACTAGAGTTGTCAACAAGTAAATCATCATCCACAAGCAAGTCATCTTCATCACTATTGAAATCAACATACTCAGGATGTGTTACCTTTGGACCTTTGGCCATGAAGCATGTTCCAATTCCTTCATTTGGAGAATCAAATATGTCGTAGGAGTTGGTTGATACAAGTTCTAGACCGGCAACACCTTAATTTTGAGTATGTTCAGAGTCGGAGTGGTAGCTTCTCTCGGAGTGATTGTCGGAGTCGGGGCCGGATACCCATTCACCAACATGAGCTTGATGTCTTCTTTTTGTGTAGCTCCTTGATGACTTGTCCTTCCTTTCCGAATCCTTTCTTCTTCGTGAGGGTCTTCGTTCATAACGATCATCTCTACTCCTCCTCTCTCTTGGTGGTGATTCTTCTCTTTTGCTTCTTCTTTTTGGAGAATCTTCTCTTCTTTTGTAGGGTGCCGTACACTCATTGGAGTAGTGTCCAGGCTTCCCACAATTCTAGCAATTGCGCTCTCGACTAGAAGATCTCTTGTCATGATAAGACCTCGACTTGGAGCTTCTTTCTTTGCTTCTACTCTTGTAGAATTTGTTGAAGTTCTTCACCATTAAGCTCAATTCTTCATTGAAGGTTTGTTTCTCACTTGATGATGTGGGGGCTTCACTTGAGGCTTTGTAAGCACCACTTGACTTGTTGTGAAGTTCCTCCTTATCCTTGAGTGACATCTCATGAGCAACAATTCTTCCAATGATATCTGTTGGCTTGAGATTTTTGTAGTTTGGCATCATTTGGATCAATGTGCACACGATATCATACTTTCCATCTAATGCTCTTAGGATCTTATTGATGATGAATCTGTCGGTCATCTCTTCACTCCCTAAGCCGGCAATCTCATTTGTGATAAGTGCAAGCCTAGAGTACATTTCAGCGACACCTTCACCATCCTTCATTTTGAACTTGTCAAGCTGACTTTGGAGCACATCCAACTTGGATTCCTTGACGGATTCGGTACCTTCATGCATATCAAAACCACCTAGGGATAGTTGCACTTTCAGAGGGAATTTTAGGGACTAAAAGTGGGCATTTGGGACTAAAGAAAGAAGACCCCGAGGGAGTATTTTTGGGACTTTTTCCAACCGTTGCCCTTGCCACGCATCACACCTTGTCTCTATTAGTTCATTACTAGGGGTAACATGGTATTTTAACATGTCATTTAATAACCTCTAGTCCATGTTTAGTCCCTGGAACCAAGCAGGTAGGGACTAGGGAGTTTTTAACCAAACAGGGCCTTAGATTAACAACAACTAATGAGTTGCAAGGGATAGTGGACGCACCCGCACCATGTGCATCTACCGATGTACTGTGGTCATGCATAGTCTATTGCAACAAAGAACAAAACAACCAAGGAGCATATTTGTGTTGGTCCTAGTTTTGTTTATCTTTAGACACCTTTCCCTATGTGAGCGCAACAAATCTAGTCCTCCTCAAACTCTACAGCTTTGTCCCCCAAAACAAAAGATCAGCTTGTTACAGATGTGCGTACTGCATTTGTCATTGTTTTCCCTTTTAGACCAACGCAGGTGCTAGATAGCCAGTCTGTACTAGTACTTTCGCCCCTTCCTTTCCTCTTTGAACCACGTCCTAGATTTATGCGATACAACTTTCCCCACTACTTTCCCCCATTCCTTTCCTCTTTGAACCACGTCCTAGATTCATGCTATACAACTTTCCCCCTTCATTTCCTCTTTGAACCACGTCCTAGATTCATGATATATACAACTATTCCCACTACTTTCCCCCACTCCTTTCCTCTTTGAACCACGTCCTAGATTCATGGTATACATGCAGCTAGAGCCATGCCCGTGGAGTATGTAAATTATACCTTAAGGTTCTTGGGGCGTGGTTCGGTGGGCAACGGGACAGCGGCGGAGAAGAAGGGATCGGAGGCCCTCCCGCGCCGCCGCTGGGTGAAAGTGAACAGTTGCACCGGTAGTGGATTCCCTCCCTCGCCGACGGCGACAGCGTTAAGCCTCCTTCCCTTCCCGGCGGACGGATCCCGCCGGCTCTTTGAGCAGCATTGAGGGGAGAGAGAGGCCAACGAAGTCTTGTTTAGATCTGGAGAGGGCGAGAGAGTGTGAAGAGAGCAACTACAAGCGCTGAGGCTCCAGCGTGTATATATATATATACTAGAGAGAGAGTGTGAAGCATGCAAACCCTAGAAAACAAGGGCCGAGGCTGCAACTTATACGTGATGAGGTGATTATACGGTCACTACGAGATCGTATAGCTCCGTATCCATCCATTTTGACCAGTCAAAGAATCCTCCTGGCACAAATTATGCTCAAGTGTAGTTATCGAACCCAAGACGTCAAGTTTGATGAGCGAATAGGCTAACCAGCTACACAACCCTCCTGTTATGTTCAACGAGAGGAAAATAACCTTTTATACATTCCTGCATTCGTGTGACAAGCATGCCGTGTTTTTTTGTGTGTGTGGGAGTCATTGGGATTTCAATCATAATCGTGTCATGTGGCTTTGGTGGTAAGACTATCCACAGTGGTGCAGAAATAATGCAGCCTTAGTTACCTACCTCTCTCCATGTAGTACGTTGGGTCCCACCGGTCAGAGGGTGAAACAAAAAAATTAATAAGAAAAATTAAAAGCGCGAGCGGTGTATCTTACCTCACACATCTCGCTACTACTCGGGAACAGTGTCCAATTGATCCCTCTGTTTGCTCACGTACTATTTTAAGTGAATCCTTATTATAACATGCACACAATTTGGGGCACTTGTATTCGACTTAAGTCAGTGTGCCACTGTATCTCGTATACTTACTACTCCCTCCGTCTAGGTGTAATAAGTCACGTTAGAAGGTGCAACGGGACCAAGGTGCGTGCGTGTGCGTGTTCGTGTGCGTGTGTGTGTGTGTGTGTGTGTGTGTGTGTGTGTGTGTGTGTGTGTGTGTTTAACCGCATGTGTGTGTTAGAGAGAGCAACAGATCGACCTACTCCTATAGAGAGATGGTGTGTAGTGTATGATTTTAGCCGCGAGAGTCGGTGCATCCTCTCGTTTCCGGGCGTGTCCGATAGGGACATGCAGACGGCTGCCATGCTCGCTCCTGACCAGCCTGGCCCACCCAAGGCCCCTCCATCGGCCGCGCGCGCTTCCTGCCCGAAACGGTCAGCGCCGCTTCAAAGAATGGGTCTATATGATTTGATGGCTCATTGGTCTTTATTACTCACGTGGTAGGACTACTGGATGTCCCACGCTTTCGGCGAAAGGAGGTACTACTAGATTACTATTTTCTCCATTCTTACAGCGGAGGAGTGCAAGAGCAGTGTAAACACGCAGGCTCAGTGATTACATGGCCCACCTCACACTATCACCGTGCGACACCTAACTCTTTACATAGTACTCCCTCCGTTCCTAAATATTACTAGATGAGTCCCCGCGCGTTGCCACGGAATAGCCGTATATCTCTCTACGCAAAATTATTGATTTCATAGAACTAAAAAAACTCTATAACCGCATGACAAATGTGGTAACCAAACTAAATAAACTCCCATCATCATTTAGATCATCCCACATAAGGAAAAAAGATCAGCCAACTCCTACTGCATAATGGGATACTATTTTTCTTTTTGAAATGTTAATGGGACTTAAAAGCTCACTTACATGCATGCTACCGGTGCATGCTTGCATGCAGACATGTTGATGTGATTTAAAACACACTCACATGCATGCCACGGTATTTCTGCATGCTTGCATGTGGCTTAGTGCGGAGCCTCTCAACGTCTAGATCAGACGGCTATTATGAAATGATTTAGTTCATCTAACGGCTACATTAATTTTGATGATGTGGCTCAAGGAGAGGATAGAGAATTCCTAGTAGTGAGTAGATAAGTCTTTTTAGAGATTCCACTAGGTGAACTACATATGGAACAAAATGAATGAATCTACACTTAAAATGCATCTATATACGTCCGCATGTGGTTCGCGGTGAAATCTCTACAAAGACTTATATTTAGGAATGGAGGAAGTACTAGTATAGTACGTACTGTAATTTATCAGCGAGATAAATTTGTACAATGCTCTGAAGCTTCCAGCTTCTATTACATGTATCTTAAGTCCAAGGTTGCCCGTTGAAACATTTCATCAAATACAAAGGAGAGTAACATGCATGCTATTGCATCTCAATGATTGACTGATCATAGCAAATATGTACTCCCTCCATTCCAAAATAAGTGTCTCAACTTTGTGCAAACTTTAGTACAAAGTTGTACTACTACTAAAGTTGACACTTATTTTGGAACAGAGGTAGCTAAAGAAAAAACCGGTCCATGCAGTCCCTAGCCCTTGAACCGTGAACCCTAACCAGGCTTCAATTTGCTGGCAACCTTCGAGCTTCCTAATAAATGAAGTTCGCAACCTTTTTACCATCTGATCATTTTGTGCAGTTTCACCAATATCGAGATGAGCATCCCTGTGGCAAAGAAATTGAAGAAGCGTGATTAGAATAAGATTACTAGGACTAGTTGCTGAGACATAAATTCATCACAAATACAGTACGTAGAAGCCAGTAGAGGTATGTGCGGGGGCAAAGAAGTAGAGAAATATCCACAGGGAGTGATGTGGGCAGCTGGAGCAGTGGTGCAAGCCGGCTGTAAAGGGAGTTGTACCTGAGAGATGTAGCTCAACCTTGAGGAGGGCGGCAGGAGGCGGCAACTGCCCATGTCGCGGTAGCGATCAAGGGACGAAGGCAACCTCACCGGCTTTGTGAGAGAGAACGGCGGGGACCCCTGATCGGGACGTGCCGACAGTGGGTTTTCGCCATCGGCGACGGCGACCGCCTCTACACTAAGAATCCACCCCTTCCCCCAGCACACGTGATCCGCCGGGATGTTAGAGATGCGGCCACAGTCGTTTTGTGCGAGAGAGTGTGAAGAGAGCAACCCCAGCAAGCAACCGTGTAGGCTGGCCTGTCCTGACTATGTATATAGTGGAGCGGTTTCCTTTTCTCTCCATATGAATCTATCATATTGCGTACGTGCTACTGAAGAAAAAAAACTTTATTTACAAATGACGCGGCACCTACTACTTGGTCTCCTATAACCTTGCGCTTGGCATCTCCAAAATATTAACCTTGCGATTGGCTCTTCGCCTCTTCCGGAAGTCGAGCAATAATGGTAGTGCAGTATATATCGTTCTGGCTATATGAGACCGAATGAATTGCTGCACGTCCACCACGTGGGCGAGGGTCGAGGGGCGAGGGAGAGTTCTACATACAGAGCAAAATGAGTGAATCTACACTCTAAAATACGTCTATATACATTAGTGTTTGGAGTATGTACTAGTAGTTCATATTGAAATCTACTAAAGGACATATATATTCCAAACAATATGATATAATCTTTATAACCAAGGTAGTAGGGACGAGGAGTAAACGGAGGGAGTAGTAATTTTTTCTCCTCGTCCTGCGAGCCACCGAGCGCATGGGCGAGGGAGCGGGCGTAAGGCGGAGCAAGCTTCACCTCATCCTGCGAGCCACCGCACCCGTGGGCGGGGGAGATGGCGTACTAAGCAAGCTTCTCCTCGTTCTGTGAGTTGACGGGACACATCAAAAGTACCCCAGTGTATAGGGCCTTGCCTCTAAGGTACGCCCCACATGGTTTGCCTCTTTTTTTAATTTAACATAACTCGTGAAGTCGCAATTTGTTTGTTCACCTGTGCTAGACGATCCTCCCTCCACCAAGTGGACAACTAGTACACGTGCCAAATTACCACGTGGGCTGCCTTTTTCGTACAGAAATGAGCTCCACCGTGTACCCGCGCGGGTGTGGTTGGGAAAGAGATGGGAGTACGTGCGCCATGCATGCACCTCTTCTCTTCATGCACGTCCCCCACCTACGTGGGTGTGTCTCTGAGAAATACAAACCACGTTCATGAGTGTTTTTTGTTTTGGGGTGGGGGTGGGGGGTGGGGTGGGGGGTTGATTTCACGAATTATTTGTGGGAATATGTGTCGATTACATCTCAAACAAATTTTTGCATGCAATATGTGTGAAATGGAGGCCTATCCATATCATATATAGAGGGTCGGGCAATCCACGAGAAGAGAGGGAGGGGTCATAGATATCGATAGAGTCGAAGAGAGGATCAAGTGGGTGGGTGCGAGATCGATGAAGAGAGCCATCGAAATTGTGTGTGTGTGCAAGTCAAAGATATAGGGCGACTGGCCTACCGGAACGTTAGAGGGCACATGTCAAGTTTGTGTGTGGCAGGGAGACATGACTAGAGCGCTCGATGTACCGGTGTGTGTTGGGGGGAGGGGGTGGGGGGAGGGGTAGGCAAAGGCCTAACTATAGAGGTAGAACGACTCGTATATGTGTTGAGAAGGGGAGACCCAGCTATGTCTTGAGGGAGATCGGTTGACATCCATACATAACTGAAGGACGGGAAATATGATGGGACACAGAGAGAGAGAGAGAGGAGAGAGAGAGAGGGAGGGAGAGGGGTAGAGTGCTGGATGGGTGATGGAGTTGCTTCTCGAAGATGGTGGGAGAGGCCTACTAGACAAACTGAGGGTGGAACTGCAATGTTGTCAATAAGAGTGGGGATGTGTTTCTCTGTGTGCCTGTGCGTGATAGATTTGTCGGGACGCATCCATGGATGATGAAGGGGGACCATGTGTTTGGTAAGCAAACCTAACTAGATTGGTAGATCAATTGTTGTTTGTCGAAGGTAGGGAGAGACACAACTAATGAGGTAGATCGATTGACGCGTGGGTAAAAACGAGTTATAAGGACCTAGCCAGCTGTATGTATAGCGAGAGTTCGGTCGGTGTACGTCCATTTGTTAGAGGCAAATAAGGCCCAGCGAGACGGATAGACAGAGAGAATGGAGCTAAGAGGTGGTGCGAGAGGCCCAACTACTAGCTAGATAGGGGGAGGAGTGTGCGGTTGTGAGATCGATGAAAAGAGGGGCGAGAGTTTACATGTGTGTGTGACCATATGAGAGACACGAGGCAAGGACACATAAAGGAGGAGATTGAAGGCGTGTGTCTATGTTGTAGGCAGGCATCGCTGGAGAGGTTTATCGATCGAGGTGTGTCAGAAAGGAGTTGTGGAGACTCTGGGAGAACGACCTAAAGAAAAAAAATAATGTGCTTGGTGGATAGAATGCCGAGGGAGGGGGAGGGCGAGGAGGGTCTGTGCATGCACGAGATAAAGTTAGTGGTAACTACAAAGGTTAGAGGATTGTGTGGGTGTAAGAGACTAGCAAAGATCATAATTTGATATGAAAGCGGATTCATATATTTGAATAGGAGATCATAGCATTTTAAACATTGCATGCATGAATATAGCGGTGATACACGTGCTGTGCACATGTTATACAATAATGTGATAATGCATGGCGTTTGCAACTCACAGCTAAATGCCGAACAATCTAAACCATCCTATACATCAAACAATCTCACATTTTATTTGAATTTGTGATAATGTGTGGCGTTTGCAGCTTACAACTAAATATCGAACAATCTAAACAATACTATATATCGAACATTCTCACATTTTATTTGAATTTGTGGTAATTTGTGGTGTTTGCAACTCACATATAAATACTTGTAGGCGTAGGGGGCAGGGCACCATGCATAATGTGATAAACACATTATACATATGAGACATGGTTTAGAATACGAAGATCTAGCTAGAGCTAGAAATGTAATGTGATTTGAAATCAATGTAAAGTGGATTCAAAAAATCGAGTTCGAGTTCATATAGTACACATAGTTCATATGTAACTCGAGACTAATCATGTGGTGTGTTGTGAAGATAATACACAAACGATGGTTTAACTTGACAATAATGATGATTGTAGATCTTACTAAAACATAGAAATGAATTCAAATGCTTTGACTTCACAACAATTATTACTGTAGATATTATTCAAATAGAGAAACGAATTCAAATTTAGTTCATATTGAAGTGGTAGTATATAGGTTTGGAATGCACTGAAACGTTCATTTGAGTAGTAGGTTGCATGCATTATACATGTAGCGAAGAACATAACATGAATTCAAAGTTTTGAATGACATTTGTAGTGCGCATTGATTTGGTACAGTACATGTTAGGCTTGTCCGGAAATTTCAACCCGCGCCTTGTTAGCCCGAAATATTTGAAATATATCTTTGTCTCGTCGTGCTCCGACAACTCCCTCCATCTCAACCCGCACCTTGCTATTCCAAAATTACCACGCGCACGAAAACTCCCACCTCCTGTGAAATCCCGACACATGAAATGCCCATGGTACCCCTGAACCGAAAGAACCGCCTCAAATCTGTGGGGGTACTTTCATAACTTACCCCACATTTCGGACAAGTGTGTCCCTAAGCCATGGTTCCCCACTGCCATCCCATCCGCCCACCCATTCATACACCAAGGCCGCGAAAACCCACGACGAAACCCCACAGCCTGCTCCGTCCGCCACCCAGTCGGAGCCTCTTCCCCGACGATGTCGTCCACATCAACACCTCGACGTCCCTCATCTACCGTACCGAATGATGATCCGTCGTCGATCTCGTCGTCCCGCCAGTTTAGCGACCCCGTCCTCCACCTCCAAGGAGCTGCCCCGATGTTCCCCTCGTCTTTCGCGCCACCTCCATTCCCACACCGCCATCTTCACCTGCACCATCGAAAGAGCATCATCATCACCGTTTCCTCGGATGAAGCTGCGGCCTAATCGGCGCCACCAAAGAGGTTGTACAATAATCACTGCATTTTCTTCTTGATTCGATCTCACGGTGCTGCCGGTGCTCGGTCCCGAACCGACACGACACGGCTCCATCCACGGCGGCGTCGCCGGCCACTTCCTCCATGGCGTCGTTCCCTCCGCGGCGATGTCCACATCAGTAGGAGCTGCTGCTTCTTTAGCTCTCACTCGCGCTGCTGCTCTGCTCTTGCTCTCGGTCCCCTGCCTGGTCTGCTCTTGCTATTGCTCTTGCTCACGCTGCTGCTCTCACTCTTGCTCTTGCTTGCGATGCTGCTCCGATTTAGCTACACTTCAGTCGACTGAATCGACTTTTGGGTCAGTCGATTTTCAGAGGGTGGGGGGGGGGGCTCGCCGGGGTGAAGGAAGAACCAGCCACAGCGGGGAGGGGGGCTCACCGGAGAGGTACCCCACTATCTATCTTAGGGTTCAGGGTGGGGGCGGTGGTCGCCGGCGGTGGCGGGGCATTGGCGGTGCGGTGGCGTGGGGATCACCGGAGAAAAAGCTCGGCACAGGGGGGCCAAGAGGGATGGCCGGGGCGGCGGCGGACCGGCGGTGGGGAGTGTTTTCAGGGCGGGTGGGGCAGCACACCGCCGGCTGCGGGCGGCGGGGGCTGCTGTTTGGCCGGTGGTGGCTGGTAGCTCAGGGGGGTGGAGGTTGAAGATGAACCGCAACCATTGATGTCGTATCCAACGGCTGCAAAATCGACTGACCAGAGATGAAAAAGTCAGTCGACCGACGTGTAGCCTCACCTTGCTAGTGCATTCAGTTTCGACAGCAAAATTCAGTTTCAGCAGTTAAGTTCAGTTTCGACAGTTAAGTTCAGTTTCGACAGTTAAGTTCAGTTTCGACAGTTAAATTCAGTTTCGACAGTTAAGTTCAGAGATGAGCGGCTGATGTATTTTACATCTAGCACTTTGTGGTTATGTATTTTACGTCATGTATTGGAGATGCTATTAGAATTCCACTTAGGTTAATGTTGTTCGTTGTCTCTCTTGTCCTGCTTCAGCCTCGGCGTCGTACAACTCACCGGAGCTGCTCC
Organism: Aegilops longissima; assembly: GCA_021605205.1. NCBI lineage: Eukaryota > Viridiplantae > Streptophyta > Magnoliopsida > Poales > Poaceae > Aegilops > Aegilops longissima. The sequence continues at coordinate 120,178,687 of CM038677.1, forward strand.
AACGATTTAAACCCTCCATCACAAAGGAGAAGTACCTCGGGCTCCATCTCCAGACGCCTAAGATCTTCTTCCCCTCCTCCGACAGCCAAGTCAGCCGGAGCATCCTCATCGGCCAACCCAATCATGCTGAGATCGACATGGCTTCGCCAAAGAGGTTGTACACTTGTTGCATCTCTTTTTTACTCTACATGTTATATATATTGTCCACTGAGCACACAAATTTGCTCCTTTAGTATCTCCTTGAAAGAAAAAACGTAGGAGTTTTAATTTTCACTTGTCCTCCTTTTCAAATTCCTATTCATGAAGCACAAGACTAAGAGATAGTAGCATAATAGCATTATAACCGTACATTTTCTTGTGGTTTGACTTAATATCACCATGCTTCTTTGCATCCTGTGATTTTCCAATTGTTGTGAATCAAACACCCAGATTGGTAGAAATCCTGTGTTTTTAAATTCTCTGTTTTGCACGTGCATTCCTATCCTATTCATGTCTACTTCCTATCCCTGCATTGTTGGAATCCTCCAATTCAAATGAGCCCTGACAGAATTACTTCTCTTACAGATAGTTGTCAAAGAAAACCTTGCGTGGTTTGTCCCGCTCCTGCTACGTCGTCGTCCACCCCAGCTCAGCTGCTCCAACGACAGAAGGGTCCAGCACAGCAGGGATCCGGCCTCCAGACTGTCTTTCGCTCCCTCAGATCTTCTTCCCCGCCGCCGGCAGCCATGAAAACTGCATTACCATCATCAACCGAGCAGATGACCTCGAGGACTACACGGGTCCGCAAGAGAGGTCGCATTCTTTCGTGTCTGCTTACGTTATGCATTGCTTAATATTACATGCTACTTTATCGTCCTGTTCACTGAATAGACTCTGAGTCAGCTCGAAACTAATGGTCAAACTTGAGTTTTTAAATGGTTGTGGGGTACATATCGGGACCGCAATCAATAGTATCTATCTACTATCTGGTTAATCTCCGGTGTCTACTATGAGTTTCATGTTGGGTGGGAAACAAACAGTAAAGAAGCCATTATCTGTATTTCTTAACTGAAGCCATTATCTGCCTGCTATTATTGGTTTTGGGTCTATCCACAGGTTGCTACCATCACTCTGGATTTCTGCATGTACTCCTTACATAATCTCACAATGTTTTATTCCTATGCATGACACTTATTGTAAACGATGGAACTGAACATGTAGAGAAAAAGAGATGAGCCTTGCGAGCCATGGTAGGCGCAAAGGCAGCCCCCCTCCACGCATTTCAGATTGTAATCGAGAGGAACATATCTGTTCTGAGGGGGATTCAGAAGGAGAAGACAACTCCTATTTAGCCCCTGAGGTCTTTGCTCTGACTCGGCATGCTGATGTTGGTTATATCATGCATATGGTTTCTTGCATTGCTTACTTTATACATCAAATATATCACCTGCTTATTTTAGACATCCTTTGTGCGAATGCCATCTGTTTAGTTTATTCATCGCTTATGTGAATTATGCAATGCCATCTTGTTTAGCCAGGCATCATATATGTGAATTTTGCAGTGCCATCCTGCTTAGCGAGTCATCTTATATGTAAATTATATTAGGCCATCCTTTTTTTCCGTTACATATTACATTTGTCAACAATGTCAGTACATTCAACTGCTCTTCGTGTGCATTAGCCGTTTGACACGGTGATGGCAAATTCTGGAGTGAAAACAAGGTCTTCAGAGCAGATTATGCTATCTGACGAAGCGCATATCTCACTGGTTACGAATAGCAACTCAGAGGAGGATTCAGAGACAGATGACCAGTCCTATTCCCCGAGGTGTATGCTCTAACTTGGCAGGGTTATGTTGCTCATAGCGTGCGTATAGTGTCTCGCATAGCTATGTCATTTGATTAGTTTAGACATGCTTTGTGTGAATGCCACCTGTTCAGTGTCTAATTACCATATATGTGAATTATGCATTGCCATCTTGTTGCAAGCCATTATATATGTGAATTATACAATGTTGTCTTGTTGCAAAGGCATTATATATGTGAATTATGCAATGCCATGTTGTTTAGCAAATCATCATGTATGTGAATTATATCATGCTATCATTTTTTTTTGTATTACGTGTTCCATTTGTCGACAATGTTTGTATATTCAACTACTCTTCCTGTGCATCAGCCATTTGAAGCGGTGATGGAAGTATCTGGAGTGAAAACAAGGTATTCAGAGCAGATAATGCTACCTGCTGAAGCGTACATCTTGTTTCTTACAGAGCTCCTCAGAGGAGGATTCAGAGACTGATGACTAGTCCTATTTCCCCCCCTGAGGTCTATGCTCAAACCTGGCAGGGTTATATTACACATGTCATGCATGTTGTCTTGCATTGCTTAGTTTTCACATCATATATGGATTGCCATCTGCTTACTTGCTTACTATATAAATCATATATTTGAAATATATCATGCCATCATGTATACATAGTACATACACATGATCTATCTGAATTATGGCATGGCAACCCATTTAATAAAGACATCATATAGTTATATCATCCCATCCTGTTTAGTGTTTACAGTCATCATATTTTGAATTATGGCATTCTATCCGTGAATGTATGTGAATTATGGCATGCCAACCTATTTAATAAGCACATTATATAGTTATATCATGTCATCCTGTTTACATGGTCTCATATTTTGAACTATGTCTTTCCATCTTTTTTAGTTAGCCATCATAATGTGAAATTGTGTCATGCTATCCTGTTTAGTTAGCCATCATATATGTGAAATTGTGCCATGCTATCCTGTTTGGTTAGACAGCATAAATATGAATTATTTCATGCCCTCTTTTATTCCCCACTATCCATTGCACCTGTCTATCATACAATGTCTATACTTTCAATTACTTTTCTTGTTTATCATCCATTTGAATTGGAGAGGGTGATGGCAGTATCTAAGGGAGTAACAACACGGTCTTCAGAAAAGATAGTGCTACCAGTTGATGTAGATAGAACCAAGGTTGTACTTACCCAAGGACCAGATCCACCACACATAACCAAGACTCTTGCAGATTGTACCCCGACCCTACACCCCTTCTAACCCCAACCAGGCAAATAGTAATCCAGGTCCAGTTGACACAGCACTGTCTCCACCACAGAGCACCCAAACACGAGCAGTTAGTAAAGGAACTGCAGTGCCCAAAGCACGAGGACCACCACTCTGAATCCCAACTCAACGCTTAAAGGAGAAGAAGATTTGTTCTCAGGTCAGGTTCTGTAGCTATGGTTCATACTCCTTTGCTCTTGCATTATTATATTTACTCATACCAGCTATTTTCAAATTTGAAGGATGAAATTGAAACTCCAATGGTGCAACAGATATGTTTTAAACCTATTTCTTTAACTGGTTTGCTGTTGTAACCTGCTCTATGTTGATTTCAGTTTCAATTAAATAAACAGTTATGTTCTCATGTCATGCACATTACAGGTGTTGTTATTGCTCTATAGTTTCCCATACTTATATTCTGTCTATTCTGCTTTGTCTTGAACAAATATTATTTGAACTGTGTCTCTATCTTGATTTGGCAACAAAAACTAGAATGATATAGACCATAAAGTGACCATGGTACATAGATATATGTTTGTTTCATGCTGTTATCCTGTCCACTTTACTACTGAACTCATTTACCAAAATGAGTTTCATATACAACATGGTAAACATGTGATGTGTCTGCCTGTTTTTCTTTTAGAATGCGGACAAAATATTGGAGAACAGTACCACGTTATCCAATGGTAAAGGAAGTAATGCAGATAAGGTTCAAGATAGTGAGACATCCCTGTTGGTCTCCAAGAAAGCTGATAAAAACTATCTTGACGACAGTGAGAGAACCCAAAAGTCCTGTCTTGATGTAGTGTTCGAGTTACTGGCCACTACTGCTGGCACAAGCTCTTCGAACTCGCTGCCTGAATCAGCTTGTCTCCTTGAGTCTCAACTTCAAGTTGAAAGACATCGATCAGATGTGCTGCGACATGAAGCTGAAGGACTGAGGAAGTCCACGCAGAATTCAGATGCATATTTGCTGGTGCAACTGCAAGCGCTGGAGGATTTAAGCGCCAAACAAGAGAAAGTTAATAAGCTTGCAAAGCATCTTGCCAGTATTATGGGTACCCAGGATATTGTTTCTTGAGATCTTCTGAAGTGGTTTCAGTTCTGGATTTGTTTTTCTGGGCGTTTATTTGCGCTGGTCGCCAACTTTGACAACCAAAGTATATGATATGCTGCTTTGTTCCCTATATTTGCACCGTGGCGAACTTTGATGCCCAAAGGATGTAATATGTGTAATGGCCGTGATAGCCTAGCGTTAGTTGCTTGCTTATTTATTTCCTTGTTGTCTTGTTTATTTGTTTGCTTGTAGTCATTGCAGTTCTTTTTCCGTGGTTTGCTAGTGGCTGCAATAACCTATTTTTTAAAACTAGGCCACAATAACCATTGGCTAATATTTATTGTAGTGACACTGGGCCTCCTACGGGCCGTAGAAACAGTGGGCCTTCTACGGGCCATAGAAACAGTGGGCCTTCTATGGGCCGTAGAAACAATGGGCCTTCTGTGGGTCATTTCATCAATGGGCCTTATACGGGCCGTATGATCGATTGGCCAAACATGGGCCAAACAGACCGCATTATGGCCGTAAACGGGCTAGACTTGGAATCGTCCGTTCATGGGCCGACCATATCGAGCCATCGTTAATAGGCCGTATTTGATGACGCCATGAAAACGGCCCAATGTATTAATGGACGACAAATGGGCCGACTGTAACCACGGGCTGAATTTGGCCCACAAGCAGAAAATGACAGTAACGGGCCGTAAGTAAACGAATGCTGGAAATGAGCCCAAGCATAAATGGGCCATGAGAAGGCCGAAAGATAACATGGGCTGGAAACGGCCCAACGGAATAATGGGCCGTTAATGGGTATAAGGTGATACACTGTTCATTACGGGCCAGCTTCACCACGGGCCGTTAATGGGTGTAAAGTGATACACTGTTCATTACGGGCCAGTTTCACCATGGGCCGTTAATAGGCCAAGAGTTACACAGGGCCTCATATGGGCAGAAAGACATCATGGGCCATACATGGGCCAGAAGTGAAAACGGGATGGAATCATATTGGATGGCCCAGATGATGATACTGGGCCTAATTCGGATAGGGCGTAACAGGCCTTGGGTTAGCGGGTTGTAAATGGCCTATATGCGAACATGCCGTTAACAGGCTTTCCATGGGCCGGCCTGCCACCTTTTGACCAAGTCAAACGGGCCAGCCTTTTCACAGGAATGGGCCTCTGTTGGGCTGTGCCACGTGTCGATGTATCATAAGCGCCTTCTGTCCAATGAGTGGATGACATCTGTCCCAACGATGAGCCGACATGTGTTTCCGCCAGCCAATGATGATTTTACACGTGGAAAATCCACATTGGTCGGGGCTGTTAACGGGTTATCGGATCCAAAACCCGACCCGATAGCTTAACGATGTTCCGTTACGGTGGATGCCACGTGTCGGTCACCCTTGACGAAAGCACTTCTGTGACGCGTGATTTATCGTCATGGAAGTGGACACTTCCGTGATGATAATTTTGGTAATGTCATGGAACACTTCTACGACAGCACATGTATGACTATCTTGATTCTGTCATCAAATCTTCATGGATGTACATGCATGACAAAAAACACAACCTACTATGACAAACACGTATCATCACGGAAGTGTATTTTTTTTGTAGTGTTACCAGGATATCTCCATGGAAGTTACATGGTTCAACACGTGCACTAGTGGCACGTATTGACCATAACTTGGAGGAGTTCGATAAAAGTCATTGTAATTCTCAAGATCAGTACAATATGCGACCAGATCACTTTTCTCCTCATATGTTAACTCAGAGCCATTGGTGTAGTTGGTTCTGTCTACCATCTTCCGCACATTATTTGAAGAATGAAAGTAAGGTATCCATGGAAATAAGCTATCAACTATTTTGAAATAAACAATATAAATTACTTAATAATTAGCTATGTTTGAGAAGCTCACATAGGGGAAGAATTGGAAGCGTATCAACAAGGACCCAAATGTCCAAATTGTCTTCGGCGGTGTCAGGATCACCAAGATCCATGGTGACAAACATACCCTCATAAAAACTATACATCTCGCAAAGTGCTTCCCAATTCTTGCAACCAAAATGGGTTACACTCTCAGAATTGTACAGATTTACTTCAAAATCCATACCACGATGGGTGCTTACGTGAATTTTCTTTGTTTCCATACTTTCATGGTCTTCAAAACCCATCCTCTCCAAGATATAGCGTCTTGCATAGCATGGGATAAGCTAGACGAATTGTAAAAGATGAAAAGTACACGTTGAAATAGTTGAAGTTGTGCTTAATTACAAAAAAAACACTTGTCGTTGTTGTGTACCATTTCAACATCGAAGGTCTCCTCGAGCTTAATGCTGAAGCGCCGATCTTCGTCCAGGTCAAGGAACCTGTCGCACATACCCCGGTTGTCGTGGCACCGGTCGCACTCCCCCGGGAGACTTTCTTCATCCGAGTACGACATTTCATATGTTAATAATTCAAATATTAAACTTGTACAATTAAATATATGTACACAAAAACTAAATTAGAACATTATTATTCATCATGGGTTGACTATCGGTCTGTCGAGTCTTTTCTTGAAAACTCTCAGCTCACGTGGTGTATATATTCGACCGTCGGTGATGGTAGCTCCTCCTTTCGTTCCCGAGTGCATTACACCAAATTGTCTAGCACACGGGAACGAAAGAGACGCTACCCCCATGACAACAGTCGGGATTCTTCGTCCTCTCATATATGGTGGAGACTCTCCCTCACTGAATTCTCTCTGACATTTGCGACCGTCAGTGATGGTCATTGCTCCTCCTTCCCCTAGTGCATTACACCAAATTGACTATCACCCAGAGAAGAAGGAGAAATGACCCCCACGACAACAGTCGGGATTCTTCGGCCTCGACAGACTTAAAATCAACCCAAAATATTGTTTAATTATCTTTCTAGAAAATCCAGGCCACTCAATATTTCCTACATATTCTAGCACAAGTCACGGCAAAATTCACGGAAAAATCCGGCATGACCTTTGCTAAAACAGGACATATCGAGCGCCTGAAATTTGCCGGAATGGAAATTAATCAACACTCTGGCAAAACATAGGCCACTCGATGGTGTAACCTGAACATGACCAGCCACTTGGGCAACCACATATCCTATTTGAGCAATAGAAGATATACATGTTTTATCTACATGATATCTTATAGGACTCATATTGACATGGAGACTTGGCTGGTCTCACCTTGAGGTCGGAGGGGGTCGATGACGGGGACGACAGCGGCGATGATGGAGGGGCTCCTTGATTTCTGCAAAAACAAAAACCCTATAAATTATCACCAATACATCCTGAATAGTATCATACTCTAATACAACTAAAACCCTAGCGAACGACGGGTATCGATGATGAGGATGCGGGATTGGCATCGTCGATGTCGATGCGGGAATAATTGCTTAAACTAAAAAAATAACAACAAATGTGACATGTTCAACTAGTTCTATTAATTCAACTAGTTCTTACTAAATATAAACTTACTATAAATAGAAATAAACTAGTTCTTTCTAAAAATAAACTAGTTCAACTAGTTATATTAATTTTCTTACTAAAAATACATTAGTTCTATTAATTCAACTAGTTCTTACTAAAACTAAACTAGTTCAACTAGTTTATAATTTACTTACTAATTATTTTAAACACTTACTAAAAACAGTAAAAAAACTACATTATACAATAGTAAAAAACTACAGTGAAAAACAGAAAAAAAAAAGATGGAGGGAGGAGGGGAAGAGAGGGAGGGGGCAGACGAAGAAGGAGGAGGGAGGGGACGGTCAAGGGAGGAGGAGGAGGGGCACCGGAGGAGGAGGAGGAGAGGCGGTGGGAGGAGGGCGACCGGAGGAGGAGGAGGAGGAGGAGGAGGAGGAGTACCTCGGCGAGGAGCAGCGCAGCAGCGACGGACGACTTAGGGGTTCGGCGCGGGCGAGAGTGAGTGAGAGGGAGTGAGTGTGAGAGGGTGAACCGCTCCAGGATAAGGTAAGTAAGTAGTAGCTGTTTGAGAAACGCGCCATCGCTATATGGGCCGAAAGTGAGCGCTGGTCGATTACGCAGCCATCGTTAAGTGGGGCTAGCCATCTGCGCCAGTACAAATATAGCAGCAGCGTGGTTTCCCTGAATGCGCTACTGCTAAAGTAGTAGCAGTAGTGCGGTTTATTTAAAAACACTACTACTAAGTAGCAGTAGCGCCCTATTTTGTCCAGCACTACTGCTAAGATGCTGTGTATAAGGTTTTCCCTAGTAGTGCATGGAGGTGACACTTTCCCTCTCGAAACCACGAGCCTTCTTGATGGAAACTCCGGTCTACAAGAAGCTTATAGCAAAGATTGTCCCAATTTGGCCAAAAAATTTACCACAACATGTTTGTTCCATGTCATGACACCATGCCAAGTTTCATGATTATCAGGCATGTTTTTCGGATTTACATGAATGAAAAAACCAAGTTTCTCAATATTTCCGGCCGAGCCACGATGCCCAGATGTTTGAATTCCATTCCCATTTCTTGCATCGGACCTAGAAATTCACCCAAGGACACACATGCGATTTTTCAACCAACTTTGGTGCACTGGAGCCTGTGCTTGTAGTTCAAATTTTGATTATGTACATTAAATGCCCAAAAATTCAATTAATGTATGAAAAAGGCCAAACGAACCCAGAGTAATTCCAAAATTTAGCACAAAACTCCTATTTGGTCAAAGCTGCCTGTGTAAAAAAATTAAGGTGGGAGAAGGCAGTGTATGTCATTTCACACACGGAGGTGACACGTTCCCTCTCGGAACCACGGGCCTTCTTAGCTCCGGTTTGCAAGAAGCTTGTACCAAAGCTTGTCCCAATTCGGCCAAAAAAATTACCACAACATGTTGGTGCCATGTCAGGACACCATGCCAAGTTTCATAATTTTCAAGCGTGTTTTGGATTTACATGAATTAGAAAACCAAGTTTCTGAATATTTCCGGCCGAGCAACGATGCTTAGATGTTTGAATTTCATTCCCATTTCTTGCATGGGACCTAGAAATTCACCCAAGGACACACATGTGATTTTTCAGCCAACTTTGGTGGACTTGAGCATGTTCTTATAGTGCAAATTTGAATTATGCACATTAAATACCTAGAAATTCAATTAATGTATAAAATGCCAAAAGAACCTGGAATAATTCCAAATTTTAACATGGCACTCATATAGTTCTATGTTGCCTCTATAAAAAATAAAGGGGGAGGCAACATATATCATTTCGCACACAAAGGTGACACGCCCCCCCCCCCTCAGAAACCATGAGTCTTCTCGAGAGAAGCTCCAACTTGGAAGAATCTTATACCAAAACTTGTCCCAATGCGGCCAATTTTTTTACCATAGCATGTTGGTCCCATGAAATGACACCATGCCAAGTTTCACGAATTTCAGGTGAGTTTTGAGTTTACAGGAATTTTAAAACCAAATTTCTTAATGTCCCGGCCGAGCCACGACGCCCAGATGTTTGAATTTCATTCTCATTCTTGCATGGGGCCTATAAATTCACCCAAAGACACACATGTGATTTTCAAACAAACATTGGTGCACTCGAGCATGTGCTTGTAGTTCAAATTTGAATTATGCACATTAAATGCCTAGAAACTCAATTAATGCATAAAAATGCCAAACGAACCTGAAATAATTCCAAATTTAAACATCACACTCATGTAGTTGCATCTTCACTGTACATAAATGTTCTAGCAATTCAAACCATCCTTTCCCTCCGTAACACCATTTTGTCTTTCAAAACATAATGAAAAAATTAGGTATACCACAAACAGTTTACTAGCAAGAATCGTGTGGGATGCGATATAAAATGGGATAATTAGATTTATGCCCCTAGTTGTGTCCCACTCATCTGTTTTAACCCTAATTCCCAAAAGTCACCGGTTCTATCCAAGTCACTTTGCACCTCTTATGCTTTTGCCCTTTGACCGTTAGACCGTCAGTTTGAAAACTTCATAACTAATTCATACTAAATCAGAACAATGCAAACAAGATACCAAAATGTTCAGAAAAACATCACCTATATGTCAGTGTCATTTGCATTCATGAAAAAAGTGTTCGAAAGTGCACATCCGAATTTTAGCTCTTTTGATACCACCATGAATAGTGAACTCTAAAAAAATTCAAAAAAATATGGTGGAAAAGAACAACAAATGTTCTAAGTGCTTGCCAAGTTTCATTAGGGAACGACATTCGTGGAAGTTGTGGCAAAAAAATAATCTATTTTGGAGTGCTAATTGTTTTTTTTGCCGCGGCACCCACAAATGTTATTCCCTGACGAAACTTGGCAGGCACTTAAAACATTTGTCATTCTTTGCCACCAAATTTTCTTTGAATTTTTTTGAACTTTTTTAGATTTTACTATTCTTGGTGGTAGCATAAGAGCTAAAACTTGGATGGGCACTTTCCAACATTTTTTCATGAATGCAAATGACACTGACATATAGGTGATGTTTTTCTGAACATTTTGGTATCTTATTTGCATTTTTTGATTTAGTATGAATTAGTTATGAAGTTTTCACACTGACGGTCAAACGGTCAAAGGGCAAAAGCATAAGAGGAGCAAAGTGACTTGGACAGAACCGGTGACTTTTGGGAATTAGGGGTAAAATAGACGAGTGGGACACAACAAGGGGCATAAATCTAATTGTCCTATATAAAATATCTTGGCGCACCGTCTTGTCAAGCTTACGCAGGAAGCTTCGTCGTCTATAGTCCTCCTCCCGCACTTGAACCACACTTGCGCGCCAATTTCTCACGGCACCGAGCGAAATTTTTCTGCCACCACGGAAATATCTATCTCCCCGCCCCTCCCTCCCACCAAAAGCCACATTTCCACTCCAATTTCAAACCTTCATTGTTGCTTATTGGCAGCTCAGCCTCCTTGCCAGTGACCCTTCTTCTTGTAGTGTTGCCTCCTCGTCGGCGCCCCTTCTTCTTGTAGCACCGCCTCCTCGCCGCCGACCCTTCTTCTTGCTGCACGGCCTCCTCGCCAACCCTTCTTCTTGTTGTGTAGCCTCGTCGATATGGTCAGGTAATCGACACCCACCCACACCATCCTCCTCCTTCCCCGTCCTACAAGCCCCGACCGACGGCGCGACACCTTCCGCCGAAATCACTGGCCCCGTCCTCCAATTAAGCACCACCCACAACCATTTTGCACGCAGTATAACCTGGAGCTCAATAGCGTCTGGCAGTAGAGAAGCAAATTGCGGCTGCACGCGCACACGAGGTCGCTATGGCTGCCATGCGTGCCGACCGCCAGATCACGGAGGAGCATCTCGTCTTCAAGGCCACCTTCGACACCGCCACGCGGTTGCCTACTTTAAAATACAGTTCGTGATGTTTTCTCGAGGCCACCGTCAGTGCCTTCTAGTGATTTGTCCTCTGTAATGTTAATATGCAATCTAATGTTCAGTTAACAGTTTCGTCCTCTGAAATGTAATGTTCAGTTAACAGTTTGGTCCAACAATTTCTATGTTTCGTAGTACTATTCTCAAGCATTCTTTGTTTGGTTAACTATCTTATCTTCTAGTATATTTTTCTATTCAGCAATGTCATGCTCAGTTAACTGTTTTCGTTCATTTGGTCTACTGAACATTTAACTGTTGGGTTCAGTTCTGCAATTTGATTTTCATTTGTTGTGGGTACAATTTTGTATTGTTATACATGTGAGAAATAAATCGAATTTGGGTGTACTCAATACATATTCTACTGATAGTATGGCAACTCTCAGTTAACCTTATCAAGATCTTCCTTATATGTGTTGTAGGGAAACAATGGGAGACACTGCGGTTTACCATCGAGGTTGGCTCATGCATGGTCCTTTTGCTGATAGCACATTATTGTGCAGTTGTAGGAATCATTCTGATGTTTAGGTTTCTTAAAATTTGGTCTTGCACATGTAGGTCCTGCTGTCAGAGGCTTAGACCCATTATTCGACCCATTTTGCATATGGGGAAATGAGATGTCCATGAATATCAGTCAAGTCAAGAAACTCAAAAAGATTGTTAAGATGAAGAAACTTGCGACGAATAACAGCAAGATCTTTGTTTGCACAATGAACAAGACATCAGTCAACTATAGGATGGTACTAACTCTTTTACCTTGTAATACCCCTTGCACCATTTCAAAATTTATAACAACGATTTATGCATATCTTTGTTTTCAGTACTTTTTAAAGCAGTTCACCGATGATTACCTCTCAAACCACCTGCATGGTCAAGAGGCAAGGAAGGTATTCATTTAACACCCACGGTACAATATTGAAGTCTTCCTGAAGAGGACGAAGGTTGAGCGGGCAATTATCCATGGCCACTGGCCTAAAGTTGCAAGGACATTCAACATCACCGAAGGCTCAATATTTGCCTTCCGTCATAGCTTTCGGATGAGATTCATCTGTCTATTTACCGTGTATGATGCTACTTTCCAAAGGTTTTCGATTTTGCATATGAAACTTGGTGCTGTTGTGTAATGGCATAATTGAGTGTTGACGCTATCTGATGTAATTCGATTATGAAATCCTGGTTGCGTTATATGGATATGAAATATCTTGTGTGTTTTATAAGAAATGTCAACTCGATTACTACATGGATTATCAACAATAGGCTAATTACCTTGCTTATTGGGGTTTTCTATTGCAGACTGTTACTGAGACAACACCGTGGGTGATGAACTCAAACAACCCACCCGGTTTCTAGAAAGTAGGCGTGTTGGATCAACTAACAATCACACACGGCTTCCGGCAGAGAACTGTTTGCGTTAGGCCACCTTGCACAAAGTTTCCACACAAAAAACTATGTGTGTGATATACATACGAATGGAAATGTTTTTCTGGGATTCACCGTGTGGGATGTAAATACGAACGGAAACAATTGGGTTTCGATGCCTCACCCTATCGCACACGAGCTCATTTTTCCCTCGCCCGTGTGGTCGGAGGGCCTATCCCAGATGGTTTTTGGGTTCTGTGGGAAGGATCCCCCTATCATACACACTCACTAGGCGATGGTTTAAAACTCCATTGCGGAAAGGGGGTAAAAACCGTTTGTATAGCACATCTCTGCAGCAATGATCGCGAGTTAGTAGGAACATCTAGTATCAGGAAGAAGGGGCAGTAAGAAGTGGTCAACTAGCATCTTGTGTGGGACGAATGACGTGCAAGCAGACACATAAGATTTGCACAAATAAGGGAAGAGGAGTACGAATTCCGGCTGCAAGTGTTGTGTCCTCCTCATTTCACTGCGATCTTCTTCGTATAGGGGGAACCGTTGTTGTGGAGGACGGTGGAGTCTTGGATGAACCAATGGCCAAGTTGTTGACTGTGTTGCGGTGGCCGTCTATCAGCGGAGGGGAAGCGCATCTGATGCGGCGAAGGATGGCGTAGTGAGAACAGCTCTGTTGTGTTGGACGGTGGCGATGTTGGAGCAGCAGCTGTCGGAATCGGGGCTCCGGGGACTCAAGGAAGGTTCGAACTCTGGGGTGCGCGTGCAAAACCTTGCCAAGCCCTGCCTTGCTGCTCACTACCTCACGACCATGCTCTGGCATGCTCGGGCCACCTTGCGGTGTAAGACCCTACTCCTACTTTGTGGTTTCATTACCTCGTGAGGGAGGATGAGTATGTGTGTACAAGGAGAGAAAACTTCCTCTGGAGGCTCAGATGGCTCGAGGGAATCCGCTGTAAGACCGTTTCTACGGTGGCGGCTTGCCTATACTTATACGGGCCTTGGTCCTCTTCCCCCGAAAACACAAGGCGGGAAGGTTGCCACAATGGCCAGTTCGAAGGGGGGCAGGAGTACAACCTATCCTGACTAAAGGTGGTCTTTGCCTCCTAAAGCTTCCTGCCATGATGCATCGGTGGGCTTGGTGATGACCTCCGTCCTGGCGAGCCCGTCGCCCTAGTCTTCTTGCACCAAATGCCCCGTCCATGCTCCCCTTAGCATAAAAGAGGAAAACCTCCACATCCGTGCCTGATGGCGCCCTTCTAGCCTCGCCCATCGCCACACGCATCACCCACGTGAAGACGTAGTGCCGCATGACTCCGTTTAGCCGTCCTTGACTTGGTCGCTTCCCAGAGGGCTTTGGGAGGCTGCCTCGGGAAGCCGTCTCATGAAGGGGCCTCGTGAGGCCATTGACGTTGCTTGCTGATAACCGCCTGACGAGGAGGGAGCCTCGCGAGGGCCTTGCTCAGGAAGTCCAAAGGTGGGCCGTGCGAGGGCCCAGTCAGTGCACTGTGCAATGGGCTACAGGCAGACGGACCTGGGTACCCCCAGTCCCACTGCCCGACAATAGACCTCGGGCCCGCAGCATGCACGATTCTGTCTGTGGGGAAAGGGGGCGAAGCGGCATGGGCCTATCCGCTTGCGGGCCAGGCTCGACGCATGGCGCACGACGGGGCACGGGACTCCCTCACTTCTCCCACGATGCCTCGGCAAGTGCCAGGGTTGACATAAAGCCTAACAGGCGCTGCGCGGGGCCATCATTGCCCACAAGGCGAATGGGCACGGACCAGCCCCCATCGATGCTATATAAGGGCAAGGGGCCGGACCCTTTGGCCCATCTCCATATTCTCGCTTCTCCACTCCACTCGTCATTGCCGTAGCCATGGCGCCCTTGAGGAGGTTCTCCACCGCCAAGAAGGGGAAGGCAGCGTTGGAAGAGGTGGAGCCACCGAGGCCAGCAAGGTGGCGGGGCCGCCCTTGCACAAGCACTGCCATGCCTGAGCTAGCTCCCTAGGAACGCGGGTGCCCTCCGCTCACGCCCTACGCCGGCTCCGACAGCCGTGGAGACCACTTCGTTCGCGGGTACGGATGCGGGGGAAGAGGTGGCTGCGGCCGGGGTGGGAGGAGTGGAGCAATCCAGTCACCTCAGGCATGGAGCCACTCCGCCGACGCGGCCTGCCAGTTCATTGTGAGAATGCACTGCGACCCCTGCAACTTGCTCAAGCTCCTTGACACCTTCGCGGGGGAGATGGTGGAGCGCTCGCCTCTGGGCCTGTGGCTGTAGCCGGACGGCTACTGCAACAGCCCTTCCTGGGTGGCGACAGACTTCACCCCCTTCGGCTTCATTTCCTGAGGCGGGGGTGGAAGTCGTTCGCCCTCATCCGTAGCTTGAAGGAGGGGCACACACTACAAAAAAAATACACATCGACGACATTTTGGGCCAAATGAAAAAAAATCTGTCATGCTTATGACACTTCCTCGATGGTGAAACTTATTAACCTCTCCCGATATAGGTCAAAGTGATGCGTGCATCGACGATGGCCTTGTGGTCCCACAGATGGAAGCGTCACATGTGAGTGTCCTAGCTAGGATAACCACCACCTGCATGCATGTGGCCCAAAGA
This sequence comes from Aegilops longissima, assembly GCA_021605205.1. Classification (NCBI taxonomy): domain Eukaryota; kingdom Viridiplantae; phylum Streptophyta; class Magnoliopsida; order Poales; family Poaceae; genus Aegilops; species Aegilops longissima. Next base: position 120,194,197 of record CM038677.1, read on the forward strand.
GGTGGCATGTGATGTTTGAATAGCCAATTTCACAACTATGATGTGGCACATGCCTTGGAAACCGAAAAGTCCCAACACTGAGTGAGGTGTACTTGTTCACGGACGCGTACGTATAGCATATATGCTAGTCCCCTCCCACCTCTTCGATGCGTACTATATACCACCATAACACAAACAAAAAAGATTCTACCTTGCTGGTCAAATTGACCTCACTGCCGGTTGTTCGTCAAAGTGATGGACGACGACCTCGCGGGCCCACAGAAAGCATCACACGTGAGTATCGAGTGTCGTGTAGGAGAACCATGGACTGCATGTGACCAAAACATGTATGTATGAAAGGGTTGTGTAATTTTTAAATAACAAATTCATGACTCGGATGTGGCACCTGCCTAACAAAACGGCCAACCCACATGGTGGCTCACAACTTGTAGTGTACTGCGAGCCACCAGCCACCCCCGAGACGCACACACACACACACCGCGAATCCACTACAACTATGATGCATGTTAAATTATCCCGCGGTGAACATATGTTACCAAAGGAGTGACATTTTAATTTCGAAAAAAATAGAGATCATTAAGACGTTTAAGTACATTAGTAGATTGATTTTCTACGGGTATAATGTGCAAAAAATCAAATTTGAGCTACATACGCACGTGACAGTGCACCTAAATCGATTTCAAAAACACATCTGTCTCACTGGGTGCATGTTTACTCCCCGTGCAAGAAATTACAAACATTGAGAATCTTGATTTTTAAATTCTAGTACATCCGAAACTTATTTGAAGTTCATGAAACTTAACGTGTTGTCATATGGACACCAATACAAAGTGGCATTGTACTTTTTTTGTCAAATTTGAGACCAGTTTTGATGCAATCTTTATCTAATTAGAAACGGGAGATTATTAGTAATTAGGAACCAATATCCCAAATGGATTGTTTATTCAAACCTTAAGCGTTAGACCAACAATGGATACGTGCCATGCTTCGGTTAAGCAATTAAGTGGCCGCATTAATCATCCAAATAGAAAAACAGTATACGTGACGCCACATGACCCGTGTGCCGTGCGAGCAGGCGTGAGTTGACGGGACACATGCGAGCAGTCCGCCATGCAGGCAGACTGGGAGGCGTTCGTGCAGGTGTATGAATTGACGGAGGCGTGCTCGCTGCATAGTGTCATCGGGAGGCCTGCGAGTAGCTGTGTGAAATGACTGTAGGCATGCCAGCAGTCTGGTGCATAGGCTCACCGGGAGGCGAGCTAGCGGCTTGACCGCCGCCCGCCTCTCTCCCACTACTCCATATTAATGGTGCGCCCGAGCGGCCACGCCCTCCATCCTCGTCACACACACAATCCTCTCTCTCCGCTGCATCCTCGATGCCGCTCTCAGTCCTCCAAGTCGTCAGTGTATGAGGATGCCGCCGAAGCGCCCCATCAGAGGGAGTGGCGACGCCGGGCTGCTGAAGCACCGGAGTACGGCGTGGAGATGGAGACAGAGGTTGCCATCACCGTCGGCGAGTTATCGCTACACCCTGACATCATCGACAATGTCGAGCTTCCACAGCCGGAGGCAGAGTTCCACACCGACTCTGGTAACGACTCAGGCCACGACTCCGACGACGACTCCAACGACGACGGACAGCTGGTTAGTCATCTATACCCATTTATGTGTCAAATAGATCCTAGGGTTTCTCTAATTACTCCTGCCCCCCCCCTTGGAATAGTAATCCTATGGCTATGTTCTCCCAATCCATGAAATTTGAATAAGTTTCGTTAGATCCATGTAGTGTATTGATTGTTTGAATGGCATAAGTGATAAGTGATTAGTTGTTTCATCTATGCAAATGACTTTTGCTAGTAATCCGACTAGGGTTAGTGTTCATGCTAATAATTCCTAGCCAGGACTTGACAATTGATTTTGAATGACCTACATATGTATGTGCCATTATTTTCTGCAAGATTGGTCTGTACATAGACCACTGTGCTTAAAAATCGAACCATATCTCTATATATGTATAAATAAATAGCCACAAATTCCTAATCCCACTTCACGTCATGTAAATAGTGATTTGATACAAAATTTGTTTTACTATTTGTATAGGTCCTGTTTGACGATGTGGACAGCGAGGATGAAGATGGTCAGAGGAGGTACAAGAGGCAAATCCTGAGGGAGCTTTATGCGGGAATGCATAACAGGCGTATTACGACCTGGAACGGTGGCTATCGATGCCCATTTTGCAACCACATGCTTCATGACAAATATCGAAGTGTTCTGGCACATGCAAGAGGACGGGCCGTTGGCTCCTTCAAGTAGAAGTACTCTCGCAGGGTGGCGCATGGTGCACACTCCGAGTACCTGGAGAAGCTTCAGGATTGTGCCGGCCTGTAAGATGAGATGTGGGATCGAACTATGTACGCTTTAGTATGCTTAATGACGGTTGAACTATGTACTTATGGTTGAACTATGCTTGTGTACCCTTATTATCTATATTTGAGTATGTTTAATCTATGTTTACTTATGTCTAATGTGGGATATGGATGCAATCAGTTCGGTTGATGGAATCTACCTCCGTCCTGGTTTATTGGTCCCCTTTGTAATTCGTGTTAAATTTTGACCAAAGATTTAACTGACAAAATATTAGTGCAGGTCAGCAATAATTATATCGTTGGATGCGTACTTGAACATAGTGTTCAATGATATAATTTTTTGTGACATGCATAAACTTTTCTTAGTTAAATATTTGGTCAAAATTTGGTACAAATTACAAAGGGGACCAATAAACCAGGACGGAGGTAGTATGTCAATCACACACGGTTCCCAAAATTTGAACTGTGAGCATTCATTTTGCCAGTTGCGTCAATCATGCCTCTAGCAAACCATTACTCCGAAATTCTTTGTGGGACAGAAAACCCTCACCACCCAATTCAAAAAAAGAAAAAAGAAAACCCTTACCCCGCCCGCCACCTCCTCCGGTCCCCATTCATACCTGCACAACCTCCTCCGCGTCTATGCATGGCACCACCTATCGCGGCGGTAACCATTTAGCTCGACACCTGGCGCCGCTGCCAGGCTGCCGGCAAAGCCCACCGCATTTCGCCACTTCCAGTTGCCACCGCCTATCGCCATCGACTTTCTCGACGCTGCTCGCGGTCGACCCAGCTCCGCTCGGTTGGGGAATCTGCCATACAGAGGGTTATTTCTCATGGACAACAAGGTAACTAATTCAATGAGATATTATCTCATCTCTTATCCCAGTTCATCTGCTTCCTTTAATCACCCGGTCAAAATCACCGTGAATTCATTTTTATTCGAGCCGATTTGAGGGTTCTTCCATTCATAGAGTGTAAAGTGCATGGACACATCAGGACCTTGCGGCCTCTGCCAGACATTCCATCTCACTGTACCAGATGACTTGAGGATGCGCACGATATGTTCAATCTCACCCTAAATCGGTTGGCATGGCCTACTTTCCTAAACACATTCTAAAATTGCTACATTTGGATAAAAGGTGCCACATGCACCATATACATTAAAGGGGATTTTTTCCCTCTTCTTTCTATATTAGGCAAATTAATGATGTATTGTTCTTTCGATTACTCTCATATTTCCATGACATCATGTTTTCCCTATCTGTTTAATTATAGATTTTTGTCCTTCGATTTCAACTGCTGTACAGTTCTTTCAATTTGGGCCCATATTTGCATGTTACCATATTATCTTTAACAATCCTACCAGTTTCTACAGCGCATCCCTTGCTATGCAACAGAATTTGTAGTGCACAATCTTTCTCTTTACAGATGTCATACTGAACACAAACCATGGATTTACAATCGTTGCTACTATAAGACTTGATGAACGTGGTGATGCCTATTTTGGCACTGGCCTTTGGAAAGAAATTTCTAAGTTTTATGTTCTGAAAGCTGGCACTATAATTGCACTACACATAAAAGGGCCTGGTCATGAGATATATGCTAACTTCCCTGACGATATCATCTGTCCAGACTTTGTTCGAAGTAAGTTTTCTTTTCAAGTATCTGCATGTTGACTTACCTAGCAATATCAAATGAATTGTGTAGTATTTAAGCAACCAATTGTTATTCCATTTTCTTACTATGTTCCTACCTAATAACTTCTAGTTACCAATACACTTTTCTATTGCCCTATTTTAACTAAATATTCCCTGTACTCCCACTTCTATCAGAAAGCGCCACCGACAAGGAGACTCCAGAGGTGGAGAACAGGGATGCCAACAAGCGGAGGCGTGGCGAGCAAGAACCGCAAGCGACTCCAGCAGGCCTAGATGTTATTAGCAACCTCCCCGATGATATGTTGACAGTCATCATCTCCCTCCTTCCAATCAAATATGGGGCGCAGACAACTGTCCTTTCTCGGCGGTGGCGCCCCCTATGGAACTCCACCTGTCTCGACCTCACCGACACCCACGGGCTCTGCCATGGCTATCGCAAAAGCTTGGATGCGTTCTCCAAGATCCTCGGCAGTCACCTTGGCCCAACATAGGCCTTAGAATGGGCAAGTTCCGTTCCGGCGGCAAGGACCGAGCCAAGCTTGACGACTGGTTCCGATCCCCCACCCTACATCAGCTCGAGGAGCTCACTTTGATGATGGGCATATGCGCTCACTGCCAACGTCCGTGCTCCGCCTCGCACCCACGCTGCGCGTCGCCAAGTTCAGGAACTGCCATCCCCCCCCCCCCCGGCCCACTTAATGATGCACCCGCTATTATTCTACCATGACTAAAGCACCTCGAGCTCGTTGTCGTTTGCCTCCAAAATGATAACATGGAGCGTCTGCTCCCTGGCTGTACTGCACTCGAGTACCTTCGTCTTCAGGTGATCAATGGGTTGAGTAGCTTCCACATCACCTCCATGACTCTCCAAACCATTTATGTGTGTTCCTGGTGTGGCAGGAAGTCATCACAAGATGTGTACCACGGTATGGTCATTGAGGACACACCTGCACTTGAGAGATTACTTGTAGTTGATCAAGAAGGTCCAACAAGAATCAATGTCATTTTTGCACCGAAATTGACAGTGGTGGGCTACTCGTCTGAGAAATATTCCGAACTTGTGATTGGATCCACACCCGTTCAGGTACAACAACCGCCTTCTACCTCTCCTTCTACAAATTAATGTTATTTCTAATTTTGAAGATGTTTGTTTGTCTGTTGATCTCTACTACGCAACTTTATTCTTGTAGACACGTGTTGGGCCTCCAAGCGTAGAGTTTTGTAGGACAGTAGCAATTTTATCTCAAGTGGATCACCTAAGTTTATCAATCTGTGGGAGGCATAGGATGAAGATAGTCTCTCTCAAACGACCCTGCAACCAAATACAAGAAAACTCTTGTATCCCCAACAAACCCAATACAATGGAAAATTTAATAGGTGCACTAGTTCGACGAAGAGATGGTGATAAAAATGTAATATGGATGGTAGAAATATATTTTTATAATCTGAATAAATAAAACCAACAAGGTAGCAATATCTAAAAGTGAGCAAAAAACGGTATTGCAATGCTTGGAAACAAGGCCTAGGTTCCATACTTTCGCTAGTGCAATCTCTCAACAATGCTAATATGATTGGATCATATAACCATCCCTCAAAGTGCGATGAAGAATCACTCCAAAGTTCTTATCTAGCAGAGAACATAAGAAGAACTAGTTTGTAGGGTATGAAACCACCTCGAAGCTATTCTTTCCAATCGATCTATCCAAGAGTTCGTACTAAAATAACACCAAATAATTTCAGATTCATAATACTCAATCCAACACAAAGAACCTCAAAGAGTGCCCCAAGATTTCTACTGGAGAAACAAAGACAAGAATGTGCATCAACCCCTATGCATAGATTACCCCAATGTCACCTCGGGAATCTGTGAGTTGAATGCCAAAACATATATCAAGTGAATCAATATGATACCCCATTGTCACCACGAGTATTCATATGCAAGACATATATCAAGTGCTCTCAAATCCATAAAAGTATTCAATCTGATAAGACGAAATCTCAAAGGGAAAACTCAATTCATCACAACAAGATAGAAAGGGAAAACACCATATGATCGGACTATATTAACAAAGCCCGTGATACATCAAGATCGTGACATCTCAAGAACACGAGAGAGAGAGAGAGAGAGAGAGAGAGAGAGAGAGAGAGATTAAACACATAGCTACTGGTACAAACCCTCAGCCCTGAGGGAGGACTACTCCCTCCTCATCGTGGTGGCCGCCGGGATGATGAAGATGGCCACCGGTGATGATTCCCCCCTCCGGCAGGTGCCGGAACAGGGTCTAGATTGGTTTCTCGTGGCTACAGAGCCTTGCAGCGGCGGAAATTCTGAGCTAGGGTTAACCCCGAAGGTTTTTGGGATATTTGGTGATTTATAGGGCAAAGAGGCGGTGCGGGAGGCCAACGAGGTGGACACAACCTACCTGGGCGCGCCTGGGCCCCCAGGCTCGACCTGGTGGGTTGTGCCCCCCTCGAGGCACCCCCCAGGTGCTACTTTGGCCAATTGGATGTCTTCTGGTTGATAAAAAATCCACAAAAAGTTTCGCGGTGTTTGGACTCCGTTTGATATTGATTTTCTATGATGTAAAAAACAAGCAAAAAACAGCAACTGGCACTAGGCACTGGGTCAATAGGTTAGTCCCAAAAAATGATATAAAGTTGCTATAAAATGATTGTAAAACATCCAAGAATGGTAATATAACAGCATGAATACTTCATAAATTAGAGATACGTTGGAGACGTATCAGTATCCCCAAGCTTAATTCGTACTCATCCTCGAGTAGGTAAATGATAAAAGAAATAATTTATGAAGTGTGAATGCTAGCAAAGTGCACAAGTTTGATCAATGGAAATTTAAATCACTTTTCCTAGCATCATAACCGCAATTCTTTCTTATAAAACTTATCATGTTAAAGTAGCAACCAATTCACATGTCAAGGTTCAAACAACGAATTCTATTGAAACTCAACAACCTATGTTCTCAGTCACCAAGCAATTGCAATTCAACTTATTCAACAGATTCTAAGTAAGAGCTCCACCTATTCAACCATCATATAGTATTCTATGATTACTAACAGTCACCGCATACACATGAGCAAAACGTTTCAACCGGACACATAGAAAGATAGGGGCTTAAAATTTCGCCTCCCAACGTATTCACCTCAAGGGTGCTGTCAACAATAATAACTCATGCTACCCATGTCCAACTAGATATATGTGCCTAGATCTTTCCTCACCACATGATGTTTTCCAAAAGAGAAAAATAAAAAAGGAATACAGAGAAACAACTTTGACTCTTGCATGAAAGTAAATACTTAAAAGTAAAAGGTAGGCCGTTCGCAGAGGAAAGCAGAGGTTGCCATGCGCTTTTTGTTTGTATGCTCAATCCCTTAGTTCAAAAGAACATCACGTTATATATATTGCCCCTTATGATAGCAACCTTTATTATGCAGTTTGTCGCTTTTATTCTTTGCCATCACAAGTTAGTACAACGCTCAATTTTGTCTTATACTAAATGATCTCACACTTTTAGAAGCAATTTTTATTGCCTTATTGCACCGATGACAACCTACTTAAAGGATCTTACTCAATCCATAGGTAGGTATGGTGGACTCTTTGAAAATAAGATTTGGGTTTAAGGGTTTTTGGATGCACAGGTAGTACCTATACTCAGTGTGCAATTTTTGGCTAGAAAATATGGGGGGCAAGCACCACATGTTGAAGGATCTATGACAATATAACTTCTATGTGAATATGAACAAACATAAATCATTACGTTGTCTTCCTTGTCCAACGTCAACAATTTTGGCATATAATATTTTGATGGGGGCTTACAATCACAAAAGATTTCCAAGATAGTGTATTTGCATGTGAAAGTTCTCTTGCTTCTACTAATCATTCATGAAATGCTTGTATAACCAATATTGTGATTCAAGCCTCAAAAGATTTCACTTTCTAAACCCAATGTGAATCTACCACTAGGCATGATATGAACATATAATTTCAACTTCATCTCATTCAATTTTTTCAACAATTTACTCATAGGATATAAGTGAAGCACACGAGTAAATGACAAGCCACTCCAAAAAGATATAAGTGAAGATCAAGCGAATAGTTAAGTAAATGGGTAGCTATGTGAGGACTCTCTTTTCACTACAACAAAAACCCACCTTTAACAACGGATATGTAGCAACAAAACATAACATGTGTTGTGGGTGGTCCACCACCTCCCACCTCCCACGAAGAGGTAACCTTCCCGTACGCATCTCCACATTATCTGGAAGTACCACCCCCCTCCAAATATCACGCAACGAAAAAGAGTGAAATCTTTTATATCAACAACCTCTCTGCGCTGATTAGGTATTCCTTTCTCACGAGCTTCGTGGCCACAAAAGCTGCCGCCACAACCTCTGACTCCGGCTAGATCAAATGCTCTTCCACGCCACCGCTCACCATCCCATTCCCCCTGACTGTTTTTCTGTGTTCTTGTGCCACGACGAGTTCTTCCGTGCTGCCGCTAAACCTCCCGGCTCCGCCTTACTGCTGTCCTCCGATCCCCAGCCGCCGCGACGTCCTCCGCTCCCCTGCTCACCCGCTCATGGGCTCGGGAACCCCTCACTGCTATCCTCCGATCCATTGCCGCGGCGACATCATCCACGCCCCTGCACGCGCCCCCGCAGGAACCCTAGCCGCCATGGTTTGCTAGCGCGGCTCCCACGTCTCCTCTCGTTTGTCTGCCCACTACCCCGCGTGCGGCTGCCGGCTCGGGCTCGGCCGTGCTATTCCACATCGAGTCCTTGACCGTCCTGTTCCACATCTTCGACTACCTCGACCGATGGCAGACGGTTCAGTTTTCAGTAAGGACTTCCTCCTTCGAATAATGTTTGCACAATGTTGAGATAATGGGAACTGACACGGATCAAAAAATGATTTTGAAGCAGCATACATCATTTGGACTTATTGATGGATTCTTTCATTTTCTGCTAGATTTATTCAGCATATTCTTGACAAATTTACCCTGTTTCCTAAAGATTATAACACAGTAAGTTCCATGTAGGACGTTCAAATTCCAATTTGTTTATCTACAGGCTACAGAGACAACAACGCTTCTGTGGTCACAGGCTCAAAATTACCGCCTGTAAGATCCCTTGTGTTATTACTATATCTGCTACCTTTATGTTGTACCAGAGATCTTCTCTAATAGCAGACAATTACAATAATTTGCAATAAATCATCAGTGTAACACCTAGAAGCATATTGTCACCCCAGTTTTAGATGTTCAGGATGGACTCTTTTCTTACGTGCTTGAGCGATTCACCACTTGTGCTACTCTGCACCCATTGATTCGGGAATAAATTTTGTAGCATTTCAGCAATAGTTCTTTCTTGTGATGCATTAGGCTGTAATTTTCTTGATTCAATGTGCGTGGATAATTAATCAATATCTTTGTGAGGATGATCATGGTAGATTAGTTAAATAAGTCGATGGTACCTCCAGATATCCTAGTTAATAGTCTATACATGAACATGTCATCAAAGAAAATTTCTTCAAGTATCAGTTAATAGGCGAGAAATATTATCTATAACATCATGATTATTTTCAAAAGACAAAAAAAAACTCTCCTTATTAGTGTTATGAATCCTTACTGATTTCTGTCACACGCTTGTGTAGTACTATAGGAATAAGCCCACATGCATCTATCTATCCTAATATTTATTTTTATTATATAATCTTTAGTTTCATCTTCCCTCACAGGTTCTGAAGTTGACTACGTGCTTCAGCCAACATGTGTTTGTTTGTTCTTTCTCTTAACAGGTATATCTTATGGACTTGTGCATACTGCAATTAAGAGATATAAAAATCAACACTTATATAAAGAGGTCCTAAAAAGAATTTAAAGCCTCTGGAAAATTTAAATACTGAACTATGTATGTATAATCAAGATTATTGGTTACCTATTATCATTTAATTGGTTCCGAATTCATATCATTGTTCACATATATAATGTTTAGATAATCATTTCGTAGTAAATACATGCTGATGGTTCAAAATGAATAGGCTCATCCAATTGTTCAAACATCTTAGTGTTTTAATATGCAGCTTCGATCTGAACGAGTTCGAACTCGTGCAAGCCGCAATGAGACAATAGAATGTTATCAGTTTGCAGGAATTTTCAAGACTTGAAGTCTCTGTGTTTGTACTTCATAGCATGGTGATGTCCCATCTGCTAGTGTTTATTATGATGATTCATATAGTAAGGTTATGCAAGATGCAAAATTTATTTAGTACACAGATATAGGTTGCATCTGCATTTTTATTAATAAACTCCTGTTGATTTTTTTTGTATTCACATTATTAGTTAGCCCCACTTCTATATGTAAATCAATGTGTAAGTCATATTTGTGAGCATGTATCACAATACCTAATTTAGACACACCCAAATTGCCAGGTGCGCATTATTTTCTTTTAAGTAGAATATCTACATGATTTTTTTAAGGGGGTTCCTCGTGTCTAACTTAGTATGTTCTTTTGAGGTTTATGTTACTCAGTCGACATATAACATTTTGTTCATAGGAAAACAAGAATCAAAAGTGTTTGTCAGATGTAGGCTAGTACTCTCCCTTTTTTTTGACAGAATAGTACTATCTCTTTCTACATACAGAGCTAGTAATGTCATGACCCTCAACCTTTCTTTGCCTCCGCCATAACTTTCTGCTCTATTGATATTCTGTACCATAAGTTACTAATCTTATTCCTTTGTTTTTCTAGATTGCCAAGATAAATTCAAGATGCATGGATGTTGATTACAAGGTCAAGAATGGTTGTTTTACCAGATAATTAGAATGTCGTTTTCAAGTGTAATGTTTCAAACAATATAGTTGATTGAATGGTCAATAATTTGGCTAGTACTAGATGGTTTCACATATGTAATATTTGTATCGTGTTCTTTGTAATGCAATACATTCTTTTTAATATATTATGAGGATTCCTGCTTATTGTATTCTCGCTTCTATCCATCTGCATTGGGCTAATAATTTTGGTTCATAGTATATAAGATACCATTAAATTGTTTACATATGTCAAAGCATCTAGCCGTTGCAATGATATGGCATGTCCATTTGAAACTCGTTTGTGTGGGGTAGTCACCAACGCATGTGAAGCGTTGCTATGCATCAGCTCTATACGTTGTTGTTTTGCAACGCTTCTACACGTGGTTTACCAATGGATGTATATATGTTGTTGTAGACCATTGCAACGCCACCAACGGCAACGCATATTAATCCGTTGGGGTAGACCTTAGCAACGCATATATGGACATACGACAACGCATCGATGCGTTGCTAAAGGGGGGTTGTTGTTGTAGTGTTTATATAAAACTTTCAGATCTAAGTATTTTATTAAAATAGCACGCAAATCAAAACAAAATGACATTCCAAGGATAGCACACATCATGTCAAGAAGCGAAAAAATTAGGCTCAACCGATTCTAACCGATAATTGTTGATGAAGAAAGGTGGGATGCCTACCGGGGCATCCCCAAGCTTAGATGCTTAAGACTTCTTGGAATATTAACTTGGGATGCCTTGGGCATCCCCAAGCTTGAGCTTTTGTGTCTCCTTAATTCCTTTTATATCACGGTTTCCCTAAATCTTAAAAACTTCATCCACACAAAACTCAACAAGAACTCGTGAGATAAGTTAGTATATATCTCAGAGCGACTGCACCCAAATGGATCAAGTCTCGTGCTCGTCATCATCCTGGATCGAGAATCTGACACCACACAAGATTTCAAGGATTTATAGCGAGTAGCAATCACACACTTATTACATCGTTGTCCACAAGGGAACTGAATACAAAAATATGGCTTAAGGCCATCTAATAATAACAGCGAAGGCTTGGAAGGTAAGCGAGTCCATCAACTCCAACGGCATCACCGAGTATAGAACCACGACCTAACACCTTACTCGTCGTGCGAAAAGTCTGCAACGTGAAAAGTTGCAGCCAAAACGGTCAAGACATGGAATATGCTTGGCAATGTAACACATAAGAGCAAAGAATGAATAAGCCTATACTACATGCATAATTGGCTGGTGGTAAGGCTCTCTGATTACATTTGCATAAAGCTGATTTTTCCCTACATCAAAGGAATAATTTTATTTAACTATCATGGTGGTTGTTAAACATTGAGAATGGTTGACAGATCCTCAATCCCAATTAAAAGTACTCATCAAAACCCAATAACTTTTATTTAGAAGTAACATGTTGAGATTCACATGATATTCAATTACAGGATACTCAAATTGTCCATAACCGGGACACGGCTAATCATGATTAGTTTATACACTCTGCAGAGGTTTATGACTTTTCCCCACAAGACTCGATCGCCTCCGCTTGGTTCTCGTGACTACATGGTGTTTGAGAGACGGATGACCGAGACATAGTCTTTCGAAGCGCTAGCACCTTACATGTGGGTAGACCGTACCAACCTACATCCCCTACATCACCTAGCCTACCCGTAAGAGTTCGCACGACTTAGTCAACTACGCTAGAGCCCATAATTGGCTTGTGGCTGCACACGGAAGTTTCCAGTTTGAATAATCTTATGATCCCTTAGAGCACAGGTGGCGGTCCGAAGAAATACAGCAGGTCTGATGGGAACCAGTGCCTCAATCCACCCAGATGTGTGTTTAGGTTGCCACCTTAGATAAACCATTAATTAACAATCTCACATCTGTCATGGATATTCACTCACCCAATCCACGCCTACTAGCATAGCATGGCATGAACAAGCAAACGAGAAGTAACTCCCATGGTTTCATAAGTAAAACAGTAATAGGTACTACCTCAATCTACTTCCCAAAACCCACAATTTAATTAGATCCTAATCATGCAAGTGTTTGAGGAATAGATCTAATGCATAAAACTGGGTATGAGAAGGGTATGATCAAAGTGTTACTTGCCTTGTCGATGATCCATGAGTCCTAGAGATTCAAATAACAAGCGGCACACCGGGTGATCTAACGCAGACAAACAACAAGCATACAATAAGTACTCATCTAATGCACAGGGAAATCTCGAATAAAAGATCTAACCAGAAAGTTAAACTTAAGAACCCTGGTTGCAAAGAATCGAATCAAAACAAACTCCGAAAGTCGAAACTCGAGAGAGAACGACTCGGTTTAGCGATCTGAAATTAGGTCAAAATTTCACAGTAGCAAAACTCTGTGAAAGTAGGGTAGTCGGAACGGCGGTTTCGTTACGAAACTCCAGGCGCTTGAATCACCTGATTCCGATAAACGAGCGAGAAATAAAACAGTTTTGAAAATCAGATCTGAAATCAAATCAGAAAAATAACGGATTAAATCCGGTTAAAAAGAAAAACGACGAACGAGTTAAATAGTGAACGTTCGTTAACAGAACGAATCCAACGAACGCGTTCATTGAAACGAACGGTTCGATGATCGTTCGTTAAATAAGAAAACCGAAAAAAATAAAACCAATCTAGGTTTTTTTTTTAAAACCGAACATATTTTTTTTTAAATAAACCGGACGGTTCGAGGGAAAAAAACCGAATCGGCGCGGGCGGCGGTGGCTACCTCCGGTGATCGCCGGAGGGCGCTCCGGGGCTCGGGGAGAGGGCGGCGGGGTCCGGGTCGGCGGGCGGGGGGGTCCGGCGGCGGCGGCGCCCATCATGGCGGCGGCGGCGGCCCACTGGCGGCGGCTCGGCGTCGAGGCTCGGGTGGCGTCGGGCTCCGGGTGGGGGGTTTGGGGTGAGAGAGGGGGGGGGTTATAAAGGGAGGGGGGGGGCGGCTTGGGAGGGGGTAAGGGCCGGGTCCGGCTGGGACTCGGGGCGGTGGGGGGTCTCGTCTTGGCGGGGACTCGGAGGTGCTCAAGCGAGGAGAGGAGGGAGGTGGGCGGGCTGGGCCTGGGCCTGGCTGGCTTGGGCAGGCTGGGCCTCGGTCCAGGGGGCTGAAATTTTTTTTAATAAAATTAAACCAAAACGAAATAAAAAATACCAAACGATCTCGGATTTAAATAAAACAAATTTTCCCGACTCCTAAAATGAGTCGAACAAAATGAACTTTAAAACAACAAACATGCGTAAAATTTTAAAATGCTCATTTTGCCTAAGCAAAATAAATCTTCCAAAACCAAATTTGGTTTATTTATAATACCTTCATTTTTCCTAATTGTTTGGGAAAGTCATATTATTCCCTCTCAAAATATTTTTGTAGGAAAACTTTATGAAGATAATTTAAATAAATCCACATGATCCTATTTTCAAAATTTGGAAAATCCCAAATATGAAAATAATGAAACTTCCAACTCTCCGAGGGTCCTTGAGTTGCGTGAAATTTCTAGGATCGGAAAAATGCGAGAAAATATGATATGCATGATGACCTAATGTATAACATTCCAAATTGAAAATTTGGGATGTTACAAACCTACCTTTAAGATGAATCTCACCCTCGAGATTCGGGTTGGCTAGAAAATAGGTGAGGTGGTCCTTACAAAACTTCCTCTCTTTCCTGGTGGCTTCATCCTCGGTGTGGTGGCTCCACCGAACTTTGCAAAACTTGATAACCTTGCTGCGGGTAACTCTGCGGCATAATCGAGAATCTTAACCGGCTTTTCTTCATATGTCAAGTCATCCTTCAACTGAATTGCCTCCAGTGTGCACTGTGTCTCTTAGCGGTACCTCTGCAATCTCGGGTGACATTTCTTCAATCGAGAAACATGGAATACATCATGAACTCCCGACAGTCCTTCCGTAATTCCAACTTATACGCAACTTCTCCCATGCGTTGCAAAATCTTATATGGTCCAACGAAACGGGTGCTAACTTTCCTTTAACTCCAAACGCTTAACTCCTCGGCGGGATACTCGAGATATACTCTGCTCCAACTTCATACTCAATCGCTGCGCTTTGAATCGGCATAGCTCTTACATGCGGACTGGGCTACCTTGAGCCTGTCTCGAATCAACTTAACTTTCTGTTCAGACTCCTTAATCAAATCTGGTCCAAATAGTTGACGATCTCCAGTTTCGTCCCATGACAATGGTGTCCTGCACCTTCTTCCATACAAGGCCTCGAAAGGTGCCATCTTTAAGCTGGTTTGGTAATGTTGTTGTAGGAAAATTCTGCATACGGCAAATTATCATCCCAGCTAGATCCATAATCTAGTGCACAAGCTCTCGGATGTCCTCCAAAATCTGATTGACTCTCTCGGTCTGTCCATCGGTCTCGGGTGGAAAGCTGTGCTGAATTCCAATCGGGTTCCCAATGTTTCGTGCAACTGGTTCCAAAATTTCGAAGTAAACTGGGTTCCTCTGTCTGATACAATGCTCCTCGGAACTCCGTGTAAGCATACAATTCTGGTCATGTATATCTTTGCCAACTTAGCACTGCTATAGGTAGTCTTGACTGGAATGAAATGAGCTACCTTGGTCAAACGGTCGACTATGACCCAAATCGAGTCATATCCTGAACGGGTCTTTGGCAAACCTGTGATGAAATCCATGCCTAGTTTATCCCACTTCCATTCGGGTATCGGCAATGGTTGCAACAATCCTGCTGGCTTCTGATGTTCTGCCTTTACTTTCTGACATACGTCGCAAATTGCTACATACTCCGCAATATCCTTCTTCATTCCGGTCCACCAGAAAATATTCTTCAAATCCAAATACATCTTGGTATTTCCTGGGTGAATAGAATAGGGTGAATCATGGGCTTCTTGTAAAATCAACTTCCTGATCTCTGGGTCATTGGGCACATAAACACGGTCTTCAAACCATAGGGTATCGTGTTCATCCTCTCGAAATCCTTTAGCCTTTCCTTTGCTCATTTTCTCCTTTATAGAGGCAACTTCCTTATCTGCCTTTTGGGCTTCTCTGATTTTGTCCATCAGTATCGACTGAATCTCCAATGCTGCTAACATAGCCTCTCGGAACTATTTCCAAACATAGCTCTCGAAGGTCCTCGGCTAACTCATTGGGTATTCCTCCCATCATTAGGGTATTGACGTGGCTCTTACGGCTCAATGCGTCTGCTACGACATTAGCCTTTCCGGGGTGGTAATGCAATCTCATATCATAATCCTTGATTAGCTCTAACCATCTCCTCTGTCTGAGATTCAACTCCTTCTGTGTGAAGATGTACTTCAAACTCTTGTGATCCGTATATACTTCACAATGATTTCCAATGAGAAAATGTCTCCACGCCTTCAAGGCATGCACAACGGTTGCTAACTCCAAATCATGAGTGGCATAATTCAACTCATGGGGCTTAAGTTGTCGTGAAGCATACTGAAACAACTCTTCCTTCCTGCATAAGCACTGCTCCAAGTCCTCGACGTGAAGCGTCGCAATACACCTCATAATCCTTAGTTTGATCTGGCAATATCAAAACTGGTGAGGTAACCAATCTTTTCTTCAACTCCTGAAAACTTGCCTCACAGTCCTCAGTCCATATGAATTTGTTTTCCTTTTTAACAATTCAGTCATAGGCTTTGCAATCCTTGAGAAATTCTCAATGAATCTTCGTAGTATCCTGCGAGTCCAAGGAAACTCGAATCTCTCCAACTGTCGTTGGTGCTTCCCACTTGGTTACGGTCTCAACTTTTGTGGGGTCAACTGCTATCCCTTCTCCGGATATAACATGTCCGAGAAATCCAACTTCCTTTAGCCAAAACTCACATTTGCTGAACTTGGCATACAATTGGTGTTCCTCGCCTCCAAAACCAATCTCAAATGTTCCTTGTGTTCCTCTTCATTCTTCGAGAAAATCAAAATGTCATCAATGAACACCACGATGAACTTGTCCAAAACTCAATAAACACTTTGTTCATCGTGTTCATGAAATAGGCTGGTGCGTTAGTCAGTCCAAATGACATAACGGTATACTCATACAGTCCATATCTCGTGGTAAACGCTGTCTTGGGTATATCTTGCTCCCGAATCTTCAATCGATGGTACCACGATCGCAAGTCGATCTTAGAGAACACTTTGGCTCCTTGCAAGCGATCAAACAGATCATTTATCATCGGTAGTGGGTACTTGTTCTTGATTGTTACTTCATTCAATCCACGGTAATCAACAACCATTCTCAACGATCCATCCTTCTTCTCCACTAATAAACGGGTGATCCCCAAGGTGAAGAACTTGGGCTTAATAAAACCTTTATCCAATAGTTCCTTAATCTGCTTCTTAATTTCTGCCAAATCCTTTGCGGGCATCACAGACGGTCGCTTCGATATCGGGCCTGTTCACGCAACAGCTCGATCAAAAACTCGATGTCTCTATCCGCGGCATTCCCGCAACTCTTCCGGAAATACATCAGATAATCCTTCACCATCGGTACTTCTTCCTGTACCACTCGATAAACAATTAACTTGTGCTCTCCTCGCTCGTGCCGTGATACATACTTAATCCTTCTTCCTTCGGTGTGGTGAGCAAAATTGACCTTGTGGTACAATCTATGTTTCCTCCATACTTTGATAACCAATCCATTCCTAATATAACATCCAATCCTTGGGATTCCGTAACTATTAGGTCGAAGGAAAACATAGTGTCCGATCCTTAGTGGCAATCGATCACACCATTTACTAGCCATGTACTCTGCTCGGGTGAGGTTACTAGCATGGGTGACCTAAGAGCTTGGGTTGGTAACTTGTACTTATCCACAAATCCCTTGATATGTATGAATGCGATGCACCAAGATCAAAAAGAACAACCGCAGAAATGACTTAACCAAAACTTACCGACATCGCATCGGGCTGATCTTCAACCTCCTCCACATCAATGTGGTTCACTTGTCCCCTGTTGAAAGGGTTGGGCTTCTTTCCGAGCTTCCATTGCCATTTCCATTCGGCCTTCGGGCAGTCATTTGCATAATGCCCATCTTGCGGCACTTAAAGCAAGTAATGTGACTCAGTCTACCTTGGATGGTGTAGACGGGTTGGTGCGGTTCATCTGCTGCTTCCTCCATTCCCGCTCCCATTCTTGGTGCCATTATGGTTATGCTAATTACCTCCTCCATGGGTATGCTGAAACTGAATTCTGATTTAGGGGTATAACGAGGCTTCTGCTGGGATCCAGAGTTATACTTCCCTTGTCCATACTTCCGCTATGCAGTTCTCAATTTGTCGCTACTTTCCTTCAATCATGAGAGCTCGGTCTACTAACTCCTGGTAGTTGTTGAAACTTGCTACCATCAACGGCATGCTGAACTCATCATTCAGTCCTTCTAGAAACTTCTCCGCTTAGCTGCATCCAGTAGCAACGCTATCCGGGGCATAACGTGCTAATTTGCTAAAGTCATCCACGATCGCCAACAGTCCTTCCTCCTTGGCGAAGTTGCGAAACTCACGCTTCTTCATGGCCATGGCTCCTGCTGAAACATGGGCTGTCGAAAAAGCTTGTCAAACTGATCCCATGTGATGGTGTCTCACGGATAAGTGGCTGTGAAATTCTCCCACCATGCTTTGCCATGGGTCCTTCAAGCTGATGTGCTGCAAACTTCACTCTTTCACCATCTGCATCCTGTAGTGGTCAGCTCCTTCCTATCTTGCGGAGCCACCATCTGCTACAATTGGCTCGGTGCTATCGGAATACACCGCGGTTCAGTCTAAGGAAACGAGTCGATGATCCGCAGTGGTGGTGGTGGCGGTGGGTTGTTGTTGTTGTTGTTCGCACCAATGTTTGAATCAGGGTATTCTCTGCTGCTGGATCAATTGGGTGATCTCTCAAGGGGAAAACGAATCCGGGTCGCGTCTCGTGGCATCTGAAGGGTTTAGAAAAGAAGAGAAATGTAGAATAGAATGAGGTCTAAGGGAATCACTACCCAAATGCACATGAGCAAATGCACACAAAATCACTTCATTCAATCAAACAAGGGTTACAACGATCTAACTATCGCAAAAGTGCGTGTACTATAATGTTTACATGGAGGAATACTACTAATATGTGGGGACTTCTACTAATTTGAACCGTGGAAGACTCCATGATGTCTGCTCCACCGTCTTCAAAATCGGGTTCACTTGGATCCGAATCGTGTCGCCGATGTTGATGTAGTCGATTGGGTATTCGACATACTGGTCTTCATTCCCGAGCGCCAACTTCTTCTTGAGCTCTTCGATCTCGTACTTAAGATCGTTATTGTGCCTTGCCGAGCTACGATCTCGCCCATGTAGTCCTTGCGTAGTCTTTAGTTCTTCTTCCAGTTCGATGATCCTTTCCTTTGTCTTCTGCAACTCCAACATGTCATTGCACATTTGATTCTCCTGGCGTCGAATGTGCTGGTTTAACTCCTGGATGAAAGCTGCAATGGACCTATCCTTCTTGGTGCCGACGACGTCCCAGCTTGTCATCTCGGCGTCCGCAAATCTGGTAGATGGTGTCCTTGAGGTCTTCTTGATAGACTTCTCCAATGCGTCCCATGGTGATGTGAGCTGCCATGCTCTTTCCTGCACTCCAAGTGGGTGCAATCAAAACACTATCTATAGGATTGGTGATTGGGGCGAATGTTCTTCCCGAACGTGAGCATGAATCTTCCAGCGCTCTTCAGCAGAGTGGCGTTGAAAGTCCCGTGAAGCTTGGTAGTCCAATGTTCAGTACTTAGTAACTTCCTTCAAGTGAAATCCAAAAGGTGTGCCTTCATCCGGTTGGGTGTACTTGATCTTCGCGTCCGTCATCCTAAAGAGAGTAGAAAAGATGAGGAGTTAGAAAATGGGAAGAGAGAGTGATCTATGGCTTTAACTTAGTGGTCGTGTCCTACAGTCAGCGTGTGCTCGATACCATTCTCTCAGAGCGACCAGACCCAAATGGATCAAGTCTCGTGCTCGTTGTCATCCCCGGATCAAGAATGCCGACACCACACAAGATTTCAAGGATTTATAGCAGAGTAGCAATCACACACTTATTACATCGTTGTCCACAAGGGAACTGAATACAAAAATATGGCTTAAGGCCATCTAATAATAACAGCGGAAGGCTTGGAAGGTAAGCGAGTCCATCAACTCCAACGGCATCATCGAGTATAGAACCACGACCTAACACCTTACTGTCGTTCGAAAAGTCTCGCAACGTGAAAAGTTGCAGCCCAAAACGGGTCGAGACATGGAATATGCCGGCAATGTAACACATAAGAGCAAAGAATGAATAAGCCTATACTACATGCATAATTGGCTGGTGGTAAGGCTCTCTGTTTACATTTGCATAAAGCTGATTTTTCCCTACATCAAAGGAATAATTTTATTTAACTATCATGGTGGTTGTTAAACATTGAGAATGGTTGACAAGATCCTCAATCCCAATTAAAAGTACTCATCAAAACCCAATAACTTTTATTTAGAAGTAACATGTTGAGATTCACATGATATTCAATTACAGGATACTCAAATTGTCCATAACCGGGACACGGCTAATCATGATTAGTTTATACACTCTGCAGAGGTTTGCGACTTTTCCCCACAAGACTCGATCGCCTCCGCTTGGTTCTCGCACTACATGGTGTTTGAGAGACGGATGACCGAGACATAGTCTTCGTGGTTGCTAGCACCTTACATGTGGGTAGACCGCACCAACCTACATCCCCTACATCAGCTAGCCTACCCGTAAGAGTTCGCACGACTTAGTCAACTACGCCAGAGCCCATAATTGGCTTGTGGATGCACACGGAAGTTTCCAGTTTGAATAATCTTATGATCCCTTAGAGCCCAGGTGGCGGTCCAAGAAATACAGTAAGTCTGATGGAAACCAGGTGCCTCAATCCACCCAGATGTGTGTTTAGGTTGCCACCTTAGATAAACCATTAATTAACAATCTCACATCTGTCATGGATATTCACTCACCCAATCCACGCCTACTAGCATAGCATGGCATGAACAAGCAAACGAGAAGTAACTCCCAAGGTTTCATAAGTAAAACAGTAATAGGTACTACTCAATCTACTTCCCAAAACCCACAATTTAATTAGATCCTAATCATGCAAGTGTTTGAGGAATAGATCTAATGCATAAAACTGGGTATGAGAAGGGTATGATCAAAGTGTTACTTGCCTTGCTGATGATCCGCGAGTCCTAGAGATTCGAAATAACAAGCGGCACACTCCGGGTGATCTAACGCAGACAAACAACAAGCATACAATAAGTACTCATCTAATGCACAGGGAAATCTCGAATAAAAGATCTAACCAGAAAGTTCAACTTAAGAACCCTGGTTGCAAAGAATCGAATCAAAACAAACTCCGAAAGTCGAAACTCGAGAGAGAACGACTCGGTTTAGCGATCTGAAATTAGGTAAAAATTTCACAGTAGCAAAACTCTGTGAAAGTAGGGTAGTCGAACGGCGGTTTCACATTTAAACTCCAGCGCTTGAATCACCCGATTCGATAAACGAGCGAGAAATAAAACAGTTTTGAAAATCAGATCTGAAATCAAATCGAAAAATAACGGATTAAATCCGTTAAAAGAAAACGACGAACGAGTTAAATAGTGAACGTTATTAACGAATCGAATCCAACGAACGCGTTCATTGAAACGAACGGTTCGGTGATCGTTCATTAAATAAGAAAACCGAAAAAAATAAAACCAATCTAGGTTTTTTTAAAAAAAAAATCGAACATATTTTTTTTTTAAATAAACCGGACGGTTCAAGGGGGAAAAAACCGAATCGGCGCGGGCGGCGGTGGCTACCTCCGGTGATCGCGGAGGGCGCCCGGCTCGGGAGAGGGCGGCGGGGTCCGGGTCGGCGGGCGGCGGCCCATCAAGGGCGGGCGGCGGCGCCCACGGCGGCGGCGGCTCGGCTGCCTCGGGTGGCGCTGGCTCCGGCGGGTGGGGGTTTGGGGGTGAGAGAGGGCCGGGGGGTTATAAAGGGAGGGGGGGCGTGGCGGCTTGGGAGGGGTAAGGGAGCCGGGTCCGGCTGGGACTCGGCGGCGGGCGGGGGGTCTCTTGGCGGCGGGACTCTTGAGGTGCTCAAGCCAGGGAGGAGGAGAGGGGTGGGCGGGGCTGGGCCTGGGGCCTGGCTGGCTTGGGCCGGCTGGGCCTCGGTCCAGGGGGGGGGGCGCTGAAAAAAAAATTTTTAACTAAAAATTAAACCAAAACGAAATAAAAAAATACCAAACGATCTCGGATTTAAATAAAACAAATTTTCCCCGACTCCTAAAAATGAGTCGAACAAAATGAACTTTAAAAACAACAAACATGCGTAAAATTTTTAAAATGCTCATTTTTGCCTAAGCAAAATAAATCTTCCAAAACCAAATTTGGTTTATTTATAATACCTTCATTTTTCCTAATTGTTTGGGAAAGTCATATTATTCCCTCTCAAAATATTTTTGTAGGAAAACTTTATGAAGATAATTTAAATAAATCCACATGATCCTATTTTCAAAATTTGGAAAATCCCAAATATGAAAATAATGAAACTTCCAACTCTCTCCGAGGGTCCTTGAGTTGCGTGAAATTTCTAGGATCGGAAAAATGCGAGAAAATATGATGACCTAATGTATAACATTCCAAATGTATAACATTCCAAATTGAAAATTTGGGATGTTACAAAATCAATGCAAAAACCTTTCATTATCTACTGTAGCAAATCATAAAAATTATTATTCAACATTGCATACTAAATGCCTCTGCATATTTAATACTCCTATCCTCAAATAGAATCATTAAACAAGCAAACATATGTAAACAATGCAAACATAACAGCAATCTGCCAAAACGGTACAGTCTATAAAGAATGCAGGAGTATCAATACATCTTTAACTCCAAAAATTATGAAAATTTACCACACTGTAGAAAATTTATCAAATTATTGTGCAAAAAGTTTCAACATTTTATCACATTCTTACTTTTCTTGAGAATTATTGCAACATCGATAAACTTACTGTTTTCAAACAACAACTCATATACTTGCAAAATAAGCATGGTAAAGGCTATCCTTGACATTTTTATTGAAAATAAAGATGGAAAAAATTATTCTAAATAGCATCAAGAAAATCCTAACAAAAGAAAATGACGCTCCAAGCAAAACACATATCATGTGATGAATAAAAATATAGCTCCAAATGAGGTCACTGATAATGTTGGAGACGAAAGAGGGGATGCCTTCCGGGGCATCCCCAAGCTTAGTTGCTTCGTTCTTCCTTGAATATTACCTTGGGGGTGCCTTGGGCATCCCCAAGATTAGGGTATTGTCACCCCTTATTCTCCTCATATCGATATGTCACCCAAAACTTGAAAACTTCAATCACACAAAACTTAACAAAATTTTCGTGAGATGGGTTAGTATGATAAAGAGCAAACCATTTCACTTTGGTACTGTCAAAGAAAAGATTCATAATTGTTTCCACACAATGCCTACTATATCATATCATGTCACAATTTATATTGAGCAATATAACCATAGAAACTAGAAAACAAGCAAACTATGCATTGAAAATAGAATTAGTTAAAAACAGAACAGTCTGTAATGATCTGGATAACTACCATACTTCTACTACTTCAACCAGTCTGAAAAATTAGGACAACATAGAGAATTTTCAATCAATCATATGTAAAAATTTCAGAATTTTATCACGTTCCAGTGTATTTAAACAATTATGTTTCTGAAAGCAAAAAGTTTCTATTTTTGCACAGATTCAAGTCAACTATCATCCACACTATCACAAAGGCTTTACTTGGCACTTTATTGAAACAAAAGCAATAAAACATGATTAGTACAGTAGCATAATCATGTGAACATAAAACAATATTAGGTAAAAGTGTTGGGTTGTCTCCCAACAAGCGCTTTTCTTTAATGCCTTTTAGCTAGGCATGATGAGTTCAATGATGCTCGCATAAAAGATAAGAGTTGAAACATAAAGAGAGCATCATGAATCATAAGTTCCTCTCTCATAATAATTTTCAGTAGCATCATGAATAGATTCATCAATATAACCATCACATAAAACATTCTTTTCGTGATCCAGAAACATAGAAAACTTATTACTCTCCACATAAGCAAATTTCTTCTCATCAATAGTAGTGGGGGCAAACTCAACAAAATAACTATCATTCGAGTGAAAATTAAAATCATGATGACGAGTTTCATGGTTATCATTATTCTTTATAGCATACACGTCATCACCATAATCATCATAGATAGCAACTTTGTGCTCATAATCAATTGAAACCTCTTCCAAAATAGTGGATTCATCACTAAATAAAGTCATGAACTCTCCAAATCCACTTTCATAATTATCACAATAAGATTCAACACCCTCCCAAATAGTGGGATCATTAGTACCTAGAGTTGACACTCTTCCAAACCCAGTTTCGTCAATATAATCATCATAAATAGGAGGCATGTTTTCATCACAATAAATTTTCACATCAAAACTTGGGGGAGTAAAAATATCATCTCCATCAAATATAGCATCCCCAAGATTGTAGCTTTGCATATCATTAGCATCATGGATATTCAAAGAATTCATACTAACAACATTGCAATCCTGCCCATCATTTAAAGAGTTTTTGTTAAACATTTTATAGAATTCTTCATCTATCAATTGAGCATAATTTTCCTTTCCATCATTTTCACGAAAGACATTATAAAGATGAATAATATGAGACCACCTAAATTACATTTTTTGTATTTTTCTTTTTATAAAGAAAACTAGTGATAAAACAAGAAACTAAAAGATTCGATTGCAAGATCTAAAGATATACCTTCAAGCACTCACCTCCCCGGCAACGGCGCTAGAAAAGAGCTTCGTTGATGAGATGTGAGTGCCGCTTACCTAGGCTCCCCGACATTGGCGCCAAAAAAGAGCTTGATGTCTACTATGCAACTTTATTCTTGCAAACACATGTTGGTCCTCCAAGCACAGAGTTTTCTAGGATAGTAGCAATTTTCCCTCAAGTGGATGACCTAAGGTTTATCAGTCCGTGGGAGGCGTAGGATGAAGATAGTCTCTCTCAAACAACCCTGCAACCAAATACAAGAAATATCTTGTGTCCCCAACACACCCAATACAATGGCAAATTGTATAGGTGCACTACTTCGGAGAAGAGATGGTGATAAAAGTGTAATATGGATGGTAGAAATATATTTTTATAATCTAAACAAATAAAAAAAGCAAGGTAGCAATATATAAAAGTGAGCAAAAAACGGTATTGCAATGCTTGGAAACAAGGCCTAGGGTATGTACTGTCACTAGTGCAATCGCTCAACAATGCTAATATAATTGGATCATATAACCATCCCTCAAAGTGCGATGAAGAATCACTCCAAACTCCTTATCTAGCGGAGAACATAAGAAGAAATCATTTGTAGGGTACGAGACCACCTCGAACACTACAAAAAATAAAATTCTGTGATGATACGTGTTTGTCACAGTAGGTCACGTTTTCTGTCATGCATGTACATCCATGAAGATTTTATTAGAGAATCAAGATAGTCATACATGTGTTGTCATAGAAGTGTTCCACGACATTACCAAAATTATCATCGCAGAAGTGTTCACTTCCATGACGATAAATGTCGCGTCATGAAAGTGCTTTCGTCAAGGGTGACTGACACGTGGCATCCACCATAACGGGTCGACATTAAGCTATCGGGTCCGGTTTTGGATCCAATAACCCGCTAACAGCCATGACCAATGGCGATTTTCCACGTGTAAAATTCTCATTGGCCGACGGAACCATGTGTCAGCTACGCATTGGCACAGATGTCATCCACTCATTGGACAGAATGTGCCAATGATACGTCAACATGTGGCATAGCCCAACAGAGGCCCATTCCTGTGAAAAGGTCGCCCCGTTTGAGTTGGTCAAAAGATAGCGGGCCGGCCCACGGAAAGCCTATTAACGGCTTGTTCGCACATAGCCCATTTATAGCCCGATAACCCAGGGCTGGTTACGGCCTATTCGAATTAGGCCAAATAACGTCATCTGGGCCGTCCAATGCGATTCCATGCCGTTGTAACTTTCGGACCATGTCTGGCCCATGATGTCTTTCGGCCCATATGAGGCACTTTGTAACTCTCGGCCCATTAACGGCCCATGGTGAAGCTGGCCCATAATGAACAGTATATCGCTTTACACCCATTAATGACCCATTATTCCATTGGGCCGTTTCAAGCCGATGTTATCTTTCGGCCTTCTCAGGGCCCATTTATTCTTGGGATCATTTCCAGCATTTGTTACTTACGGCATGTACTGGCCTTTTCTGATTGTGGGCCAAATTTAGCCCGTGGTTAGAGTCGGCCCGTTTGTGGCCCGTTAATCCGTTGGGCCGTTGAGGGAGTCCCGGACTAGGGGGTGTCCGGATAGCCGAACTATCATCGTCGGCCGGACTCCAAGACTATGAAGATACAAGATTGAAGACTTCGTCCCGTGTCCGGATGGGACTTTCCTTGGCGTGGAAGGCAAGCTTGGCGATACAGATATGTAGATCTCCTACCATTGTATCCGACTCTGTGTAACCCTAGCCCTCTCCGGTGTCTATATAAACCGGATGGCTTTAGTCCGTAGGACGAACAACAATCATACCATAGGCTAGCTTCTAGGGTTTAGCCTCCTTGATCTCGTGGTAGATCTACTCTTGTAACACACATCATCAATATTAATCAAGCAGGACGTAGGGTTTTACCTCCATCAAGAGGGCCCAAACCTGGGTAAAACATCGGTGTCCCTTGTCTCCTGTTACCATCCGCCTAGATGCACAGTTCAGGACCCCCTACCCGAGATCCGCCGGTTTTGACACCGACATTGGTGCTTTCATTGAGAGTTCCTCTGTGTCGTCACTGATAGACTTGATGGCTTCTTCGATCATCAACAACGACGCAGTCCAGGGTGAGACCTTCCTCCCCGGACAGATCTTCGTATTCGGCGGCCGATCGCGAGCCAATTCGCTATTAACTGGAGCAGATCGAAGCTACGCCCGCCGCCGAGTCAGATTTGGAAGTTT
This sequence comes from Aegilops longissima, assembly GCA_021605205.1. Classification (NCBI taxonomy): domain Eukaryota; kingdom Viridiplantae; phylum Streptophyta; class Magnoliopsida; order Poales; family Poaceae; genus Aegilops; species Aegilops longissima. The sequence goes on from CM038677.1 coordinate 120,221,176, forward strand.
GAACTTCACGGCTGACATCCGCGGGGACTTGATCCTCGATGGATTCGAGCCACAACCGAGCGTGCCACACTGTCACGACGAGCATGATTTAGCTCTGCAGCCGGACAGTATCCTGGAGGCCGCAATCGAGCCCGCTCCGATCTTCAATTCGGAGCCGGCTGCACAGATCGAGGACAGATGGCTAGACCCCGCCTCGGGGGCTGCAACCTCTACGGTGATAGAGCCGAACACTGACCTTGTCCCTCTTGAAGCTCGTGACTCCGAGGTGCCGGACTCCTCGCCGAACTCCGGACCTCCCGCACCCCCTCCGATCGAATCCGATTGGGCGCCGATCATGGAGTTCACCGCGGCGGACATCTTTCAACACTCACCTTTCGGCGACATCTTGAGTTCGCTAAAGCATCTCTCGTTATCAGGAGAGCCCTGGCCGGACTGTGGCTAGGACGGTTGGGATGTGGACGACGAAGAAATTCAAAGCCCACCCACCACCCACTTGGTAGCCACTGTCGACGATCTAACCGACATGCTAGACTACGACTCCGAAGACATCGACGGTATGGACAATGATGCCGGAGACGACCAAGAACCAGCGCCCATCGGGCACCGGAAAGCCACCCCAACTCATGACGTATACATGGTGGATACACCAAAAGGAAGTGACAACGAGGAAAAACGGGACGTGGCGAAGGACAACTCACCCAACAAACAACCAAAACGGCGACGCAAGCGCCGCCCGAAGTCCGGCCTCGATAAAAACGGCACCCATACGGACCCGGCCCTAGAGCAGGGCGAAGCAGTGGACGGCGAATATGCCACCAAGCAACCATCCGAACATGATGAACTGGACAAGCAACCCATCCCCGGCGAAAACAAGAGCCTAGACGATCTCACGCCGAACACATCACCAGAGCATACGAACCTTCATAAAAGGCTCGTCGCCACTGCAAGAAGTTTGAAGAAGCAAAAGCGGAAGCTCAAAACAGCGGAGGACGCACTCAGAATGAGATGGAGCAAAGTACTCAACACCGCAGATAAATATGGCGCGAGCCAGACAAAGAGCTACCCGAAGCGCAAGCTGTTGCCCGAATTTGACGAGGAGGCCTTAGAGCCCCCGCAGTCAAAAAAGATAGAAGCCGCCTGGCCGGATAGACGACCAGATAACAGGCCAAGAGCAGCAAGGGGCGCCGCACACAAGCCGGCACACGATCATCATAAAGATCCTCGGAAAAAGGATGACCCGGTCAGGTCTATCTATGGGCCAAAAAAGAAGACTCCAGGAAGCAACATAACCCGCCGAGCATTTGAAGACAACAGCACACCCAAATACAGGGGCGCCGCACACCCACTATGTTTCACGGACGAGGTACTGGATCATGGATTTCCAGTGGGATTCAAACCCGTAAACATAGAGGCATATGACAGAACAACAGACCCCGGAGTCTGGATTGAGGATTATATCCTACACATACGTATGGCCAGAGGAGACGATCTCCATGCCATAAAATACCTACCCGTCAAGCTCAAAGGGCCAGCTCGGCATTGGCTCAAAAGCCTCCCTGAAAATACCATTGGAAGTTGGGAAGAGCTTGAGGATGCGTTTGAGCAAATTTTCAGGGGACTTATGTCCGCCCTCCGGATGCGCATTTATTTAAGTCTCATAACTCAACAGCCCGGAGAGTCAGCATGCAAATTCTGGAACAGGTTCCTCACTAAAAAGAACCAAATAGTAGACTGTCCGGACGCTGAAGCCTTATCAGCCTTTAAACACAACGTCCGAGACGAATGGCTCGCCAGACACCTCGGCCAGGAAAAACCAAGAACAATGGCCGCACTAACAAGCTTCATGACCCGCTTTTGCGCGGGGGAAGACAGCTGGATGGCTAGATGCAGCACCAGCGACCCGAGTACATCCGAAGTCAGGGATGGAAATGGGAAATCACGACACAGAAAAGATCAGCGCCGGAATAAGGAAAATGGCCCAAATAGTATGGCGGTCAACGCTGGATTCAAAAGCTCGCGGCCGAATAACAAAACACTGCCCCTCAAGGACAACAGTGACGAGCTATCCAACCTAAACAAAATTCTGGATAGGCTATGTCAAATACATAGTACCTCCGGGAAGCCTGCAAACCATACCCACAGAGATTATTGGGTCTTCAAGCAGTCCGGCCGACTTAACGCCGAACGCAAGGGGATCGACATAGCAAGCGAAAGCGACGAACCCCACAAGCAGCACTCCGGAGAACAGAAGACTTTCCCACCAGAAGTCAAAACAGTGAACTCACTTCATGTGATAACATGAAAATACAGTACGGCACCTGCCATACCAGGACACCGTCCGCAGAAGGGGGATAGACCCTACCAAAATTCGCCATAGCAGCACTTCCTTCAAAGGAGTGACGCCAGGCCTTTAAGCCAATTGTACATGCTCTAGAGGTTGTGTTCGGTTATTCTGACAACCTCCGTCGCGAAAAGCTCACTTTCCATATCGCCCCATTTCACAGTGGTCCTCGAGCACTACTGGGACGCAAAGCTTTCGCCAACTTTAACGCAATACCACATTAAGTGTCTCTTATGCTTAAAATGGCCGGCCCATGCGGCATAATCTCATTAAAAAGTAACTCCGAGTGTTCCTCGACCACGGAGAACGTGAGGCTGCCTTGACAGCCACACACTAATCTAACCTTGTAGGTCAAGGCCCCTAAAAATAGGTCATTCAGACCTCGGACACGGTTCGGCGACTCCGGCATAAATAAACAAGGGGCTTCCCAGCCGCATACCCCCTTTATAAGGGGCCGCGCGTATAAATGATGAGAGCCAATAAAGCTCAACTTTCTTCATCTTCCAAATTATACTTTATTTTAAATACAACTTTTGCATGATATTTCTTGGAAACTAAGTCCTTCTTTTTTACAGATGAAGCACGTGCTACACCCGTCCAGGATATAGCACAACGGAGACACAGGCGCAGACATGCAGCAGGGACCCGTTGCAAGGATTCTTTTCAGATTAAGACCCTGCGTAAACCTTTCTTACTGTCTCTTATTGATACACATCCCCCGGTTTCCTACATAGCCGAGGAGGAGGCTGGCGTTTTGGCATCGGCCGCGTCAGAAGTTCCCTACTGCACTGGACACTAGGGCTTAGGGCATTGTTCGCCAGTATCATAAAGACCGAACACCTCGTGGAGTGTTCGCGCCTCGAGAGTTAGGGCCTTATATGCATCAGCTCGAATCATGTCTTTGGTCAAATGTTGGTTTGCCCAGCTCCGTGTTTTGCTGCCTTATGTTCTGCAACATCGCTAACGCTGCACTGTGGAGAACTATCGCGATTGTGCCCCGGTTCGCCGAAGCGAGCACCTCAAGAGAGAAAGCCGAAAACTGATCGTCATGATATAGCGAGACTGGTCAACCACTCGATCGACTATTGGAATGTTTAGAATTCCTCCGCTTTGACGAAGGACCACTTCCCGGTGAGGCACATACGCGCCCGGAGTTCGGAGAGGCGCGGTGCCGCTAGGGGCTATATAGTAGCCCCACATTCGAGCTCCTATGGCTAAGTGAAAGTGATAAAGCATTATAGTCCGGTTGCCTACTTTGCTACGCTATCACCTCCTTAAAAGGACCAAGACGTTGGATTAAGTGTGAAAAGCGCTTTTCTTTTGAACACCCCGCACCATGTGCGTGGGGGCTGAAGCCAAAGACTGCCATCTTTCAGATTATACATACATATACGGCCGCACAGGAGATAGTTCAATACTTGAACGCACAAGTATAAAAAGCTATTGCATTATAAACATGATCTCAGAAATCATACATGTCATTCAAACATAACATCTTTCGAGACTGCGACTCTATTAAATGAGCGCCCTGCAGGACTTCCCCAAAATTGTGCTCGATGGGGAATCAGCTTTTGTCCGAACCCCGGGATGCAACAGCGGTGGCATCCATCTCTGCCCAGTATGTCTTAACACGGGCGAGAGCCATCCGTGCACCTTCTATGCATGCCGACCGCTTCATCGCCCTGATATGTGGCACCGCCCCAAGGAATTGCTGCAACAAGCCAAAATAACTCTTCGGCTTGGGCCTTTCCGGCCACAGATGAGTAACCACATCCGTCATGGCAAGTCCAGACAATCTATTCAGCTCAGCCCACTCAACCAGCCGATCACTCAACGGAAGTGGACGCTCTGGACTATGGAATTGAGACCAGAAAAGCTCTTCCATTTCGTGATCCTTCTGGCTTCGGAAGTGCACGACTGCGTCCGCCGCACTCGCCGCCAAATCCATATAAGGATCCTCCGCACCGCACAATCGGCCCAGCTGAGCATACTTCGGATCCATGAACTTCCTACGCAGCATAAAGGGATTTCCAGCCACAATGTCTCCGACCTGACGCAGTTCCTCCTTCATAGCCTGCATCGCACTCCGGGCATCCTTGGCTTCGGCGTCGGCCTTCTTCAGGTCCTCTTGCTCCACTCGGCGTTCTCTTTTAAGAACCTCCTGGCGGTCAGTAGCATCTTTTAATTTCGCGGCCATTCCGGCCATCTCCTCCTTGCTTCGGCAGTGAGCAGCCTTCTCGGCTTCTAGCTCTTCCGCTGCCTTCGAGGCAGCCGCCTCGCTTTTTCTGGCTTGCTCCTTGGCCCGAGCAAGCTCTGCTCGAAGGTCTTCCACAGCAGCGGTACCATCTGCATCAAGCATACAAATTGTAAGGAATGGGCGTCAGCTCCGTTACTAGGCGACCGCGGAGCAACCACATACCTTGTGACTCATCAAGTCGTTTATTGACCAGCGAGATGTCCGCATCCGCAACGTCGAGTTGCCTCTTCAGCTCGGCAACTCCATCACTCCGGCTGGCCACCGAACGCCCGCCACCGCACAGGAAAGGCGACAATCTATAACTGAGATTATGATCCTCGGCACGCTGTCGCTTTCGACAGCATACCAAGTCTCAGGGGCTACTATCTATACAGGGTGCACTTCATGTGCAAAACTGTCAAAAGGTATGTCATTTTTTGCGTACCTCAAACCCCGTCAGCAAACTTCCGACGGCCTCACACAACCCGCTTTCGGCGGATGAGATCCTCTCAATCACCATATTCAATAATGTGCGGTGACCTTCTAAGATAGACGCCCTCTTGAGCAAATCCTGCAGCTCCACCGGCCGTACTCCAATGGGTGCCGAACTCTCCGGCCCCGCCGGACTCGGGGAGACCCTCCGTGACGACACCTCAGGGTCGTCCGCCCCGCACGACGGGGCGGCAGATGGAGGCGTTTCACTCTCCATCATCTCCAGACGAAGGTCTCCCGAAGATGAGCTATGCTGAGATGGGCTGAGATCCGAACTACAAGGTGAAAACTTCGGTTACCCTTAGAAATTAAGCAGGGGTGTCCACTATTAGAAAATCTCCCCTTTTTTACTTATGGATTGCTGGAGGGCTGATTCCTCCGAGGAGACAGTACGGCCGGGGCTCTTCCCGGCACAGGACCTTCCGGTACAGATTTCTTTCCCCGCTTTGAGGCCTTGGCCTCCGGGTCTTCGGAAGCGGTCCTCTTCTCCCCCTGGAAGGAGGAACTCTCGATTCCTCCCTTACTGAAAGCCTCCTTGGCAGAAGTGGTAGTTTCCCTGTGCCCCCCTTTGCCCTCCTCCAAAGGTGCAACCTCCAACATTTTGAATAACACGAGATCCTGCATGGTCTCAGGGAGGGGGGCCGGACACGTATCAGTTTCGCTTGCGCTATCCACTCCTGTCCAAGGGATAGCTGGCTAAAAGGCAAACCCACGATAAATAAATGGACGATGTGTCCGGACACAGGGCTACTTACTTGAGTATCTGGGCGATTGCAGCTTAGGCCAGCATCCTCGGTCAAGTCCGGACGCATCTCTTGCGATCCGAAGAACAGTTTGTACATCTCCGCGGGTGTCAAACCCATGAAGTGTTGAAGAGCTCGTGGCCCCTTGGATTAAATTCCCACAAAGCGGGGGCGACGCTTGCGAGGCAAGAGGGCGCCGGATCAGCATAACCTGTATCACTACGACCAGATTGATCTCCCTTTCTTGGAGGCCTCGAATCCGGTCCTGCAACATGGGTACGTCTTTCGACGGCCCCCAATCACGCCCCTTGTTGACCCATGACGTCAGCCATTGTGGAGGGCCCGAGCGGAAGACGGGCGGCAGCCTCTGCCTGCTGCCCCTGGGAGCGGTGATATAGAAGCACTCCTGTTGCCACGAGCCGAGCTCCTCCTGAAGAGAGCCCTCGGGCCATGGAGCATCGGCCCTCTTGCTTATAACCGCCCCGCCGCACTCTGCCTGACGCCCCTCAATCATCTTCGGCTCCACGTTGAAGGTTTTGAGCCACAAGCCGAAGTGAGGGGTAGTGCGGAGGAAGGCTTCGCAGATGACAATGAATGATGAGATGTGGAGGATGGACTCCGGAGCCAAGTCGTGGAATTCCAGCCCATAGTAAAACATGAGCCCCCTCACGAAGGGATCCGTCGGGAAGCCTAAACCCCGACGGAGGTGAGACACAAACACGACGCTCTCGCCAAGCTCGGGAGTAGGAATAACTTGCCCTCGGGCAGGCAGCCTATGCGAAATCTCGTAGGTTAAGTACCTGGCGTCTCTCAGCTTTAGCACGTCCTCTTCCGTGATGGAGGAGGGCATCCACCGGCCTCGTAGGTCGGGGCCGGACATTGTCGAAGATCGAAGGTACCCGAATCTGGAGCCCTGGATGTTGGAACTCGGGGCGAGGGGCGGATTCGATAGAGGATTGAAGGAAAAGAACGGGCCTTGGTCTCATTATAAAGAGGAAGAATACCAAGAGCCGTCCCCGTGACCGTTTGGAACCCGCCTTCGATGGAGGGGCGTGTAACGGCGCGTTGGAATTACCCACGTCCGTATTTATGGGAATCCCGGAATAAGGGGAACACGATCTCTGCTTCGTCAGGACGTGCCAAGGAAAGAGCTTCGCTAAACGCGCTGAGGTGGTACAATAAAAACGATTCTAGTAAAGGCTTGGTAGTGGTGTGACGTCATGCCACAAAATACGTCAGCAGATTGAACTTGTGTGAATATTATTCTCTCTACGGTGGTACGTGGAATTTATTTTGCAGAGCGGGACACTATCCTGGTGTTCACAATCTTCTATAAATTATTCGGACGAAGAACCCGCCTTGCAATGCCGAAGACAATATGCGCCCGGACTCGCCGTCATTGAAGCCTGGTTCAGGGCTATCGAGGAGTCCCGGACTAGGGGTGTCCGGATAGCCAACTATCATCGCCGGCTGGACTTCAAGACTATGAAGATACAAGATTGAAGACTTCGTCCGTGTCCGGATGGGACTTTCCTTGGCGTGGAAGGCAAGCTTGGCGACTTGATATGTAGACCTCCTACCATTGTAACCGACTGTAACCCTAGCCCTCTCCGGTGTCTATATAAACCGGATGGCTTTAGTCCGTAGGAAGAACAACAATCATACCATAGGCTAGCTTCTAGGGTTTAGCCTCATTGATCTCGTGGTAGATCTACTCTTGTAACACACATCATCAATATTAATCAAGCAGGACGTAGGGTTTTACCTCCATCAAGAGGGCCCGAACCTGGGTAAAACATTGTGTCCCTTGTCTCCTGTTACCATCCGCCTAGACGCACAGTTCGGGACCCCCTACCCGAGATCCGCCAGTTTTGACACCGACAGCCGTTTTCATAGCATCATCCATTACGGACGATTAACGACACCTCGTTATGGTCGGTCCATGAAAGGATGATTCCAACTCTAGCCCATTTGAGGCACATAATTCGGTCCTTTATTGGCCCATGTTTGGCCAATCAACAATACGGCCCGTAGAAGGCCCATTGATGCTACTCCGCGTAGAAGGCCCATTGTTTCTACGGCCCGTAGGAGGCCCAGGGTCACTATATTAAATAGGTAGCCCATGGTTATTGTGGCCTAGTTTTAAAAATAGGTTATTGCGGCCACTAGCAAACCGCGAAAAAAGAACTGCACTGACTACAAGCAAACAACTAAACAAGACAACAAGGAAATAAATAAGCAAGCAACTTACGCTAGGCTATCACGACTATTACACATATTACATCCACTGGGCATCAAAGTTCGCCACCAGTGCAAATATAGTGAACAAAGCAACATATCACATACACTGGTTGTCAAAGTGGGCGACCGGTGCAAATAAACGCCGCAGCAAAACAAGTCCAGAACTGAAACCACTTCAGAAGAGATCAAGAAACAATATCCTGGGTACCCATAATGCTGGCAAGATGCTTAGCAAGCTTATTAACTTTCTCTTGTTTGGTGCTTAAATCCTCTAGCGCTTGCTACGCACAAGAAAGTATGCATCAAAATTCTGCAGGGACTTCCTCAGTCCTTCGACTTCTTGCCGCAACACAGTCGACTGATGCGTTTCATCTTGTAGCTCAGACTGAAGAAGCCGAAGTGATTCAGGCAGCGAGTTCGAAGAGCTTGTGCCAGCGGTACTGGCCAGTAACTCGAACACTGCATCAAAGCAGGATTGTGGGGTTTTCTCACTGTCTACAAGATCATTTTTATCACCATTCTTAGAAACCAATAGGGTTGTCTCACTATGTTGAACCTTATCTGCATTACTTTCTCTACCATTGCATAGTGGGGTGCTCTTCTCCAATACTCTGTTTGCATACTATAAGAGAAACAAGCAGACACATCACATGTTTAGCATGTAGTATACGAAACTCATTTTTGTAAACCGCTTCAGTAGTAAGGTGGACAAGATAACAACATGAAACAAACATATATCTATGTACTATGGTCACTATATTGTCCATATCATTCTAGTTTATGTTGCCAAATCAAGATAGAGACACAGTTCAACTCATATATTTTTAAGACACAGCAGCATAGACAGAATATAAGTGTGACAAACTACACAACATTGGCAACACTTGTAATGTGCATCACATGAGAACATAACTGTTTATACAACTGAAACTGAAATCAACATAGAGCAAGAAGTTAGAACAGCAATCCAGTTAAAGAAATAGGTTTAGAACATACATGTTGCGCCATTGGAGTTTCAATTGGATCCTTCAAATTCGAAAGTAGTTGGTATGAGTAAGTACAGTGATGCAACAACAAAGGAGTATGGACCATAACTACGGAATCTGACCTGAGAGTAGTTGATCTTCTGCTTTAAACATGGAGTTTGGGTTCTCTATGGTGGTCTTCGTTCTTTGGGCACTGCAGTTGCTTTACAAACTGCTCGTGTGGGGGTACTCTGTGGTGGACATGGTGCTCTGTCAACTAGAAGTGGGTTACTATCCGCTGGAGTTGGGGTTAGATGGGTAGTAGCTGGTTCTCTGCCCAACAGTGTCATGTGCAATTTGGAAGCGTCTCGATTATGTGTGGTGGGGCTAGTTTGTGGGCTAGTACAACCATGGTTCTATCTGCATCGACGGGTAACACTATCTTTTGTGAAGAACGGGATTTTGCGCCCTTAGATACTGCCATCACCCCTCGAATTCAAATGGCTGATAAACAACAAAACAAATCGAACGTACAGACATTGTATGATAGACAGATGTGGTAATTCACATATATGTTGTCTAATCAAACAGGACAGCATGACACAATTTCACATATATGATGCCTAACTAAATATGATAGCATGACACAGTTTCATGTATATGATGGATAACTTAACATGATATAATGGCATAATTCAACATATGATACGTATCTAAACAGGATGACATGACAAAAATATATGATGTCTTTCTAAAATAGGTTGGGATGAAATAGTTCACATACATGTTGTCTAAGTATACAGGATGGCATGATATAATTGACATAATTGATTCATATACTAAACAGCTGGCACTCGCATGTATGATTTCTAAACTAAGCAGATGGAATTCAATATTTTGCATATGATGTCTAAACTAAACAATGCAAGACACCATATGCATGATATGAGAAATATAAACATTGCAACTTAGAGCATACACCTCAGGTGGGATATAGGACTGGTCATCTGTCTCTAAATCCTCCTCTGAGGAACTCCCTGTAACCATCGAGATATATGCTTCAACGGGTACCATTGCCTGCTCTGAAGATCTCGTTTTCACTCCTAATTTTTCTATTACCGGCTCAAATGGCTGATACACATAAAGAGTAGTTCAATATACACAGACTGTCAACAAATGGAATACGTAATGAAAAAAAAAGATGGCATGAGATAATTCACATATATGATGTCTGGCTACATGGTGGTGCATATAATTCACATATATGATAAATGGCTGAAAAAGATGGCATTGCATAATTCACATATCTGATATATATATGACTGGTCCAATCTAAGCATGAGGCATTCACACAAAGCATGTCCAATCTAAGCAGATGGCATGGCAATGTAAGACACCATATGCATGATATGAGCAATATAACCCTGCCTAGTTAGAGCATGCCCCTCGGGGGGAATACGACTGGTCATTTGTCTCTGAATCCTCCTCTGAGGAGCTATCTGTAACCAGCAAGAAATTTGCATCGACAGGTAGCATTGACTGCTCAGAAGACCTTGTTTTCACTCCAGATTTTCCCATGACCGACTCAAATGGCTGATGCACAGGAAGAGTAGATGAATGTATAAACATTGTTGACAAATGGAATACATTATGAAAAAATATGGCACGATACAATTCACATATACGATGACTGGCTAAACAGGATGGCATTGCATGATTCACGTATATGATACCTGGCTAAAGAAGATGGCATTGCATAATTCCCATATGCTCCCTCTGTTCCTAAATATTTGTCTTTTTAGAGATTTCAAATGGACTACCACATACGGATGCATATAGACATATTTTAGAGTGTAGATTCACTCATTTTGCCCCGTATGTAGTCACTTGTTGAAATCTCTAAAAAGACAAATATTTAGGAACGGTGGGAGTATGATATCTAAACTAAGCTGATGACCTATAATATGTATAATGTAAGCAATGCGAGGCGCCATATGCATGCTATGACCAACATCAGCATGCCAGGTTAGAGTAAACACCTCAGGTGGTAAATAGGAGTGGTCGGCTCCTTCTAAATCCCCATCTGAACAGTTATCTTCCTTTGGAATACAATCTGGAATGGCGGGAGGGGGACCACTTCGCCCACCATGGAGTGGCGTCTCCATGAAATTATATTCCCACGCAATGGTCATCTATTTTTCTCTACATGTTTGGTATGATTGTGTACAATAACTGACATGCATAATAAAAAAATAGTTAGATTTTGTAGGGCCTAAGGGTTGCATGCATAAATCAAGACTGATGGTAGCAAACTAGTGGATAGATCCAAAACTAATGATAGCAGGTAGATTATAGCTTCAGTTTAAAAAGATAGACAATGGATCATCTACTGTTTGTTGCCCATCCAACATGAACTACATAGGAGACCCCATATGAACCATATAGTAGACAGATACTATTCGTTGTTGCCTTGATATGTGCCCCACGGGCATTTTATAACTCAAGTTTGAACAATAAAGTAGCAGGTAATAATAACCAATGTATAACGTAAGCAAACACGAAACAGTGCGACCTCTCCTCCGGAACTGTGTAGTCCTCAGGTTCATCTGCTCAGTCCATGATGGTAATGCAGTTGGCGTGGCTCCCGGCAACGGGGAAGATGATGTAAGGCGGCGAAAGAAAGTCAGAGGGGAATCTCTCTCACATGAACGCTTCACGATGGTGCACCTCAGGTGGGGTGGATGACGGCACGGCAGGAGCGGGACATAACACACAGAGTTTTCTTTTACGCCTCTCTGAAAATGAAGTAAATTTGTAAGGGCACCTTAGAATTGGAGGATTCTATAAACATAGGGACAGGAAAAACATAGGAATAGGATAGGAATGCACGTGCAAAAGAGAGCATTTGGAAACATAGGATTTTTGTCAACCTGGGTGTTTGGTTCACACGAATTGGAAGAACACAGGAATGGAGAAACATGGTCAAATTAAAGCCAAACCACGTGAAAATGAAAAATAGGAAGCCTATTATGCAAGTAATGCAATTAGTCATGTTCTTCATGCATATTAATTTGAAAAGGACGTCCAAGTGGAAATTAAAATTCCTACGTTTTTTCTTTGAAAGAGACACCAAAGGAAAAATCCTCTAGTTTTGCTGTGCTCCACTCCTTCTAACCAAATGCAGGAATAGTGGTACCATAGTAGTTCCATAGCAAAGGATCCCTGAGGGATCGACATGAATGCAGAGTAACAATGTGATGCGAAGAGTCTACAACCTCTCTAGCATAGCCTTGTTGAACTTAGCATCATTAGGTTGGACGTGGAGGATGGTGATGCTAGTATGACTGTCGGAGGCGAGGAAGAAGATCTGAGGCCTCTGGAAATGGCACCGAGGGTACTGCTCCGCTGTGATGGATGGTTCCGTTGTTGGAGCAGCTCCGGTGAGGTGTACAGTGGCGAGGCTGAAGCAGGACAGGACAAACAACGCTAATCTGAAGTGGGACTCTAATATCATCTGCAATAGATGATGTAAAATACATCACCAAAAAGTGATAGATGTAAAATGCATCAGCCGCGCCACGGCCGCTCCGACAAATGCTGTAAATACTGTTCACTCTGAACTTAACTGAAGAAACTGAATTTTACAATTGAAACTAAATTTACTGTTCAAACTGATTAAACTAGTAGCACAGCATTGCAATTGATGTTTAGGGTGTTCGGGCACTAGTAGTAGAGAAGCAGTGATCGAAATTAGTAGACGCTCAAGCAGGGAACACACTAGCAGAGAGAAAGTCATGCAGTAGTACCGCGAGCAAGTGCTAAAGCAGGACCTCCTATAGCTGCCGGAGGTCATGCAGCAGCAGTGCGAGCGAGAGCAAGAGCAGAGCAGCAACATGAACAAGAGCAAGAGTAGAGTACCAGCGCGGGCGACAGCAATAGGAGAGCAGAGGAGCAGCATGAACGAAAGAAAGATCAATGCAGTAGCGCGACCGACAGCAAGAATAGAGCCGCAGCGCGAGCGAGAGCCGGAGCAGTAGCAACAGCTACACGAGCGAGAGCCAGAGCAGTGCAGCTAGTGACGGTGTGGAAGTCACCACCGAGGAAGCAACAACATGGGGGAGAGACGCCATGGATGAAGTGGTCGGCGACGGTGTCGTCGATGGAGATCCGCCATGGCTGCTCGGTATCGAGCACCACCAGCCCCGTGAGATCGAATAAAATATAAAATGCAGCGGTAAGTGCAGAACCTCCTTGGTGGCGCCGAGTTGGCCTTGGTTTCATCGGAGAATTGGTGAGGGTGTTGCGGTTCCGGTGGGGCAGGTCAAGACGGTGCTTTGGGGATGGCAGTGGCGCGATAGATGAGGCGAACATCGGGGCAGCTCCTTAGAGGTGGAGGACGGGGCGGCTGATCTGGCGGGATGATGAGATCGACGGCGGATCCTCATCCGATGCGGTGGATGAGGGACGGCGAGCTGTTGCGGTGGACGACGTTGTCGGGGAAGAGTCTCCGGCTGGGCGGCGATCGGGAGGCTGACAAAGGAGCGTGGGGTTTCACGGGTTTTGGCAGCCTCGGTGTATGAGTGGGGGGACGAAGGGAAGGTAGGGGGAGCCATGTCTTAGGGATGCGCTTGTCCGAAATGTAGGGTAAGTTACCAGCGTACCCCCAACGGTTTTGACCTCGTGACGTCGAGCCGACATTTTTGTCTAAGGAGTAGAAGGGGGATTTCGAGTGTTTGGGCTGCGGGACCGATTTTGGATGAGGAGGGAGTTTTCGCATGCGTCGAAATTTCGGGATAACAAGGCGCGTCCCGGGTTGAAGAGGCGGGAGTTTCAAAGTAGATGAGACAAAATATACTCGAGCTTGAAAATTTCGGGATAACAAGGCACGGATTCCATGTTCGGGAGAACAGACTTAACATGTACCAAAAAACAATTCATACAAGACACAAGAGAGTCATGTCCCCTTTTACTATATTGCTATAAATGCCATTGAAAAAACTACAAGAAAAATGTAAAAAATCGGAGAACAAGATTACCTCAGACAAGACCAAACCGATTCACAGTTCCCTCAACAACAACAAAAAACAAATCAATTCCCACCAAAAGAAAGAGTCATGTCCCTTTTTATATGATTACAAGTGCCAGGATCTCGAATTCCAATTTTTGAATCCATGTTATGTTGAATTCGAATATATCGTTAGGTGACCTTGCGGTTTATAATGGATGCAGTCCTACATTTTGATCTTCCATCATATATGAACATTTTACTCCACCCTATGAACATATATATTGTCTTCTACCATATGGACTAAATTTGAATCAATTTCCCTTATTTGAATACGATTGTTGTCAAGTTATACCATCATTAAATATTATCTTGATAACAAAAAACATGCATATAGCAGTAATCATATTTCACTATGAACTACATGTACCATACGATCTCCAATTCAAATATTCGTATCCATTTTATGTTGAATTCAAATCAGAGTACATTGGTCTAAGTAGCGAGATGTTTGGGATAATCAACCATGTTTTCATATGTATAATTTTGGCTGAATTGGGACAAGTTTTAGTATAAGCTTCTTGCAAAACCGGAGATTCTCTCAACAAGCCTCGTGGTTCCGAGAGGGAAAGTGTCATCTTTGTGTGCAAAACGATATACACTGCCTCCCACCTGATTTTCTTTACAGAGGCAACATAGAACTATATGAGTGCCCTGTTAAAATTTGGAATTATTCCGGGCTCGTTTGGCCTTTTTTATACATTAATTGAGTATCTGGACATTTAATGTGCATAATTCCGGGCTCGTTTGAACTGCAAGCACATGCTCCAGTGCACCAAAGTTGGTTGAAAATCACATGTGTGTCCTTGGGTGAATTTTTATTTCCTATGCAAGAAATGCGAACGAAATTCAACATCTGGGCATCATGACTCAGCCGAGAACATCGAGAAACTTGGTTTTTAAATTCCTGTAAATCCAAAACTCGCCTAGAAATCATGAAACTTGGCATGGTGTCATGTCATGGCACTAACATGTTGTGGTAAAAAATTGGGCTGAATTGTAATAAGTTTTGGTATAAGCTTCTTGCAAACCGGAGCTTCTCTCAAGAAGGCTTGTGGTTCTGAGAGGGAACATGTTACCTTTCAGTGTGAAACGACATACGCTGCCCCTTTGAGTTTCTTTACAGAGGCAACATAGAACTACATGAGTGCCTTGTTAAATTTTGGAATTATTCCGGGTTCGTTTGGCCTTTTTTATACATTAATTTAGTTTCTGGTCATTTAATGTGCATAATTCAAATTTGAACTACAAGCACTTGCTCCCGTGCACCAAAGTTGGTCGAAAAATCACATGTGTGTCCTTGGGTGAATTTCTAGGTCCCATGCAAGAAATGGGAATGAAATTCAAACATCTGGGCATCGTGGCTCGGCCGAGAACATTGAGAAACTTGGTTATAAAATTCTTGTAAATCCAAAACACGACTGAAAATCATGAAACTTGACATGGTGTCATGTCATGGTACTACCATGCTGTGGTAAAAAAATTGGCCGAATAGGAACAAGTTTTGGTATAAGCTTCTTGCAAACTGGAGCTTCTCTCAAGAAGGCTCGTGGTTCTGAGAGGGAACGTGTCACCTTTGTGTGCATACTTCAAATTTGAAATACAAGCACATGCTCCAGTGGACAAAAGTTGGTTAAAAAATCACATGCGTGTCCTCGGGTAAATTTCAAGGTCCCATGCAAGAAACATGAATGAAATTCAAACATCTGGGCATCGTGGCTCGGCCAGAAACATTGAGAAACTTGGTTTTTTAATTCCTGTAAATCCAAAACATGCATGAAAATCATGAAACTTGGCTTGGTGTCATGACATGGCACCAATGTAATTTTGCTATCCGATTTGCAAAGGCGTACACATTAACCATCAACAAAGTCATTTTGGAACAAGTGTTGTCACCTTACAATTGGAAACATAGGTATTATTGAAACCGTGGGCGTTTTACTTACCATTTACGTGCTGCCACGCGTCCCCTTTTTTATTAGCTAGGAGGCGTCGTGCAAGGTAGCTATTTGAGTACGGGAGGCGTGCGATCAGACCCCTTCATGTGCTTATCGGGAGGAGAGCCCTTTGACCTCCATCTGCCGCCCACCTCTCTCCCAAGGTCTCCATTAATGGCACCCGAGCCTCTGTTTAAGAGAGAAAAAATAAAATTTTGCACGGATCTTGATGTAAAATCCGACAGACCTGTATAGCATCTACTGCGACTTATAGCAAGACTGATGAATATATAAGGACCACGACAGTGGATAATAATTATCTTACATAATTAGGAACATAATTAAAAAAGCCACATGCGGCTATGCCCGAAATACACAAGGGCAAAAGATGAAGGAAGACAATGATCTGGCTTGCTGATCTCTACTTTCTTGATGCGTTGCTGCAGGCCGTGGGAACTAGTCTCCGCAGCGAGCGGTGATGAGCTTTGTCGTGTTCTCAAGAAGCTGCTTGAGAGCATCCACAGATTCCTCCACCGGCCTTTGGCGCTCGATGTGGAGCATGTCATTCTCGTCCATAAGTTTCTTCACGATGATGCCGGTCCTCTTCAACAAGGCACTGGTCTCCTCCTACTGCTCTGCACTTCGGATGGTCTACGCACTCAGCAGTTCGCGCTTGGCCCGGAGCCTCTCATTTCCCTCCCTTAGTTGTCGGATGACGCCAGTAGCCTGTTCAAATGAGGCTTTCATGTCGTCCTGCAACCTCACCTAGCCGAAGATCTGATCCATCTGGCTATAGACGATCATATGCATGCGCCTCCTGCCCATGAGACATTTTCCCATGCTGCCGCGACGCGACGGGACATCTCTGCTGCATTCACGGTGCGGCGGGACATCTCTGCTCCTTCCGCGGCATGGCCGGACCAGTCTGCTGCATTGACGGTGCGGTGGGACCTCCGTGCTGCTTCTGCGGCGCGGCAGGACCTCTGTGCTGCTACTTCCGCGCGGCGGGACATGCCGGCTCCTTTCGTGGCGAGGCGGGATGTCTCTAGTGCTTCCGCTTCCATGCTCGCTTCTCCCTGGTGGTAATCTCTTGACTCAGAACTCACGCTGGCCATGGTAGACGCAAGGGAAGGATGCTGAATGACTTGTTTGGTTTTGTGGATGAGGAGTTGAGGAGGAATGTGCAGTCATCTTGGCATAGTATTATTTATAACCGAGTACTAATACACTCCTAAGTGGGAAACTGTTTAGGTTGTGATCGGTGTGAACAGGTTTGCAATTAAATATAGCATGGTAGTAGTAATTTGGAATGTGACGAGACACAAGCTCAAAATTTATTGACGGTTCTAGTTTCGCAGTGCGACACTATTCCCGTATGGCGTAACATGGGCACGTGTTCTCGATCGTGGTGTAGCATATGCCATGGTACTTCTTTTTCTACTGATGTGTACCGTCGGATACATATCTTACGATTATTGGGGCGTTCAACAGGAATAGCCTCGTGGCGAGCTATAGACTAGTATTTTTTTCAGACGCATTACACCTATCTCGCGGGACTTCTCGCACGCGCCATCTCTAGCTCCCTAGGTCGATGCCACCCACATACACTTGTACTCGGAGTTTAGTACATTATACAGGAAGAGAAGAGGTGCATGCACGCACTCGTCCTCTCTCACACACGCATTTGTATCTACAATTTGTAGTGTTCTCAACCATCCGATTGGCTCTATCATAGGTTTCACGTTGCTCCTTGGCCTTGAGATTGAGAAGTTTAAAACGCGGAGGCTAAGCTGGAGGCGTGTGGTTTTGGTTAATGTGCGGGCCACACACGGCACCAACACGACACGATCTTCGTCTGCCTGGTGCGCAGTCGATTGAGTTGTCCAAGTATAGACACAACCAGGCCGTCCTTGGTATTTGCACCTCGACTTATGTGCAGAGAAATTAGGATCGGAGGGAGTACTACTATTAGTAGTACTACTTTGATGTGTCGCGTCAACTCGCACAAGTATGCAACACTTCCTGAACAAACAAGCATATAAGCTGTTATACTTCTTACCCAAAGGATCTTTATATCCAACAGACACAAAATATCCGTTCGACTATTGGAAATTACTTTAACTGCTGATCTAATGTCGAAGTAATTGTTGCATCTCCACCAAAAACCACCATCTCTTAAGCTAAAGTAGACTGAGCTAACCCCTATATTAGCATATTTCTAAGATAAACATAAGGCATTGTAGAATCATTTAGGAGGTGAGCTTGTCAATCTGAATGTGGAGGGACACCGTCCTCGACAACCCAGCCCCGGCCAGCAGCTTGGGCGGAACTGTGAAGAAGGTATGCTCCTGCACGACAACATCACCGAGATCCTTGCTTCTTGTCACCTCCATTTCCACCTTGACGGCGTCGGTCCTGCCTTTGGGCTCCCCCGGCGGGCCGTTCGCTCACAACTTGGCCACGTAGTGCAGCAGTGGGGACGGCCCCACTCTGATGCAGACGACTGACATGGTGATAGGCACGCTGAGGTCGAGCACACGCCGACCAAGAAAAATGTGCGGCCGTCCTCCTCCACGAATAGCAAGAGCCGTGGCTCCAATAGTGGCACTTGCAACTGGAGCACCTTGTCGTAGTGGATCTTGTGCACGGGCAGGGGATGCACGGTACTGATGTGGTGGGAGAGCGCCGGTGGCGGGCCTTCATAGCCGCAGATGGGCACGGGGCATTTGCAGGGTGCAAGCGGACACACGCTCTGGTGATCGGTGAGCTTGTGGTAAGTGACGCAGATCCCACAGCCTTCATGCAGGCACTCCCCTTCACCAAGGAGAGGACAGCATCCACCACCGTGTTCTGCACGTCGAAGCCACCGCCATGCTCGCACTTCTGGCACTGCCCCTGGTTCCCGGTGCGCTCGAAGCAGCAGTCCACGCAGGCCAGGTGCCCTCCCTTGCACTGCACAAATCAATCGAACACCACATAGATCAAAAACCTGCACCTTGCTCGATTAGCTGAACGGACGAGGTGTATTCGAACCTAATACACTGGAGGCTTCAAGGGGCGGAGGCACAAGGGGCAGTGGAGCAAGGTGAGGTCCATCGAGACCATATAGAGCTCCATCGTTTGGTTCCGTTCCATCTGCATGATATCTCCCTCCTCGTGCACAACCATCTCTCGCTTTATAGCCGGGGCATTACAAAGCTTTACCGTCACATATTCATACAACTTCAAGGTGCATTAAATTAGCACATGCAAGTACCAAAAGGAAAGTCACATCATGCATGCATGCGTTGTAATTAATGCATCGGTAAACAAAAATTATTGAAATATATCGAGTGCAGTGCTTTGATGTGTCGCGTCAACTCGTACAACAATGAGAAGTTTGATTAGTACTACAATGCCCTCTTCCTCGCGGACTGAGGTCCGGTGCCTTAACTGCTGTCGGTGTCAAAACCGGCGGATCTCTGGTACAGGGTCCCTAACTGTGCGTCTAAGGCTAATGGTAACAGGAGGCGGGGGACATGATGTTTACCTAGGTTTGGGCCCTCTCTATGGAGGTAATACCCTACTTCTTTCTTGATTGATCTTGATGATATGAGTATTACAAGAGTTGATCTACCACGAGATCATAGAGGCTAAACCCTAGAAGCTAGCCTATGATTATGATTGTTGTTGTCCTACGGACTAGACCCTCTGGTTTATATAGACACCAGAGGGGGCTAGGGTTACACAGAGTCGGTTACAGAGAAGGAAATCTACATATTTGAATTGCCAAGCTTGCCTTCCATGCAAAGGAGAGTCCCACTCGGACACGGGACGAAATCTTCAATCTTGTATCTTCATAGTCCAACAGTCCGGCACCATTACATAGTCTGGCTGTCCGAGCACCCCCTAATCCGAGACTCCCTCAGTAGCCCCTAAACCAGGCTTCAATGATGATGAGTCTGGCGCGCAGATTGTCTTCGACATTGCAAGGCAGGTTCCTTCTCCGAATACTCCATAGAATATCATGAACACAAGGATCGTGTCCGGCTCTGCAATACAATTCCCACATACCACCGTAGAGAGCACAATATTCCACAAATCTAATATGCTGACAACTTTTTTGGGGATCGTTGCAGAAATTAAAAAATTTCTACGCATCTCCAAGATCAATCTATGGAGAAACTAGCAACGAGAGACAGGGAAGTGCATCTTCATACCCTTGAAGATCGCGAGACGGAAGCGTTGCAAGAACGCGGATGAAGGAGTCATACTCGAAGCGATTCAGATCGCGGTGGATTCCGATCTAAGCGCCGAAAAACGGCACCTCCGCATTCAACACACATGCAACTCGGTGACATCTCCCGTGACTTGATCTAGCAAGGAGGAGGGAGAGGTTGAGGAAGAAGGCTCCAGCAGCAGCACGACAGCGTGGTGGTGATGGAGTGGTAGTTCTCCCGCAGGGCTTCGCCAAGCTCACGCGGAGGAGAGGTGTTGGGGAGGGGAGGGGCTGCGCCTTGGATGTGGTACTGCACCCCTCCCTCCACCCCTCTATTTATAGGGAGAAGGGGGAAGGGGGCCGGCCCCTCTAGATGGGATCTAGAGGGGGGCGGCGGCCAAGGGGGAAGGGGGCTTGCCCCCCAAGCCAAGGGGGCACCCCCTTTAGGGTTCCCCCCAATCCTAGGCGCATGGGCCCTGGGGGGGTGGCGCCCAGCCCACTTGGGGCAGGTGGACCCTCCCGATGGACCCGCGGAACCCCTCCTGTGGTCCAGGTACAATACCAGTATACCCCCGAATATTTCCGGTGACCGTATGATGACTTCCCATATATAAATCTTTACCTACGGACCATTCCAGAACTCCTCGTGACGTCCGGGATCTCATCCGGGACTCCAAACAACATTCGTTAATCACATACAAATCTTCCTTATAACCCTAGTGTCGTCGAACCTTAAGTGTGTAGACCCTACGGGTTCGGGAATCATGCAGACATGACCGAGACAACTCTCTCGCCAATAACCAACAGCGGGATCTGGATACCCATGTTAGCTCCCACATTTTCCTTGATGATCTCATCGGATGAACCACGATGTCGACGATTCATGTAATCCCGTGTACAATTCCCTTTGTCAATCGGTACGTTACTTGCCCGAGATTCGATCGTCGGTATCCCAATACCTCGTTTAATCTCGTTACCGGCAATTCACTTTACTCGTTCCGTAATGCATGATCCCGTGACCAACTACTTAGTCACATTGAGCTCATTATGATGATGCATTACCGATTGGGCCCAGAGATACCTCTCCGTCATACGGAGTGACAACTCCCAGTCTCGATTCATTCCAACCCAACAGACACTTTCGGAGATACCTGTAGTGCACCTTTATAGCCACCCAGTTACGTTGTGACGTTTGGTACACCCAAAGCATTCCTACGGTATCTGGGAGTTGCACGATCTCATGGTCTAAGGAAATGATACTTGACATTAGAAAAGCTTTAGCAAATGAACTACACGATCTTTTGCTATGCTTAGGATTTGGTCTTGTCCATCACATCATTCTCCCAATGATGTGATCCCGTTATCAATGACATCCAATGTCCATAGTCAGGAAACCATGACCATCTATTGATCAATGAGCTAGTCAACTAGAGGCTCACTAGGGACTTGTTATGGTCTATGTATTCACACATGTATTATGGTTTCCAGTCAATACAATTATAGCATGAACAATAGAAAATTATCATGAACAAGGAAATATAATGATAACCATTTTATTATTGCCTCTAGGGCATATTTCCAACAGTCTCCCACTTGCACTAGAGTCAATAATCTAGTTACATTGTGATGAATCGAACACCCATAGAGTTCTGTTATTGATCTTGTTTTGCTTGTGGAAGAGGTTTAGTCAATGAATCTGTGACATTCAAATATGTATGCACTTTACAAATATCTACGTCTCCATCTTGAACATTTTCACAAATGGAGTTGAAGCGATGCTTGATGTGCCTAGTCTTCTAATGAAACCTGGGCTCCTTGGCAAGGGCAATAGCTCCAGTGTTGTCACAGAAGAGAGTCATCGGGCCTGACGCATTGGGAATAACTCCTAGGTCGGTAATGAACTCCTTCATCCAGATTGCTTCATGTGCTGCCTTCGAGGCTGCCATGTATTCCGCCTCACATGTAGATCCCACCACGACGCTTTGCTTGCAACTGCTCTAGCTTACTGCCCCACCATTCAAAATATACACGTATCCGGTATGTGACTTGGAGTCATCCAGATCTATGTCAAAGCTAGCATCGATGTAACCCTTTACGACGAGCTCTTCGTCACCTCCATAAACGAGAAACATATTGTCGGTGTCAAAACCGGCGGATCTCGGGTAGAGGGTCCCGATCTGTGCGTCTTAGGCTGATGGTAACATGAACCAAGGGACACAATGTTTACCCAGGTTCGGGCCCTCTCGATGGAGGTAAAACCGTACTTCCAGCTTGATTAATATTGAAGATATGTGGAATACAAGAGTAGATCTACCATGAGATCGTAGAGGCTAAATCCTAAGAGCTAGCCTATGATGGTATGATTGTAATTGTGATCGGCCTTCTTAGGACCATGCTCTCCGGTTTATATAGACACCGGAGAGCTAGGGTTTACATGGAGTCGGTTACAAGGAAGGAAATATAATATTCGGATCGCCAAGCTTGTCTTAAAACGCAAAGGAGAGTCCCATCCGAACACGAGCCGAAGTCTTGAGTCTTGTATCTTGACGCTTCTATAGTCCGGACGATGAATACAGTCCGGATGTCCGATACCCCTTATCCAGACTCCTCAAGAGCCCTGAACCAGGCTTCAATGACGATGAGTCCGGCGCGTAGTCTTGTCTTCGGCATTGCAAGGCGGGTTCCTCCTCTGAATACTCCAAGGGTACCATCGAACACATAGACCGTGTACGGATCTGCAAAATGATCTTCACATACCACCGTAGAGAGAATGATACTCCAGCTGACAACTTTTAGACGACGTGACATGCCATTAGGGCCAGGTCATTATTCGAACCGTTTTTCACAACCAGCCTCAACGCGTATTACGAGGCGGTTTCCTCGACACGTCATGTCAAAGCAGAGACCATGTCCCCTTATTGCGGGATTCTCATCAGTACGGGTATGGGTAATCCCCCCGTGCCATCAATCGTGGCGCTTGGGAAGTAAGTGATTCTCAACAGGCTAGTGGGGAGGCGTACCGCTTTCGTCGCCTCTATAAAGGGATAAGAGTTCCTCATTTTTACCCACGCCTTCTTCCTCCCCTCGCATACTCTTGCCCCCTCGAGCTCCAGCGCCCTAGTCTAGGTCTTCTCCGCACAGTTAGTCATGTCCGGAGCAGGAGGCAAGTGGGTGGCTTCCACCACGACGGAGAAGAAGATCGCGAATCTTGGGGCGGCTGGATACTTGGCCGCAAACATAGCGCGCTGGTTACCAGACGCGGGGCAGGTCATTCCAACTCCAGGACCCCATGAGAGGGTCGTGTTCCTTGCCCACTTCGTCCGTGGACTGGGGTTTCCACTCCACCCCTTCGTCCGCGGGCTTATGTTCTACTACGGGCTAGACTTTCATGATCTAGCTCCGAACTTCATCCTCAACATCTCGGCGTTCATCGTCGTGTGCGAGGCTTTCCTCCGCATCAAGCCTCATTTCGGCTTGTGGCTCCAAACCTTCTGCGTCAAGCTGAAGATTTTGAGCGGCCAGCAAGCGGAGTGCGGAGGAGCCATGGTGGGCAAAATGCCTAATGTCACCTGGCATGAAGGCTCCTTTGCGGAAACCGTGAAGGGGTGGTAATCAGGGTGGTTCTACATCACTGAGCCACGCGACGCCAACTGGGCGCCGACCCCCGTGTTCCGATCTGGGACCCCTATGCGGCTCACCTCCTGGGAACAGAAGGGCCTGTTATGGGGCGAATCTACAGAGCTGACCGGACTCATCACCTGCGTCAAGGGCATGAAGGACAAGAACATCAAGCTCGTCAACGTGGTCCAAGTCATGCTCATTCGCCTGATACTGCCGTGCCAAAGGTGGGCATTCAATCTGTGGGAATTCGTCCCGGCCGAACACTGGACGCTCCAGAGGCTCTACGGCATGAAGCATAAGAACGCATGGAAGGCGTTGTTCAAGGCCACCGAGGTACCTCCTCTTATAACTGAGGACCGCGGGCTCCACGCTGCAAATCAACCTACTCAGGTGAGTTCTAAGGCCATCACCGAATCCAGTCCTTCCCAGTATAATTGCGGGGGAACCTCAAGTAATTGTGCATATTTGTTTTAGGAGTATGTGGAGACGGCGGAGCGGATCGATAGTCCGGCTTCGTTGCCGGAAAGCCCAGCTACTAATCTTCTCACGAAGATGCTGGTCCCGTTGCCCTATAAGGGGCCGGAGAAGAAGGCTGACAAGAAGGCCCCGGGGACCCGAAAGGGTCTCCGAAGTAAGGTCGCGCAAGCCTCATCCAAAGATGACGAGGCGCACTCCTCCCCCGAAGGGGAAGAATAAGAAGAAGAGGTTGCCCCGTTCGGAAAGGATGGGGGCCTCAGACGGTGAATCAGGGGGCCAGGAGAGGCCCCCGGCGTAAGGCCGTCATACCCTTGTCGTCTGATGACGACGGGGCGGATTCCTCCCGCGGAGGTGAGGAGGAACAAGGAGAAACACCACCTCCCCATGTCGGGGGAGGGAAGAAGAGGAAGGCCGCCCCGGTGGGGAAGACTGGGACGTCCAAGAAGGGAAAAGCACCCCTTCTGGACTACTCCGCCACCGCCGCCGATAGCGAGGAAGGGTGGCTGCCCAAGAGGAAGCCCCTGGTGCGGTGTAAGTATCCGCACTTAATCGTAATTTTCGCTTCATAATTTTGTTTATAATGCCGAACTTATATATAGTCCGGCCAGGGCCCATCCGGGAGTATCGTCTTCGGACGGGTCCTTGAGTGAGTCGGCAATCAACTCGTTCCCGACGGCCACGTCTCCTCGTCCTGCGGAAGACACAGAGGTGTTATCACGAAGGCTCCCGACGATGGAGGAGGTGGCCCTAGAGGCACCTCAAGGCGGCGTCCCAGGCGTTGGAATCGCGGGGTTCAAGGTCCCCGCGGATCGTGTCGATGAGAGCCACGGCAAGCCGGGCTCTCAGTCGAACACTGTTCTGGAGCCTTTAGTAGTTTCGGACTTAGGCGGGCAGCCCCTCTTATGGAGGGAGGGCCGTCTGTGTCAAGGACTTCCGTTGCGCCCCAGGCGCCAGATTGTCTGCTGGGAGCACTTCGAGGCGCTTCCCTGGATGAAGAGCACCCTGCTCTCATGAGTGCGGTGATTCAGAAGGTTTCGTCCGCCAAGAGCAGACTAACCGAAGCCTGCACTAGCCTCCTAACAGGCTTTGAGGTAAGCAGTAAGAATGTGTAAAATCACCACCCGATAGGTAATAGCCCCTGATACTCTGTTTGGTGTTCAGAAAGAAAAACCAAACGGAGGGTCAATTATAATCCGCAGGAATCTAACAATAAGTTTTGAATGTAAATAAACAGGTTGTGCTGCTGGCCGCTGCTGCTCGCACGACCGAAATCGCCGGCCTGACGCAGGATTTAGAGCTGGCACAGGGAGAGCTCGGCCTCGCGAGGAGGCAGCTCGAAGAGAACAAAGGTAAATGATTTACCTCTCTAATATAATAAATAGTAAATAAAGTTTGATTATGCTAACGACGGGACGTCGTGATGTGGTAATAGAGGCCGCCACCGAAGTGGCGTCTCTCAAGAAGGCGTTGTCCGAGGCCGAACACAAAGCGGCCTTGGAACTCAAGGAGCGCAAAAAGAAAGAGGCCCGAGTGGGCGAGGTACAAGAAGAGCTCCAGGAGATCGGCAAGAAGCTCAAATCTGCGGAGCGGGAGCTTAAAGCAATGGAGGCCGAGCTTGCAAAGGCCCTTACAAAACAAAAGACGCCAAGGCCGAAGCCGAGAGGGCTCAGCAAGAGATCCAGGAGGCCAAGAAAATAGCGGCGGGTAAGAAATTTTGTATGCAAAGCAAACATGTGGAGGAGGCGTTTCTTTTACTTACTCGAATCCGGAGCTCTCCAGGGGCATTCGCAGACCTGCCACGCAGCGTATCCGACGCCGCGGAGTTCTACCGTGCCTAGGAGGGGAGCTCAACGGAGAAGTTCTTCTGGTCCCAGTATGCTGGGGCCGAACATGCAACGCCTCTGAGTGACCAACTGAAGCATTTCGTCGAACTCCACAAGGTGGCCGAAGTGGCTATGAAAGATCTCATAGTCCGGATATGGCCTGGCGAGCTTCTGCCCACCAGCTACTTCGGCTTGATCAAGCGGATGGTGGATTCCTGTCCGCGACTGGAAGTCATCAAGCGATCCGTTTGCATTGAGGGTGCCCGCCGGGCCCTTGCCCGCTCCAAGGTGCATTGGGGCAAGCTGGATGTGGAGAAGCTAGTGAAGGACGGGCCGCCGGAGGGCAAGCCGCATCGCGTCCCCTAGAAGTATTATGATGGCGTTATGAAGGGTGCTTGCCTCATGGCCGATGAATGTAGCAAAGACATAATTTTTGAATGAATTCACTTCTGTCATGATTGTAATATAAAGACGAAGTTACTTACGCTATGTAGCGCTTTTGTAATTTAAAATACTACCTTCTGTGCGGCTGTTTATCAAATTCTGAAAGTAGGCCTGTCGTCGGCTTCTGCCCCCATGTAACTAGTACTGGGGTGTTTGTGGAAAACCTGGACACTCTTTATCCAAATGTTTGGTCCTTTAAGGAGGTGTCCAGCGCAACGAACCAGGCAATCGGACTATACAGCTTTATAACCTTCACTTAGCCATAGAAGTCTATGATTTTAAATTTCGGCGAAGCCCCTAGAATTCGGAAGGCCGAATTGGGGTGCTATACACGCCTATATCGGACAAACCCGAATTAACGCCTAAAGCGGAAAAATCTTTAAGGATTTCAAGACCTCTCGAACAGCGACCAGTCTCTTGCCACATCATGTCGGACCGTTTTGTGCTTTCTCTACTGAGGTGCTCGTCCGGCAGAACCAGGGCACAATTGCAGTAGTTCTCCCTGCGGTACCTTAGCCGAATTAACGGGACGTAAGGCACCAAAGCAAGGGAGCCGGGCTATCCCAACCGTAACCCAAGACATGATTCGGAGCTGATGCATATAATGCTATAAGTTCGGGGTGCCGCATTGTTGAAAGTGTTCGGACTTGACTTGCCGTATTATGGGATAACATAAAAAAAAGGCCCTGGCAAACTACATGTACCAAAGTGTACAGATGCAAAAATAAATAGACATTTATAAAAAATGCGCAAATAAAAATAAGTAAGCTAACGCTATACGTGGTCTCCCATTGATAAATAATACGTTTAAGCGTATGTTTACAATGTATGCATTAGGTGGAGACAAATAGGATCATTTGACATATCCTCTCCAGGGGCAGGCTACGTACAAATAGATAAAGCAGAAACAACGATCATGAATAGATTCCACCTGGGTGTTTCTTGCTGTGCCCAAAGCCTGTTGCCTCCTGGGTTTCTTCTCCTATGTAAGTCCGACAATCCAGCTAATCTGGAGAAGTTGCACTAAAGCAATGTTCTTAAGGGTAAAGAGGAAAAGTTACGAAGCAATACCGTGCTGTTGACTGAGCCCCTGATACGCCTCCTCATGTGCCCATGGTATTTTGAGTGCGTAATTGTGTACGCGTGGCATGAATGCTACTTTGCTGGGATTTGAGCGGAGGCCGGACTGCTAGTCCTGCTCTTGTCGTGCCTGCTGATTTTGCTGCTGGTTGTTCCGCCCTCGCTCGAGGGAGCTTGAAAATGTGGTCGCCGGATTGGTGGTTTGCTGGAGGAGGCCGCATTGTACTTCTGCCGCAAGGGCCGCAGTATGTTCTTCTGTACGGAGAGAGCGGTCCATATTCCCGTTGACTGTTATGACCCCGCGCGGGCCTGGCATCTTGAGCTTGAGGTATGCATAGTGTGGTACCGCATTGAATCTAGCGAATGCGGTTCGTCCGAGCAGTGTGTGGTAACCACTGCAGAAAGGGACGATATTGAAGATTAGCTCTTCGCTTCGGAAGTTATCCGGAGATCCGAAGACCACTTCCAATGTTATAGAGCCCGTGCAGCGGTCCTCTACTCCAGGAATGACACCTTTAAAGGTGGTTTTGGTGGGCTTTATCCTTGAAGGATCGATGCCCATCTTCCGCACTGTGTCCTGATAAAGCAGGTTCAGGCTGCTGCCTCCGTCCATAAGGACTCTTGTGAGATGAAATCCGTCTATAATTGGGTCTAAAACCAATGCGGCTGAACCGCCATGACAGATGCTAGTAGGATGATCCCTACGATAAAAGGTGATTAGACAAGCTGACCATGGGTTGAATTTGGGGACGACTGGCTCCATCGCATATACTTCCTGTAGTGCTCGCTTCCGTTCCCGCTTGGGGATGTGGGTGGCGTAGATCATGTTGACCGTTTTCACCTAGGGGATTTCTTCTACCCCCGTGTTCGGATGCCGGGGCTCATCATCATCATCGCTATGTAGCCCCTTGTCCTTGTTTTTGGCGTTTATTTTGCCGGCTTGTTTAAATACCCAGCAGTCTCGGTTGGTGTGGTTGGCTGGCTTGTCCGGGGTGCCATGAATTTGGCACGAGCGCTCTAGTATACGGTCCAGACTGGATGGTCCTTGATTGTTGCGCTTGAATGGCTTCTTCCGCTGACCGGATTTGGATCTGCTGAATCCGGCATTGACCGCCGTATCTTCGGTGTTGTCGCCGTTGTTTCGTCGCTTGTGTCTGTTGCGCCTTGGCTTGCCATTATTGTCCCGGACATCTGAAGTTCTAGAATGTGGCGTAGTGCTACTGCGAGCCAACCAGCTGTCCTCACCTGCGCAAAAGCGGGTCATTAGTGTCATAAGAGCTGCCATGGACTTGGGTTTCTCCTGGACGAGGTGTCTGGCGAGCCACTCGTCATGGATATTATGCTTGAAAGCCGCCAGGGCTTCGGCGTCCGGACAGTCGACTATTTGGTTCTTTTTAGTTAGGAACTGAGTCTAGAATTTCCTGGCTGATTCTCCAGGTTGTTGAGTAATGTGGCTCAAGTCATCGGCATCCGGAGGTCGCACATATGTGCCCTGGAAGTTGTCAAGGAATGCGTCTTCCAGATTTTCCCAACTGCCAATGGAATTTGCGGGCAGGTTGTTCAGCCAGTGCCGGGCAGGTCCTTTGAGCTTAAGGGGAAGATATTTGATGGCATGTAGATCATCTCCGTGGGCCATGTGAATGTGGAGAAGGAAATCCTCGATCCATACCGCGGGTGCATGGTGCCATCGTATGATTCGATGTTCTGGGTTTAAACCCTTACGAATTCATGATCCATCACTTCATCAGTGAAGCATATGGGGTGTGCGGCGCCTCTATGTCGGGCTATGTCGCGGCGCAGTCCGGCTGCGTCTGACTGGTTGTATTCAGCCTGGCCGGATTTGCTTTTAGTGTATCTGGTATGACGGTCATCGTCATGTGCTTCGGCGCACCCCCGTGATCCGTAGATCGATCTTGCTTGTCCTGCGACGTTATACAGTTTACCGCGCAGGTCCTGAGTATTGCCCCGGGCCGTAGTAAACCGGCGCGGGGGTACGGGCTGGTATTTCGGCTGATATGTCGTTTTGTCCTGACCTCGAGGCGGTCGGTCAGCCGTGGGGCGCTCGAGTCCGTATTCCTCGGCTGCCAGGACTTCTGTCCATCTGTCTGTGAGCAGATCTTGATCAGCTTGAAGCTGCTGCTGCTTCTTTTTCAGGCTTCTCGCAGTGGCAATAAGCCTGCGCTTGAAGCGCTCCTGCTCTGCGGGTTCTTCGGGTACGCCGAACTCGTCGTCACCGAGGCTAATCTCGTCTTCGGAGATGGGCATGTAGTTGTCCTCCTCCGGATACTCGTCCGTCGCCTGATCATCTGGGCTGTAGTGCCCGTATTCCTGTTCGGCCTGCTCGAAGGCGGGCTGTTCGGGGTTATATTCATCGTCGGCACCGTCCGGATTATTATCGTCTCCGGTACCTGTATTGCCTTGGCGGGGCTTAGAGCGGCGCTGACGACGCCCATGCTTTCCTTTCTTCTTGGAGGGGTTATCCTCCATTGCCTCATCGCCGTTGGTTTCTTTCGGAGTGTCCACCATGTATATATCGTATGAAGAGGTGGCTGTCCACCGCCCTGTGAGCGGTGGCTCCTGTATGTCTCCTGCATCGTCGTCCATACCGTCGATGTCTTCGAAGTCAAAGTTGAGCACGTCGGTTAAATCATCGATCGTGGCGACAAAGTGGGTGGTGGGTGGGCAGCGAATTCCTTCGTCGCCTGCTTCCCACCCCAGCCGGACATAGTTCGGCCCAGAGTCTCCTGACAAAGAGAGAGACCTCAATGAGTTCAGCATGTCGCCAAAGGGTGAGTGCTGAAAGATGTCCGTAGCGGTAAACTCCATCACCGGAGCCCAACCTGGCTCGGCTAGCTCGAGAGTGAGCGGACTAGGACCAACAGCCGGATATGAGTCCGGGGATCCGGGATTACAGGCCTCCACAGAAGTGGGACCCATGTTCGGCTCTACCGTCGATAAGTGTGCGGCCTGCGGAGCCAGGTCCAGCCCTCCGTCCATAGGCAACGCAGCCTTCCCTGGATTTAGATCCAAGGTTGCTTCGGGGATGATGTCCCGGGCACTGTCCGACAGCAGGTCTAGGCCGTGCTCGTCGCGGCTGTCCGGCGCTCCTGGCGCAAGCTCGAATCCGTCGAAGATCAAGTCTCCGCGGATATCCACCGTGTGGTTCAAGTTTCCGAACCTGATTTGGTGGCCAGGGGTGAAGCTGTCGATCTGCTCCAACTGGCCATGCAAATTGGCCCGTAGTGCGAAGCCGCTGAACACAAAGATCTGTCCGGGGAGAAAAATCTCACCCTAGACCCTGTTGTTGACGATTGAAGACGCCATCAAGCCCCGAAGTGACGACACAGAGGAACTCTCAATGAAAGCACCAATGTCAGTGTCAAAACCGGCGGATCTTGGGTAGGGGGTCCCGATCTGTGTGTCTTAGGGTGATGGTAACAGGAAGCAAGGGACACAATGTTTACCTATGTTCGGGCCCTCTCGGTGGAGGTAAAACCCTACTTCCTGCTTGATTAATATTGAAGATATGTGGAATACAAGAGTAGATCTACCACGAGATCGTAGAGGCTAGACCCTAAGAGCTAGCCTATGATGGTATGATTGTAATTGTGATCGGCGTTCTAAGGACCATGCTCTCCGGTTTATATAGACACCGGAGAGCTAGGGTTTACATGGATTCGGTTACAAGGAAGGAAGTATAATATTCGGATTGCCAAGCTTGTCTTCCACGCAAAGGAGTGTCCCATCCGGACACTAGCCGAAGTCTTGAGTCTTGTATCTTGACGCTTCTATAGTCCGGACGATGAATACAGTCCAGCTGTCCGGATACCCCCTTATCCAGGACTCCCTCACATATCCTTAGTCCTTTTCAGGTACTTCAGGATATTCTTGACCGATGTCTAGTGTTCCATGTCGGGATTACTTTGGTACCTCCCTACCAAACTTACGGCAAGGTTTACATCAGGTCCGGTACACAACATGGCATCCATAATAGACCCTATGGCTGAGGCATAGGGGATGACACTCATCTTTTCTCTATCTTCTGCCGTTGTTGGGCTTTGAGCCGAGCTCAATTTCACACCTTGCAATACTGGCAAGAACTCCTGCTTGGACTGATCCATATTGAACTTCTTCAATATCTAATCAAGATATGTGCTTTGTGAAAGACCTATGAGGTGTCTCGATCTATCTCTATAGATCTTGATGCCTAATATGTGAGCAGCTTCTCCAAGGTCCTTCATTGAAAAACAGTTATTCAAGTAGGCCTTTATGCTTTCTAAAAGTTCTATATCATTTCCCATCAATAGTATGGCATCCACATATAATATGAGAAAGGCTACAGAGCTCCCACTCACTTTCTTGTAAACGCAGGCTTCTCCATAAGTCTGCATAAACTCAAACGCTTTGATCATTTCATGAAAGCGAATGTTCCAACTCCGAGATGCTTGCACCAGCCCATAGATGGAGCGCTGGAGCTTGCATACCTTGTTAGCATTCTTAGGATCGACAAAACCTTCCGGCTGCATCACATACAATTCTTACTTAAGAAAGCCGTTAAGGAATGTCATTTTGACGTCCATTTGCCTTATCTAATAATCGTAGAATACGGCAATAGCTAACATGATTCGGGCGGACTTCAACTTCGCTATGGGTGAGAAGGTCTCATTGTAGTCAACCCCTTGAACTTGTCGATAACCTTTAGCGACAAGTCGAGCTTTATAGATGGTATCATTACCATCCGCGTCCGTCTTCTTCTTAAAGATCCATTTATTTTCTATCGCTCGCCGATCATCGGTCAAGTCTGTCAAAGTCCATACTTTGTTTTCATACATGGATCATATCTCGGATTGCATGGCTTCAAGCCATTTGTTGGAATCTAGGCCCGCCATCGCTTCTTCATAGTTCGAAGGTTCACCGTTGTCTAACAACATGATTTCTAGGACAGGGTTGCCATACCATTCTGGTGTGGAACGTGTCCTTGTGGACCTACGAAATTCAGTAGCAACTTGATCCGAAGTACCTTGATCATCATCATTAACTTCCTCTCTAGTCGGTGCAGGCACCACAGAAACATTTTCCTGAGCTGCACTACTTTCCGGTTCAAGAGGCAGTACTTCATCAAGTTCTACTTTCCTCCCACTTACTTCTCTCGAGAAACTCTTTCTCCAGAAAGGACCCGTTCTTGGAAACAAAGATCTTGCCTTCGGATCTGAGGTAGAAGGTATACCCAATGGTTTCCTTCGGGTATCCTATAAAGACGCATTTTTCCGGCTTGGGTTCGAGCTTTTCAGGTTGAAGTTTCTTGACATAAGCATCGCATCCCCAAACTTCTAGAAACGACAGCTTAGGTTTCTTCCCAAACCATAATTCATACGGTGTCGTCTCAACGGATTTAGACGGTGCCCTATTTAAAGTGAATGTAGTTGTCTCTAGAGCGTATCCCCAAAATGATAGCGGTAAATCGGTAAGAGACATCATAGATCGCACCATATCCAATAGAGTGCGATTACGACGTTCGGACACACCGTTACGCTGAGGTGTTCTAGGCGGCGTGAGTTGCGAAACAATTCCACATTTCCTTAAGTGTGTACCAAATTTGTGACCCAAATATTCTCCCCCACAATCTGAGCGTAAGAATTTTACTTTTCTGTCACATTGATTCTCTACCTCATTCTGAAATTCCTTGAACTTTTCAAAGGTCTCAGACTTGTGTGTCATCAAGTATACATACCCATATCTACTTAAGTCATCAGTGAGGGTGAGAACATAACGATAGCCTCCACGAGCATCAACGCTCATTGGACCGCACAAATCAGTATGTATGATTTCCAATAAGTTGGTTGCTCACTCCATTGTTCCGGAGAACGGAGTCTTAGTCATTTTTCCCATGAGGCACGGTTCGCATGTGTCAAACGATTCATAATCAAGAGACTCGAAAAGTCCATCTGCATGGAGCTTCTTCACGCGTTTGAGACCAATGTGACCAAGGCGTCAGTGCCACAAGTATGTGGGACTATGATTATCAACCTTACATCTTTTGGTATTCTGTCACGACCGGTTTTTCAATAAAATACTTATTGAGAAATCGATCTCTTGATTCCAGTATAGGAAGAGTTATCCTTACTGGTAGACAAATACTTGAATACAGAAGACCAGTAGCTTCAAATATATTATAGGGTTGAGCTAAGGATGCTCAACAATTTATTACAAACACGCCAATATTAATACATAAGGGCGGTTATGACACAGAGGTGTGGTGACATGCTACTAGCTCGAGATAAAAGTGGTGGTGGATAACTTGACTTCTAAACTGGCAGCTCATCGAGCGTCGAGGTGAGGCTCGATGAATTTATTTCTGGGGTGGTGGAAGCGGATATAATACAGTGACCAAATGCAGAATCGCACGGGACTGACTGGGACTCCTCTAGGCGTCGGACTCGCTATCGAACTCTTCATCCATGAGATCGCCTTCATCAACATCTGGCCAAATCAACAAGCCAGGTGAGTACTTTGAAAGTACTCGCAAGACAGTTCGGACCAAAGATATAACAAATGCATGCATGAATGCATCATGAGCAAAAATAAAAATAATGCTCATTCCAATAATAAGAATTTGCACGACATGATATGTAAAACAAATAACTGAAACCGATTGGGTGTCTGGAGCGACGCCTCAAAAGGTAAACAAAATAAAAATCATGCCGCAGTCGGGCGTCTAAGTGACACCACATAAAGGGCTTATACTGAAAAGTAAGAGACAAGCGTGCCACAGTCGGACGTCTGGGCGACATCGCAGAAAGGGCTTTTATTTGCAAATATATAGCAAGCGTGCCACAGTCGGGCGTCTGAGAGACATCACAGAAAGGGCTTATATTGAAAATAAATAACAAGCATGCCACAGTCGGACGTCTGAGCGACGTCACAGAAAGGGCTTATATTGAAAATAAATAACAAGCGTGCCACAGTCGGACGTCTGAGCGACGTCACAGAAAGGGCTTATATCAAATGTATAATCAAGTGTGCCATAGTCGAACGTCTGAGCGACATCACAGAAAGGGCTTATATCAAATGTAAACATCAAATGTGCCACAGTCGGACGCCTGAGCGACATCACAGAAAGGGCTTATCTCAAATGTAATTATCAGATTATTCCATCCATAAGAATAAACTTTTAACCGGACTTAACACTCCTGTAGTCCACCAGAGTTTTGTCACTGGGACTGACAATTGACAAGATAAGATGAACACAGTACTTGGACATGTACAAGATGATTTAAAGGATTTGTGACTCTGCAGAGTTTTTACTAACTGTCCACAGCCAACGGATTTCCGTAGTCACGAAGGACTAGTTCCGTTTACGGTATTTCGGTAGAAACCCATTTAACCAGTACACACCCATTGCACCTCACGATGCCAGGAATCACCCTAGACATCGTACAAGAAAAACTTTGAGACGGGGAGGTCACAACCTCGAATAGCATGGGATCAAATTTCTATACGCGCGCTCTAAGGGGTGCCCCCCTCTCGGTCCCAACCGGAAACACCCATGCCCCCTGACCGGATGACGGGCTTTAATCCAGGGCCATGGAACCCTCATCCCGGCCTCTCTATTTGGTGTGTACCAGGAAAACGGTTTGCAACTTACTAAGCCATATTCCTTGCGGAAAACATGTGGCAGTACAGGAAAGGAAATGAATGAGAATGTGACTTGATTCACGATGACACTGAAGTCAAATAGACTGGCATAAGACTGGCATGCCACAACACTGCCATCTTACCCATCCTCATGCCATCACGTGGCCATGCAAATATGTATCCAACAACATATGGATTTCCGAAACTCACTTTCCACTTCTTTGCATGAAATATAACATTCAAAGAAGTGTTCGTAAACATGCCATGAAACTCCTAAATGCAAACATGCAACAAACACTCATCATATCAAGAGTTCAAACATGCTTGCCTGGTTCGGAGTAGTCGGAGTCTAACTTGGTGAAGTTCGCGGCTCCGTCACCTCCTTCGCTATCTACGGTATACAAAAATACACGCGCTATCATAAATACCATGAGGTGTACATAAATATACCAAGTATTTTTCAAATAAATCTGATAAAAAACTAGACAAAATTTTGAAGAGTTCACAAAAAGAATCATTCAAAAATCCTTTTCTGTTTAAAAGTTATAAGTGTTTTGGTCCAAGGACCTCTCTGTGATGAAACAGAAACTTCCCAGGGGGCTAAGCAGAAAAGTCCAGAAAACGATTCAAACTGGAAAGCGCATTTTGCCAGAATACGCTTTTAGAAAACGGTTCGTTTAACAAGAATGAGAGACTGGCAGGCGGGTCCCACCCATTAGGTTTAAAAATTTAAAAAGGGGGAGACGGAGCTCGTCGGCGCCCGAGGGCTGCGGTGGTCGCCGGCGGCGATCCACGGCGAGGCAAGGGGATCGGGTGGTACCTCCATGGTCAGTGCATCATTCCACGTCGGTGGGTGGTAGTGGTGGTCGCCGGCGAGCACTGTGTCGACGGCGGCCCTAGCTCCGACGGACGGTGATTCGGGAGGGGTTGGCTCTCGCCGGAGAATG
Organism: Aegilops longissima; assembly: GCA_021605205.1. Taxonomy (NCBI): domain Eukaryota; kingdom Viridiplantae; phylum Streptophyta; class Magnoliopsida; order Poales; family Poaceae; genus Aegilops; species Aegilops longissima. Next base: position 120,257,421 of record CM038677.1, read on the forward strand.
CTGCGAAGGGCAAATTGAAGTGGGGGTTAGACTCCTGGGTGCTCGAGAGGGTTCTTGACAAGGTTAGGGGCCGGGGGCGGCCTCACGGAGTGAATCGAGGTGGAGGCCGAGGCGGGCAGGCGGCGGAGTTGGGGAGAGACCTCCTCGAGGTCCTTCTAGTGACCTGGCGGAGTGTTGGGGAGGTGCAGGGAGGGTGCGTGCTTGAGGGCGAGCTCGGGGCCCCTTTTTATAGGCGATCCGAGGTGACGGCCGTGAACGGAGTTCTTCGGAGAAGGTTACGGCGGCGCAGGGCTTGGTCGGGGTGGTTTAGCGGTTGAGCTTCAACGTGGAGGTCTACAGGCTCCATTTAGGCACTAAACGCGCTAGGATTAGAAGCTTTGGGGGTGTTCGACGGAACGGGGTGGCGCGGGGCCGTCGGCGGCAGAGGGCGTGCCCTGTGCTTGCCGGCCACAGCGACGGTGCAACAGCGGTGCGCTGGCATGCATGAGCGTCTGGGAGGCCGAGGCGATGGCGCGGCGGCAGGCGTGGCGGCGGGCTCGGGCCTCGCTGGTCGCCACAGGTGGCGCAGCCACCACGAAATCTACTAACGCCGGCGAGGCTCGCCGCCACCGCTTGCATCTATCCAAGGGGTGTCTGGGCGCTCCAGCCAGGAGGAGAGGCCGTGCATAGCGTGCCAGGCGCCTGTTGACAAGTGACCAGACTCGGCGAATCTGAACTTCTGAAACTCTGAATTTTTCTGAAAATGCAAAGTAACAGTGCAAGCCAGGTGTTCGACAGAATTATTTTGGCATGTGGGGATTTTTCCTTGAGCAGATTTTTGGTGGAGTGGCCTCTCATTGCAACTGGGGGCTGCCTGAATTTTGGTGGAATTTTTGGAGAAGTGGAGATATGAATTTCACCAAATTTGACAAATCTGGTCCAAACTTGCAGAAGCTGAAACTTAAAATTTTTGAAAAGAAGAAGAGTGGATCTTGATGGTTCTAGGTTGTGGGTGCTAGGGACTATCCAGAGGAGTTGATTTGAGATCAAAGCTCAAAGGCATTAAGGTACTTGCTTTGCAAATCACCTAGGCTCAAAATAAAGGACATAATTGTTTTGGGGAAATAAATAAATGAAATAAAATCCAAAGAATGAGTTGGACTTGTTGGGACAGAATATTTGGATTGTGCCAAAGTGGAAGGAGGGGTTTTGGGAGGGTTTAACCACAAGAGGAACGGTAAAGACAAGAATGGATCAAAACCAGAGAATAGCCCAAAACCAAAAAGATTTCTTTTTAGAAGAAACTAAATCCAAGAAATGCTTTTGAGAAGGAAAACTTAGAAGAGAGGTTTTTAAGAAGGGTTTAAATGACCTTCTTCAAACCAAGCAAGGCTCTTGCTGAAAACAAAAACAACAAAAAAAAATTTGGAGTGTCACATATTCACACTATGAATATGTGTAACATCACGTTCGAGATTCATTAAGAATAAACCATTGACCAGCGGGGCATGACTATAAAACATATCTCTCATATAAATGGAACAACCATTACTCTCGGATTTAAATGAGTAGCCATCTCGTATTAAATGAGATCCAGATACAATGTTCATGCTCAAAGCTGGCACTAAATAACAATTATTGAGGTTTAAAACTAATCCCGTAGGTAAATGTAGAGGCAGCATGCCGACGGCGATCACATCGACCTTGGAACCATTCCCGACGTGCATCGTCACCTCGTCCTTCGCCAGTCTCCGCTTATTCCGCAGCTCCTGTTTTGAGTTGCAAATATGAGCAACCGCACCGGTATCAAATACCCAGGAGCTACTACGAGGACTAGTAAGGTACACATCAATTACATGTATATCACATATACCATTGGTGTTGCCGGCCTTCTTGTCCACTAAGTACTTGGGGCAGTTCCGCTTCCAGTGTCCGTTTCCCTTGCAATAGAAGTACTCAGTCTCAGGTTTGGCTCCATGCTTTGGCTTCTTCGATGGCGGCTTGCGGGCGCAATAACTCCTTGCCGTCCTTCTTGAAGCTCTTCTTAGCCTTGCCTTTCTTGAAACTAGTGGTTTTATTGAACATCAACACTTGATGTTCCTCTTTGATCTCCACTTCCGCCGATTTCAGCATTGAAAATACCTCAGGAATGGTTTTCACCATCCCCTGCATATTGTAGTTCATCACAAAGCTCTTGTAGCTAGGTGGGAGCGACTGAAGGATTTTTTCAATGACCGCGTCATCCGGGAGATTAACTCCTAGCTGAGACAAGCGGTTGTGCAACCCATACATTTTGAGTATGTGCTCGCTGACAGAACCATTCTCCTCCATCTTACAACTGTAGAACTTGTTGGAGACTTCATATCTCTCGACCAGTGCATGATCTTGGAAAACCATTTTCAGCTCTTGGAACATCTCATATGCTCCGTGTTGCTCAAAACGCTTTTGGAGCCCCGGTTCTAAGCTGTAAAGCATGCCACACTAAACCAGGGAGTAATCATGACTACACGACTACCAGGCGTTCATAACGTCTTGAGTTGCTGGCAAAACGGGTGCTTCGCCTAGTAGTGCATCTAGGACATATGCTTTGTTGGCAGCTATGAGGATGATCCTCAAGTTCCAGACCCAGTCTGTATAGTTGCTACCATGGTCTTTCAGCTTGGTTTTCTCTACGAACGCGTTGAAGTTGAGGGCAACATTAGCGTGGGCCATTTGATCTACAAGACATATTGCAAAGATTTTAGACTAAGTTCATGAAAATTAAGTTTATCTAATCAAATTATTTAATGAACTCCCACTCTGATAGACATCCCTCTAGTCATCTAAGTGATACATGATCCGAGTCAACTAGGCCATGTCCGATCATCACGTGAGACGGACTAGTCATCATCAGTGAACATCTTCATGTTGATTGTATCTTCTATATGACTCATGTTCGACCTTTCGGTCTCTTGTGTTCCGAGGCCATGTCTGTACATGCTAGGCTTGTCAAGTCAACCTAAGTGTTTTGCATGTGTAAATCTGGCTTACACCCGTTGTATTCGAACGTTCGAATCTACCACAACTGATCATCACGTGGTGATTTAAAACAACGAACCTTCGCAACGGTGCACAGTTAGGGGGAACACTTTCTTGAAATTTTATGAGGGATCATCTTATTTAGGCTACTCTCGTTCTAAGAAAATGAGATGTAAAACATGATAAACATCAAATGCAATCAAATAGTGACATGATATGGCCAATATCATTTTGCTCCTTTTGATCTCCATCTTCGGGTATACATGATCATCATCGTCACCGGCATGACACCATGATCTCCATCATCATGATATCCATCATCGTGTCTTCATGAAGTTGTCTCACCAACTATTACTTCTACTACTATGGCTAACAGTTTAGCAATAAAGTAAAGTAATTACATGGCGTTATTCAATGACACGCAGGTGATACCATAAATTAAGACAACTCCTATGGCTCCTGCCGGTTGTCATACTCATCGACATGCAAGTCGTGATTCCTATTACAAGAACATGATCAATCTCATACATCACATATATATCATTCATCACATCCTTTTGGCCATATCACATCACACAGCACATGCTGCAAAAACAAGTTAGACGTCCTCTAATTGTTGTTACAAGTTTTTGACATGGCTGCTATAGGTTTCTAGCAAGAACATTTCTTACCTACGCCAAAACCACAACGTGATATGCCAATTGCTTTTTACCCTTCATAATGACCCTTTTCATCGAATCCGATCCGACTAAAGTGGGAGAGACAAACACCCGCTAGCCACCTTATGCAACTAGTGCATGTAAGTCGGTGGAACCTGTCTCATGTAAGCGTACGTGTAAGGTCGGTCCGGTCCGCTTCATCCCACGATGCCGCGGAAACAAGATAAGACTAGGAGTAGCAAGTAAATTGACAAAATCGACGCCCACAACAAACTTGTGTTCTACTCGTGCATAGAAACTACGCATAGAACTAGCTCATGATGCCACTGTTGGGGATCGTTGCAGAAATTAAAAAAATTCTATGCATCACCAAGATCAATCTATGGAGTAACTAGCAACGAGAGAGAGGGGAGTGCATCTTCATACCCTTGAAGATCGCGAGACGGAAGCGTTGCAAGAACGCGGATGAAGGAGTCGTACTCGAAGCAATTCAGATCGCGGTGGATTCCGATCTAAGCACCGAACAACGGCACCTCCACGTTCAACACACGTGCAGCCCGGTGACGTCTCCCGTGCCCTGATCCAGCAAGGATTAGGGAGAGGTTGAGGAAGAAGGCTCAAACAGGAGCACGACGGTGTGGTGGTGATGGAGTGGCAGTTCTCCGGCAGGGCTTCGCCAAGCTCACGCGGAGGAGGAGAGGTGTTGGGGAGGGGAGGGGCTGCGCCTTGGATGTGGTGCTGCACCCCTCCCTCCACCCCTCTATTTATAGGGAGAAGGGGGAAGGGGGCCGGCCCCTCTATATGGGATCTAGAGGGGGGCGGCGGCCAAGGCGGAAGGGGGCTTGCCCCCCAAGCCAATACGGGTATACCCCCGAATATTTCCAGTGATCGTATGATGACTTCCCATATATAAATCTTCACCTCCGGACCATTCCGGAACTCCTCATGACGTCCGGGAACTCATCCGGGACTCGGAGCAACATTCGGTAATCACATACAAATCTTCCTTATAACCCTAGCATCATCGAACCTTAAGTGTGTAGACCCTATGGGTTCGGGAATCATGCAGACATGACCGAGACAGCTCTCTGGCCAATAACCAACAGCAGGATCTGGATACCCATGTTGACTCCCACATGTTCCACAATGATCTCATCGGATGAACCACGATGTCGAGGATTCAGGTAATCCCGTATACAATTCCCTTTGTCAATCGGTACGTTACTTGCCCGAGATTCAATCGTCGGTATCCCAATACCTCGTTTAATCTCGTTACCGGCAATTCACTTTACTCGTTCCGTAATGCATGATCCCGTGACCAACTACTTAGTCACATTGAGCTCATTATGATGATGCATTACCGAGTGGGCCCAGAGATACCTCTCCGTCATACGGAGTGACAAATCCCAGTCTCGATTCATGCCAACCCAACAGACACTTTCGGAGATACCTGCGGTGCACCTTTATAGCCACCCAGTTACGTTGTGACGTTTGATACACCCAAAGCATTCATACGGTATCCGGGAGTTGCATGATCTCATGGTCTAAGGAAATGATACTTGACATTAGAAAAGCTTTAGCAAACAAACTACACGATCTTGTGCTATGCTTAGGATTGGTTCTTGTCCATCACATCATTCTCCCAATGATGTGATCCCATTATCAATGACATCCAATGTCCATAGTCAGGAAACCATGACCATCTGTTGATCAACGAGCTGGTCAACTAGAGGCTCACTAGGGACTTGTTGTGGTCTATGTATTCACACATGTATTACGGTTTCCAGTCAATACAATTATAGCATGAACAATAGACAATTATCATGAACAAGGAAATCTAATAATAACCATTTTATTATTGCCTCTGGGGCATATTTCCACCAACTTTTCATAGTGTGACATCATGCCATGGCCTGGTCATTATTCGAACCGTTTTGTCAACCTGCTGCTGCACATATTGCGAGGCGGTTTCATTGGCACGTCTTGTCGAACCAGAGATCATGTCCCCTTATCACGAGTTTCTCATCAATACGGGTGTGGGTAACCCCACCGCGCCATCAACACAACGCTTGGGGTATAACGAGTTTATAGGGCAAGTGTGGAGGCGCATGGTTTCTACCGCCTTTATAAGGAGATTAGGACTCCCCCTTTTTCACCCACGCCTTCTTCTTCCTCTGCTCATCCATTCTCCCTCGCTCGAGCTCTAACGCCCAAGCTTTCGTGTTCTCTGCCCACAAAGACCCTCCGAAAATGTCCGGATCCGGAGCAGGAGGCAAGTGGATGGCCTCTACCGTCCGGGAGAAGGATATCAAAAAGCTTCGGGAGGCCGGGTATCTGGCCAAGAAAATCAGCCACCATCTCCCGATGGCGGGACACATCATCCCTACTCCGGAACCCCATGAGAGGGTCGTATTCCTCCCTCACTTTGTCCTCGGGCTAGGGTTTCCCCTCCACCCATTAGTTCGCGGCATCATGTATTACTACGGGATCGATTTTCATGATCTATCCCCAAATTCCTTCCTCAACATCTCGACATTCATCGTCGTATGCGAGGCCTTTCTCCGCATCTCGCCACACTTCGGCTTATGGCTGAAGATTTTTAATGTGAATCCCAAGGTAGTGAGCGGCGAGCATGCTGAGTGCGGATGTGCCATGGTGAGAAAGATGCCCAATGTTACATGGCCGTCAGGTACTTTCAATGATTCTGTCAAAGAGTGGCAACAGTAGTGGTTCTACGTCACTAAGCCGCGCGGAACGAAATGGGCCACCGCTCCCGAATTTCAATCCGGAGCTCCTCTGCGGCTTACGTCCTAGCCCAAGAAGGGCTTGAATTGGTCCTCGTCCGACGAGGTGTCTGTGCTTCAGACGTGTGTCCAGGATATGGAAGACAAGGATATCAAACTTGTCAATGTAGTCCGGGTGATGTTAGTTCGCCGGATTCTCCCTTGCCAACACAGGGCCTGCAATTTGTTGGAATTCCACCCGGCCAAGCACCAAACCCTACTGGAGTTCTTTGGCTCCTTGCACAAGGACATCTGGAAGGTGCTCTTCAAGTCCGGCAAATCATGGCCGGACTCAGCCGAAGACCGCGGGTACCAACTGTCCCGTCCTGCAAGTTCAGTGAGTCATTGTATGCTGGCAAGTCATACGTTTTATTTGCATAACCCAACGGAAATGCTTAATGTGTTTTCCACAACTCTCCTAGGGCTGGACGAAGAAGGCGGGGCGGATCTACTATCCGGCCCCACTGTCGGAAGAACCGGCCAGCCCACTTCTGACAAAGATGTTGGTCCCGGCGCCTTACAAGGCGCCAAAGAAGAAGGCCGAGAAGGAGGCCAAAAAGAACAGGGGCAGCCTTCGTCGCCGTGGCACTTCGGACACAATATCCAAAGACTCCGATGCCCGCTCTTCCTCCGGAGAGGATGAGAAAGAGGAGGAAGACCAATCCCTAGTGAGGGGAAGAAAGAAAAGGACGGCCTCCACATCCTTGGAGGCCGAGTTGCCTAAGAAGGGAAAAACTCCCCTTCCGGAACAGTCCACCGCCGCTACCGACAGCAACCCGAAGTGGGATCCTAGGGCCCAGCCCCTGGTGAACTTGTGAGTATAAAATCCGAACATGTTTGCGTGTCCAGACTCACTATGGCATGACGTTCTAATTATTAAGCCATACTCTTTTGCAGTCCAGCGAGGTCCCGCACCGAACATTCCTCATCGGAGGATTTACTAGGCTCGGATGCTATGGACAGCGGGACACCCCCAAAGGCCCCTTCCCCAAAGCACATGAACAATACCGAGGTATCATCCCAGAAGGACCCAGGCAAAGGAGGGGGGAAAAGATCGTCAAGGCGGCACCAGGAGGTCAAACCTCAGGGGCCGGACACACGGGAGAAAAGGCTCCCATGGACGTGGACGGAGGGGGCTATCTCGAGTTCGGCCCTTAGCCGGATACAATTCCGGAGACCGATACGGTTCCTGAATCAGGCAGGCAGCCTCCCTCAGCTGGAGGGGGCGCGCCCGTTCCATCGGCAACCACTGTCCAACCAGAGGTGCCGGATATTTTATCGGTGGCGCTAAAGAGCGCCTCCATCATTGAAGAACACCATGCCCTTATGGGGTGCGGTGATTGAGAAGATTCAGTCCGCTGAGAGTGGATTGAATGAAGCATGCATCGGCCTTATAACGGGCTTTGAGGTATGTTTTGTGAGGTTTCAAAGAGTGTCATACTATAGGTAGTAGCCCCTGATACACTGTTCAGTGAAAGAAGGCACCAGACCGAGGATCAAATATATGTTTGCAGGAGACTCACTTTATGGCTTCTCTCACTCTTTATTTTTTATAAGCAGGTGTCTGTAGCGACTGCCGCCTCTCATATCGTGGAAGTCTCCGGACTGAAGAAAATTCTGGAGCGGGCCGAAGAAGAAAACTCAGTCGAGTGAAGAAGCAGTTGGAGGATAACCAAGGTATGCAAAAACCTTGTTCACACTCATCGGGAATGAATAAGTTAGTATGATGAAAATATTTTTATGATGTGCTCTAGGGCGACGGCCGAAATTGGGGCTCTTAAGAAGGCTATGGCCGAAGCCGAGAAGAAGGCCGCCGCAGAGCAGGCTCTTCGCGAAAAGCACGAGGCTAGGGTTATTTAAGCTGAACAAGAGCTTCAAGAGGCCGTGAAGAAATGCGAGACCTTTGAGTAGAGTTTAACGGGGAAAGAATTTGGACTCTCCCAAGCTCGCCAAGCCGCATGTGATGCCCGGGGGAAGCCCAAGGCGCCCTGCAGGAAATCCAGGAGGCAAGGAAGATCGCGGCGGGTAAGGCTTTTTCTATGTAAAGCAGGTATTTGAAGGGAGAAAATCACGTTTTACTAATTTGAATTCGGATTTCTCCAAGGGTATTTGCGGAGCTGCCACACCGCATATCTGATGCTGCACAATTCTATTGAGCTGAAGAAAGGAGCACTGCGGAGAAGCTCTTCTGGTCGCAGTATCTGGCGCCGGTGTATCCAGTGCCCTTTGCCGATCAGCGGAAGCAGCTAACCGCACTGCATAAGGCGGCCGAACTAGCCATGAAGGATTTAATTATCCGTCTATGGCCCGCCGAGCCAATTCCAAGTAGCTACTTCGGGCTTGTGAAGCGGCTTGTGAGTGCTTGCCCTCGACTTGAAGTCATCAAGCGGTCGATCTGTATGGAGGATCTTGTGGGCCTTCGCCAGCATAAAGGTGCCTTTGGCGAAGATGGATCTTGAAAAGCTGATGACCGAGGGACGCCCGGAGGAAGAACCTTGCAAGCCCGAGTTATATTATGATAGTGTCCTAAAAGGATCCCACCTTGCGGCGGAGCAATGCACCAAGGACATTATTTTTCCACGAATACAGTCATGTTGTACTTCGTAATGTTGAACAAGGTCATTTCTATTATTTATTGCCTGTTATTTGAAAAAAAATCCTCCTGCGCAGCTGTTTTATATATTAATCCTGAGAGTTGGCGAGGCGTCGGCTTATGCCCCCACGTAGGAAGTATGGGGGTGTTCGGGGTAAACCTGAGCACTCTTTATCCCAGTTTTGGGTCCTTGAAGGAGGTGTTCAGCGCAACGAACCAGGCAATCGGACTATAAGGCTTTATCACTCTCACTTAGCCATAGGAGTTTAACAAAAGGAAGGTAGGCGCAGCCCCTGGTGTTCGGAAGACCGCACGAGGGGCTCTATAAGCACCCGATAGGAAGAAAAGCTGATACATCGCATGCTGCATTAGTTATTGCATAATGCGGAAGAAATCCTTAAAGATTTTACAACCTCTCGAACAGCTGACCAGCTCTCGCCGTATCATGATAGCCAGTTTTCGGGCTTTCTCTACTGAGGCGCTCGTCCGAAAGAACCGGGACACAATCGCAGTAGTTCTCCATGTGCCGCCTTAGCCGATATAGTGGAAAGTAAGGCAGCTAAACATGGGAGTCGGGCAAACCCAACTATTGACCCCAGACATGATTCGGAGGTGATGCATATAATGCTATAAGTTTGGGGTGTCGAACCACCGCGAAGGTGTTCGGACTTTATTGTCGTATTATGGGTACAACGAAGCCCCTGGCATATTAAGGCATATCACGGTGTACGGATGCCATTTGACAAAGAGTGTCAATAAGAAACAACCGCAGATAAGCATCATATAAAGCCACATGTTGTAATTGAATAACACGTCAATGCAAACGAGTACAGGTAATGTGATAAAAACAAAAATGACTTCAGAACCTGCTGAGACCAGGCGGGAGGAGGCTTTGTGCGGATCCGGAGTGTAATCGGACTGTCATCGAGGGGAATATATAAGGATTCCCTTATGCACTTGAGTTGTCTCCATGTCGCCGGTCCTGGCCTACGCAACAGTGGACCTGCAAAGAAAATGCGAAAAACATTTGTGTGCCACGGGGCGGTTAAGCCGCAGTGTGTGGCCTGTACTACCTTTACCTCCGTTTATTGCCGGAGTGTTTTAATTGAGCTCCTGATGAGCCGGGCTATCCTGCCGTGAAGTAGTTTGGACTCCCTTGATGGTGTCCGGAATCTTGGCCGTTGACTCAAGGTTCGATTGAAAGATGCCACTCGTTGCTTCTACTGTTAAGGCGGCGGTATACTCTGTGGCACGGAGGGAGCATTCGGCCTTGCCATTAACTGTTATGACACTGCGCGGACCGGGCATCTTGAGCTTAAGGTAGGCATAATGTGGTACCGCGTTGAATCGAGCAAACGCGGTTCGTCCGAGCAGTGCATGATAGTTACTGCGAAAAGGGACGATGTCGTAGATTAACTCTTTGGTACGGTAATTGTCCGGTGATCCAAAGACTACCTCTAGAGTAATGGAGCCTGTACAACAGGCCTCCACACCTGGTATAACACCTTTAAAGGCGGTTTTAGTGGGCTTGATCATCGAAAGATCAATACCCATCTTGTGCACTGTGTCCTGATACAGCAGGTTTAGGCTGCTGCCTCCGTCTATAAGGACTTGTGTGAGGTGGAATCCGTCAATTATTGGGTCAAGGACTAGTGCGGCTGTATTGCCCTGATTGTTATTGGTCGTATGATCCGTACGGTCGTAGGTGATCGGCCATAGTTTATATTGTGGGGCGAATGGCTCCGTTACGTTGACATCCCTGAGAGTGCACATCCATTCCAGCTTGAGAATGTGGCTGGCGTTTATCATGTTCACCGTTTTGATTTGCGGGCGGAATTTGTTTTGCCCTCCTAAGTTTATCATGTTCGTCGTCATTGCTATGAGACCCCTTCTCCTTGTTTTCGGCACCTAACCTGCCGGCTTGTTTGAAGACCCAACATTCTCTGTTGATATGATTAGCTGGTGTTCCTGGGGTGCCAAGAATTTGGCATGGTCAGTCGAATGTGTGGTCCAGACTGGACAGGCCTGGATTGTTCCTTTTGAATGGTTTTTTTCCACTGACCGGACTTAGAGCCACTGAATCCGGCATTAATGGCCGTGTCTTTGGCGTTATCGCCATTATTGCGATGCTTGTGTTTGTTGCGTCGGGGCTTGCACTACAAAAAAAAGACACATCTGTGACATTTTGGCCCGAACGAAAAAAAATTTGTCATACAGATGACACTTCTATGACGATAATTGTGACAAAACCCGGTATCATCATAGATGTGGTGGGCTCCTACTTCTATGACAAAAAATCATGACAGAAAATGGGCTTTTCGTCCTGGGTGGGCCGGAGATGTAGCTGCATGACATTCTTTGGGCCATCCATGACGGAAAAAACCGTGGTAGAAGTGAGGGCGAGGAAAATTTCGGGGAGTTCCTGGTTACGGTGGGAGGTCGGGGCGGCGATCGCGTTCTCGTACGCGTATGTGCGTGTGTGCGGCGTTGGCTCTAACTAAACCCGGCGGCGTTGGGCTCTAAGCGAACCCGGCGATTACCTTTGCGAGCTCGCGTTATTGAACCCGGCGATCTATCGATGGCTCTTAATCGAACCCGATCGAGCAATACCTTCGCTCTGCTGCTAACTGAAGCCGATCGATTGGATGAACAGTGAGCGTTATGAGGGGGGGGGGGGGGTTGGATGAACAGTGAGTGGTGGCGTTGCCTCTTGATGCAAATGACCCCGTGGTGTGGAGGGCTGGATGAATAGTAGACAGTGGAGGGGTGCCCATGGAGGGGTGGTTGAACAAGACCCCGTGGTGTGGTGGAGGGCTGGATGAACTGTAGAAGATGGAGGGGTGCCCGTGGACGGGTGGTTGAGCGATGGCGGTGGAGTAGCGGCGGTGGAGGCTGGATGAGCAGGGCCCGTGGAGGCTGGAGGAGGTCGGCGGTAGCCCGTGGAGGCTGGAGGAGGTCGGCGGTGGAGATGAAACGGTATCCGTGGAGTCCGTTTTGCGATCGCCACACCCCTCTGATGAACAGGACCCCGTTTGACCGTGGCGCTCCAACATAAGTCCGTTTAAATCCGTTTTGCGGTACACCACACCCTCCCGATCAACAAGACCCCGTTTGACCGTAGGAGGTCCATTTAAATCCGTTTTGCGGTGCGCCACACCCCTCGATCAATAGGACCCCGTTTGTTGTAGGAGGTCCGTTTCCTCCGTTTTGCGATGCGCCACACCCTCCCGATCAGCTGGACCCCGTTTGACCGTGGGAGGTCCGTTTCCTCCGTTTTGCGATGCGCCACACCCCTCCCGATCAACGGGACCCGTTCGAGCGTGGAGGTCCGTTTCCTCCGTTTCTTGATCGCCGAGCCTCGTTTCCATCGCTGTTCTGTCCAAGCCCTCCCGATGAACACGACCACACATTCCGTTCCGACCCAGCTGGTTGGCTCCCCATGAACACGACGGCGGCGTTGTTTCTCGTTCCGACCCAGCCATGTGCGTATCGCGGTAGGCATTGAGACCTTGCCCGTATGTACGTGCGTGGCGTATTTTGTTCTTGCACCACGGCGGCTGTGCGTGCGTGTACATGCTACGTCGGCGCCTCTACTATGACTGCGTGCGCCTCTACTACGACGCGTGTGCGCCTCTACATCGACCAGTGTATATGTGCATACTGCGTTCGCGACCAGGATGACAACGCTACGTGCGCTTCGACTAGGTGGGTCGGTATCGAGCACTTCCTTGCATGCGAAGATGTAGCTGGTGGGTCCCAGCGGTCGAGGGCAAATCATTTTTTGCGGATGCACTTCCTTGCGTCTGAAGATGTAGCTCTGGGTCCCGGCGGTCGAGAAACATTTTTCATGAAATCGATGGCCCGTCCGGTGGGTCCCATTGTCGGTGGAGGAATAATTATTTTCAGCGTAATAAGGAGGCACTTCCTTCTTTGTGGCCATGGACCCGGCTGTCATCCTCTCCACGTCTGAGTCCACGTCCAATGGAAGTCGTTCCTTGACCACGTTGACCACGCCACCGCTGAGAGCACCAGGCGGTGGACGGCGGCGAGCCTAGGAAGGGAGGCGGGGAGCAGGGAAAGGCAGCGGTGGAAGCCAGCGGAGAGGTGTCTGAGGTTCCTTTGGTTGGCTGCGGTGTGAGGCTGCCGTCGCCCGAGGGCTTTGGCCAGCCAGTGGGAATAGTAGGTGGCGGTGAGGCCTCAGCGGCAGCATCCATCCGCCCACGGAGGCATGAGCATGCAACACGACCGGCCTTTATTATGGTGGTTGGAGCAAGAAGACCGGAGGTTGAAGAAGCACTCGGCCGTTGGATGGACATCGGACGGTCACTCTGGCCATTTATATTGACTAAGTTGACAAAGCCCTCCGTCCCCGTCAACTTAGTAGGCCCTCAAGTCAGCCTCCTACCAAGGTGGGTCCCAGCTAGCAGGGGGTATTCATTTTTTTGTACGTAATAAGGAGGCACTTCCGGTGGGTCCGAGCTAACACCAGGGGGAACGTTTTTTCTGCGAAATACGGTGGCCCGTCGGGTGGGTCCCAGCTGTCAGGGGCAAACTTTTTTCATGAAATACTAGTGGCCTGTCCGGTGGGTCCCTGCTGTCAGGTGGAGGAATAATTATTTTCCGCGTAATAAGGAGGCACTTCCTTGCAGCTACCGTGGACCCGGTATCGGCCTCTCCACGTCTGATATTCTTCCGATGGAATTGATCGTTGACCACATTGACCACGCCGCTTGAGAGCACCACAGCGGTGGGCGACAGCGATGCCTAGGAAGGGGCGATCGCGGGCCGGGAAGGCGTGGCAATGGATGCCCAGGGGAGGCAATCTGAGGTTCACTGGTTGGCTCTTGTTGTCGTCGTCCTTGAGAATAACGAGGGGTGTGGGTGAGTGGAGTGGAGGGATGGCCTGGCCAGCGGTGGGAGTAGTATGGGGCGGTGAGGCCTCCATGGCAGACACAACCGACCACGGGGAGGCGGAGCGGCGGCATGACCGGCGCTGCTTTGGGCGGCTAGAGCAAGAAGACCAGAGGTTGAAGAAGCACTACGGCCGCTGGATGGACATCGTACGGTCAGTCGAGCTAGAATCGTGCATATTGAGTAAGTTGACAAAGACCTTCGTCCCTGTTAACTTTGTAGGCCCACTATACTGGGTCCCAGCTAGGAGGGGGAGTATTCATTTTTCTGTGCGTAATAAGGAGGCACTTCCTTGCGTGCGAAGATATAGCTGGTGGGTCCGAGCTGTCAGCGGCGATAATGTTTTTTTCGCGAAATACAGAGGCCCTTTCGGTGGGTCCTAGATGTCAGGTGGAGGAATCATTATTTTGCGCGTAATAAGGAGGAATTTCCCTGCGTGCGGCCGTGGAACCAACTGTCAGCCTCTCCACGTACAATCAACTTCAGATGCATGTCTGTCATTGAGCATGTTGACCACGCCACGCCGAGAGCACCAGGGCAGTGTGGACGACGGCGAGGCCTAGGAAGGGAATGACACGGAGGCAGGGAAGACTCGGCGGTTGTTTCCCACGGAGGAATCTGTTGTCGAGGTTTCTTGGTTAAATCTACGTCGCGGAGAATAACAGCAGGTGTGGGGCTGTGGGTGAGTAGAGGATGGCTAGGTCAGCGATGGGATGCGGTGGGGCGTGAGGCCTGCTTGGCAGCACAGCCGCCATGGGGAGGATGGAGCGGAGTAGTCCCTTGGTGCTTGTTTGGCCGGTGGAGCAGGAAGAGCAGAGATTGAAGAAGCACGACGGCCGTTGGATGGACATCCAACAGAATACAGGCCATCTGTGGAAAGCCTCAAATCTGTGGAAAACAGCATACAGCCCATCTGCCATTATTTCAAATAATTTAAAGCCGATTTGCTATTTCTTACGGGTTTTTTGGAGCCCATATTCTTTTTGTTAGCATTACAGCCCATATTGTGGCCACGGTTAAAAAATTATACGAAATTTTGCATATGTCGGTGCGGTCTGAACTGTTTTTAATACCGAAATTTCGAGTCACATTCACACTAATTTTAAAAATAAATGTATATCAATATAAAATCCAATAAATTGTCCACGCATAAAAATCAATGCAATTTAAAATCTTGAAATGAAATAAAGATATTTGAAACTAATTGCCGGTTTGATGTGTTTTAAAAATGTACAGCCCATTTCTCATTACTAATAGGCCATTTTCTCGGCCAGCTGAATGAAGCTCTCCTCATCTTGAAAGATTTGTAGCCCAACAGGCCTGATAAAGCGACTTACTTGACAAATCACAAAAAAACTGGGCTAGCCATTTTCAGAAAGAAAAAAAACTACTAGGCTGGTCTGTGGTAAACATAAAAGAAAAGGTTGTCTAGACAGGCGAGTGTCCCTTTACAGCCAGTTGACACCTGCTTCCGTCTAAAAAAATTAGATAAATGCCACTCCAATTATGGCGATTCATAAAATGCCACTTCAATTTCAAACTTTGAAAAATGCCACTGCAATTTTGCAAACTTTGAAAACGCCACTGCAGTTTGCAAACTTTGAAAACGCTACTCAGGACATAAAAATGTCACTAGAAATGGCATGAAATGGCACTTTTCAAAGTTTGGAAATTGCAGTGGCATTTCTGGATACACCAGATTTGGAGTGGCATTTATCAAGTTAACAAAACAAAAATAATCTGAGCGAGCTCTTGGGTCCACTGGTGTCAACCGCTCGTTGTGCAATTCTTTACGTTTATTGACTACGTTGACAATGGCATGGGACCCAGATGTCAGAAATCCACTAGGAGGAGCCATATTTTTTATTGGCTTGAAATAAGGAGGCACTTGCTTGCGTACTGCCATGACCTTGGCAGGTCCCTGCTGTCATCCACTCCATGTACAATCATCTCCTGATTGTGTACGCATCAACTTGCTAGGCCCACAAGTCAGCCACTAAACCCGTGGAGGACAAATACCACCCATTTAAAAAAATAACAGCCCATTCCATACGTTCAAACGGAAAGTTCAACATTCAGAGCAAAGTAACAGGTCTGATCCACATATAGAGTACTGAACTTCCACGTTGACAACCATCATTGCCTTAACTATCTACTCCCACTAATACTCTAGTAGCGTACAAGTACTAACTTACTCTTAGCTAACTAGACGATGTCGGCCGCCATCTGTGGTACACGCTAAGCGCCGGCACGGCGTCCTGCGCCTCGCCTCGGACTTGCAAGAGGTGCGATAGGGCACGTTGCTTTCGCGCGTTGGCCCTTTCCATGCGGCGTGGTCCACCGAAGCCGTCTTCCAAGCGGAAACCCACTTGACGAGCTGGTAGTAAAAAGTCGGTGTCGCTGACAGCGTGCGTGCCGACAGCCTCGAGGCTATTTAGTCGGCGCCGGCCTCCACGTGGTCGGCCCGATTCGGGCGCTTTGCTCGCGACTCAGAGCGTCGGTGCGCTGCTACTCCATGTCCCGCTGGCGGGGCAAATCGGTGATACCCTGCTCCTCCGCAAGGCGGCCGCGCTCCAACAACTCCTGCTCCTCCGCCATGCGGTCGCACTCCAACAACTCCTTGATTTCCGCATTGCCATCTTAAGACCGATAGAATGCCTCCTCCCTCCGTCTGCCTTCTGGTGAAAAACCGAACACTAGTTCCGACGGTGACCGCCTCCGGCGTCGCCTACCGCAGACGGGAGGGGCATGGCGGGCGTGTGACGGCGTCGGGCCAGTGGGGGCTTATGAGGATATGGCGAGTTGGGTCACGGTGGCACCGGAGAAGGCGAAACAGTACTTATAGGGGAAGGTAAGCGCGACGGTTGTCATCGAATTCAATGCATAATGGCTTAGCGTGCCAGCTTGCCGTGAAAACTAGAGAAACAGAAATTATGATCGTGCCGTCCCGTCCCGTCTGGGTCGCACGCCGGCATGGCGGTCAAACGAGTGCACTCGAATCATCTCCCTCCTTGTGAAGAATGATTCCATGGATTTAAAAAGCCCGCAACAATTAAAGCGTATCTTTTTTCGCATCAGTCAGCTGCCTTAATTACGGTCGGCTGCATGCAGGCACTCGAATCGGTCGCGAGCGATGCTGCGATGCAGCATGCAGCGAGTCGCGATCGGCGAACGCATGCAACCACTTAAATCGCTGGAATTAATTAGTCTTAAACTTCGCATGCCGTTAATTATTGCCATGCCTTGGTCTTGCTGCTTTGCTCACGGGACTAATAAACCGGACGAAGGAGTACCTTGGTTGGTGAGAGGTTTGAATTAAGCCACGCAAACCGGAAAGGAGGTACTAGTATGTGCGTGATCCGCTATTTATTCATGTAGGATCGAGTAGGCCGTTTCATGAATTGAGCCACGCAAACCGGAAAGGAGGTAATGCGTGCGTGATCCGCTATTTATCCATGTAGGATCGATAGTGTAGCTTGTCGGTTTCTTTAGAGGTAGGCATTTTATCGTGTAGGATCGATAGTGTAGCTTGTCGGTTTCTTACGAGGTAGGCATTTTATTCAAAAACTGCCACTTCTCATCTTGGATGCTTCTCTTGGCCAACATTCGATCTGGTGAAAGACAAATTTGTTTGTGAAGTCTACAATTCCTCTTACAAGCGTAAGTGGTTTAACCAACAATTTGGAACCATGAGAATGAACCACACATGATGGAGGAACATCCTTTGCAATATGATTTGGTCTTCTCTCGATTACACCATGAGAGTATTTTGAATACAAACTTTAACTTAGGCAAAATGATGCCCATTGTATAATCAGACAAAGCAATGAAGCACCTAGTGTTGGCGATAAATAATGCAAGACTACTTTTCTGCAGTCCATGAAGTGACTATCCAATCTTTGTGTCTATTTTCAAATGGCACTGCATGCAGTGACTATACTATTCTCTTGTGCAGTTCAACCAAAATTGAGGACACTTTGTTTGTTTGCCAAATAGCAACGGGCAGACATCTCTGCCTGCACAAATATCAAGCAGCTAGTAAACATATACAACACCATTTATTTTCGGTTTAAACATGTCTCTTCCGCTTAGCATCATCATATTACGCCTTTGGACAATCGATCTGATTATGTTTTCCTGGACAATTTCATACTAAATTGATTTGCTGGTTCGAGCAGAAATATAGTGCCTATTCTTCATCGGACCAAGGATATCCATGTTAGCGATGATGGAAGAGGTGAAATCGATACAACGAAATTGAGCATCCAATCATTGAATCCTGTCCTGCACCTCCAATGTAGGTCCACCACCCAATAAATTCACATGCAAACCACTAGTATTACTATCTAATGACAGTACAAAAAGAGTAGCAAGATAGTAGCAAACCATGTACCTTCGTAATGAACAGCTCATAGTGCCACCAATTGGATATAAAGGTTTGGAAAAAAACATGCTCCTAATGTTGAACCAGTTGGACTTTTTGTGCAGTTCCACTAAAATCGAGCATCCCTGTTTGCATAGATATTGAAAGTATGATTACTATAAAAGTGGCACGAGTTGAAGCATAGACTCACAAATATAAGCATTCCAATTTCTTAGTGGGAAAAGGTAGCAAGACTATTTCTAACCACCTGTTTGAAGGAATAAATAAAGCAACAATGGCTGATGTCAGGAAGGGATACATAGTTTTTTCTGAAAAACTGAGCCATTCCTGACCTTTCCTCTTCTTTTAAGAAAATTTTGTGCAGTTCTACTAAAATAAAATGCCATCACCGCCTTGACAATTCGGTGACCTTGTACAAAAGGAAATGACTTAACATTACATCACGATGTCGGTATGTAGTCGACGGGCATTAGAGACAAGCGTCTGAGACCTCCTCCGATAACATAATGAACATTAATTTTAACAAAGGTGTGACTAGCTTTACCGGGATAATTTGAGTGAACTCTACACCCTCTGTTCCTTAATATAAGACATTTTTGCGGTTCAATTTAAAGTAACCAAACGTCTAGTACTTGGAAAAACAGGTAGTAGTTTTCTTCAGCACATATCTGGGAAAGCTTGCCACACTTTATTTATGTCCATACGCTAATGCAACACCATTCGAATACTACAAATATGCACTAATCCAGTGGCTAGTGCAACAGTAGAGTAGTTAGTTTATTACAGCGTACAGTACAATGGTTTTACTGAACAAATTTCAATAAACTCTAGCACTGGAAGGTTTCTATAAGAATTAACAATACAAAATGTAAAGGTAACAAGTTTCAGCATTGGTATGCTAGCTGTGCATGAGCATTAAACCAAATACAAAAGTCTGAAGGTAACTAGCATTATTAACTAATGACAGTATAAAAAAATGGCAAACCATGTACATCCAAGGTAAATATCATTTCGAACTCGGGGGGACCCTAAAAATTGCTATCCCAATCTTGATAATCGATCAAACATAAAACTTGATCGAATGAATTAAGAGAACAGCCGGAGGAGGAAGTGCCCACTCTTGACCTTTCCTCTTGTATTCTAATTGTTTGTGCAGTTTAACCAAAATAAAATGACATCAGCGCCTTGGCATTTTGGTTACACTGTGCAAAAAATTTAACTTATCTCATTAAAGTGAGGTATGTAATCTATAAGCATTAACACTGCAAAAATCTGAAGGTAGTAACAAGTTTCATCATTGGTATACTGGTTGTGCAACAATATTAGAATGCCTTAGCTGAAAAATCTTTAATACATCCACAATCAACAACTAACCCTGAAATAATCCAGTGACATTAAATGGCATTGCTTAAATTTATCGGTGGCATTAGATTGAGAGCGGCATTAGTTAAATGTGGCATCACTTTAGCAGTAGCATTTCTTGACTTGACTGCTGGCGTTATACTAACAGCAAAAAAAGTGGCAATAAGAGCATGGGAGGCCCATTCGGATAGTGGGCGCACCAGTACGATGTACCTCCACGGATGCAGAGTGGTGAAGGAGGTATGGTTGCCCAAAGCAACAAATATCCAGGCAGCATATGTGGATTACGTCCCATTTTTGTTCTCTTTAGCCACCTTTTTCCTATGTGAGGACAACAAACCGATCGACCTGGTCATTCTCTATTGCGTTGTCATGCCTTTCTACCCTTCTCCAACCAAGAGACATGAGACTTGTTCCTTAGCTACTGATTTTCCCCTTTTCAACCTAGATGCGGGTTCGATGCCTACTCTCTTGGGCAGTACAGTCTCCCTTCCTTTCCTTATTCAACCCAGACATGGATTAGTCTGCATGAAGTAGGGTTTCCTTTAATAGTGCAAATTATGGTTTTCATCTGCGTGGCCAGCAGATCAGAGGATATCAAATTGGGAAGATGGTGGAGTGGAAAAAGATCCACATGCAACGACGTGGCAGATGGGGTAATAGAACAAGGGTATGGTTCGAAAATAGTTAGCAAGCCTGAGGGTCGACGGGAAGTGGCTTCGCTCGTGGTCGTCGTCCTCTGCACACACTACGGCAGCGAGCTTGGGGACGGAGACCATCCTGTGTGGGCGCTAGGTCTAAGAGGACGACCTTGTCGTCAGTGTGTGACCTCGCTCGCCGACAACGAGTGCCTCAACGCTGCACGTCCTTTTCTTCCCCGGCGGATCTATGACCACCGGTGAGGAGGGAGAGAGGGGCCGTCTTTTTTAGATCTGGAGAGAGGGTGGTAGTGTGAGAAGCAAGTGGGCAGCCCTTGGCAAGAAAGCGCTGAAGCTCCAGCCTATATATCTTTTTTATACTACTAATCTTTGGAGGTGGAGTAGTGGTAGAGTAGTTTATATTTTCTCTATGTACAGTACCGATGAAGTCGTGCTTCAAAACTAAGCGGCACGCCATTAAAAAATAAAGGTCGATAACTAATGCGGCACCTCGGGCCAACGCGGCCAGATCGCATTTTGCACAAGAAATTACACACCATGTTTCGTTGACATGTGGTCCCGTTCCAACATATCAGTGAGATGATGGCGAGTAGTAGGAGTATTTCCGAACGGACGTGTAGGCCGGGGCGCCTCTTCGTGAACCGTGGCAAACTGGCAACCGTCCACCAACTCTTCGCCTTTCCCTCTCGATTTGGAACTTTTGTCGCACGCTCTTCCTCTCCCTCCTCCATTTTCCTTTAGCCCTTCACCCTTTCTTCTGCCATTGTTCGATCGTCTTCTCCATGGAGGGAACAGGCCGGAAACGACCCCGTTATTCTTGCCCCGAGCTAAAAGATGACGTGGTGGAGGAACTCATTGATCAGTGCGACGTCATCATCTCGGCTAGCATGGCTGGTTTGTTCAAGCCCATTCTCGACTCAACTAATAACATCATTACAAGGAACCCAAGAGTCAAGGAGCCGTTTGATATCCCCTATCTTCTTCGTTGTGACCCTGATGACTGGCGCCGGCACGACGGAGGTCTCGCCCTGTGCAAGTTGATGCCGCTTGATAATGATACATATGATGTTACGATGCCATTGCTTGAGGGCACGGCTTGGGCAGGCGCAAATGGAGATTGGGTTGTTTACATTGGATCCAACTGCGAGTGGGAACTTGTGAATGTGTACACTCGTGACCGGGTTCCACTTCCAAAAATCTCAGCAGACTGCCCAGAGGTTGAGCACACCGGCATTGTACGCACGTTCAAATACGATCATGGTGACTGTCTTCTATGGAAGATAGCAATTTGTCGAGTTCCCAACCGCTCTTGGAATTACAACAACCATGAAGTTGTTGCTATCTTCGACAAGCTTGTTGCCATCCTTAGTGGTTTGACTCGATGACTATTGCTCAAAAATCAGTTTCTGTACACAGATGAGTACTGTGATGCAATTCAATACGAGGGCCTTGTGTTTGCTGCCACCACTCGTGGCACTGTTTTTGCATGGAATCCTTATTCTTTCGGTACGTTTGTCTTCCACCGTAATTATAATTGTTTCATCCACATGCATGCGGGTTAGCAAGTTTCCCTTTACTAATTAACCTTCTTCTTCTGTTTCCAAGGTCCTGTGAACATTCCACCACCCATACTTGAAAATTTTTATAACCAAGGGGGAGATGACGATGGTGATCATCACGAGAATGAGGACGAGCAGCACCCATATACTTTGTGGCGCCTCGCAACTAATTCCGATGGATCACCTCTTCTTGTGTGTATACAGCCCACTGATGATGTTACTGCTAAGGAAGCAGGTGTAGTCTCCCATGGTCGCACTCTCCAGACCTATTCCAACACCCGTTGCATGGTATTCGGGATGGATACTAGTGTGCTAGCACCAACTTCTTCTCCTTGGTACAAAATTGATAATCTTGGAGAGAACTCGCTCTTCCTTGGACAAAACTATCCAATGATGGTGAAAGGCGATCCAACTGTTGTTGAAACAACGTTACTACCATTTATGAGAAGCAAGCGTGTCTATACCTCGGACATTTGGGTGGTTCCCTACCACAATCTTGATATAGTAGGCCACTTCAGCTGGATGATCAGTCTGTGTTGGTCTCGGATCGACAATACATGGCCCGTCGAGAGAATCACTTGTGGTTCAAAGCAAGCATTTCAACGCCGAGGAATGGTTGAGTTGAAGTTCATTTCATTGCTTGTTATTTGTTGTGTGGTGAAAACTTTAGTATTTATAATGTATCCTCGTTGTCGATGTGGGTTGATGACCTGTTGTATGTAATAAAATGATATGCCTGTGATAAACTTACTAAATTTATGAATGGCTTCGAGTCGCTTCTCTGAGTGAGTGGTGCGGCGAGGCAAAAAATATTTTCGAATACATAATTATGCGTGCATTGCAACAGGTTATCGGATGAGGCCAATCAACAATAGTAGTACACTATTTGTACTAGCTTCACATGCTTGGCAGCGTCGGGCGGTGTTTTACTGTAGCCATATGTTAATGTGTTCACTATGCGTAACGGCACCTCGAATCCTCGATACTAGTACTATATAGTAGGAGTAAGTAGTAGGAAGTAGGGTGGCATGGGCGAGAACAAGCATTCACGTCCAGGAGTACGGCTGCGCCACCACCACGACATCCATCGACACCATATTATTTCTTGGAGTCCGTGCTAGAGCAATCTCTTCAACCTCGTCGTTTCTCTAACTTCAGCCACAGGCAGCGGCGAGGTGGGGGTTTGCCGATAGTCGGTTTCCTTAACTGCGGTCCCACTTGTAAGGCCAACTCCAACGCCACGACCCCAAAGCGGACCTCCATTTTGCACGAACTCCAACGATAATTTTGACTAGAAAAGCAAGACCAAAGAAAACAAGAACCACAAGAATACATTTTACTACTCACCTAAAGTTGGATTAGTGCCTTCTCGATGCATTCATTGTTGATCTCACGGAGGCTCGATCTTGCATGCTTCTTTCTTCTTCGAGTGTAAAGAAGTAGACGTTACTTCCTCGCATCTAGTCTCATGTCTAGCCTCTATTCTAGTAGGAGTATCAACAAGTGCACTAATCTCATCTCTAGCCTCTGTGCTAGCTAAAAGTGATAGAACATCTACTAAATTGCGCTCTATCAATATATGGATGTACTCTTCTTCCCAATACAAAAACTTGTGTCCATTCTACTCCCTCCGTTGCACAATACATGCCTTCTATTTGTCAAAATATATATGTATCTAGACATGTTTTATTATATAGGTACATCCATTTTTGGAAAAATGGAAGTAAAGTATTTTCGAACGGAGGGAGTACACAATAAATTTTTTAAGTTAGCACAACTAGTCTAATCCGATAGCACAACCGAAGATTTGGTCGGGTTCTTCCTCCTTTTGCCGACACGTGGGACATCCAACTTCCAGGTCGTGTCATGAAAGAAAATAGAGTGGTAGTTGAAGCCACGAGATGTGCATTTTAGGTTAAACTGTAAATAGAATCTTACTACTCTTGAGTAACTCCAAAAGCGGCCACCAAAGATCTTTATTGGATTTGTTTTTCATCACCAGCACGTCGAGGTGAAAGATGTGCAGGTTCAGTGGGTTCGCTTGCGTTTTCACTGACATGTGGGACCGCATGTGAGCAAACAGACGATGGGCTTCGCCCGTCCGCTAGCTGGCTGAAAAGAGAGATAGAGGAGGGCTGAGCATGGAATGCAGGAAATTTGTTCTACGTACCTCGATATAGGCTCGATATAGTGGGGTGGCATGGGCCATAACTAGCATTCACGTCTAGCATTACGGCACATGGCAACCACACGAGTCCCATCCGACACCAATTTTCTTGGATTCTGTGCTACAACCATCTCTTCTCCCTCCTGTTTTCTCAGCCATCGTGCAGTGGGAGGGGTGGGGGTTTGCCGATAGTCAGTTTGCCCAATTGTGGTCCCACTTGTAAGTGAAAATCAACATCGCACGCATTCCCACTTGAGCGGCGTGCCGGACCAACCATGTGGGGGTGCGACGCGAACACGGCAGGCTTTTCCTTTTGAACTCGTAACTTGTAAAATTTGGTTCTGCTCCATGGCGCGACCGATAGATAGAAAATAACGATTTTGCCTAGAGTAATGAGAAGTTTGGTTACGGCGCCGTTCATGCATAGATACGTCTGAAAATTATGAAGTTGATGCGAAAGGTAAGATAATTACTGTAGTATCATGTACTACTACATGGATTTGTGGAAGATAAAAATACATACGGATCCATCAACGACATCCTCACGCCCTAGTCGCCGGGTCACCAACCGACATGTGAGAACAGCGGCGTTGGCGGCGAGCTCAACGTGCTTACGAGCAGTGCCGTCCAAGGTTGCCATGCGGTCCAAGAAGGCCAGCGTCCTATCGTCCTCCTCTTGCATGTAGTAGTCCTTGTGGGCGATTTAGGCGTGAAGCGCGGGTGATTATGTCAATGGTGTCTTGCTGCGCCCGAGCGCTGCTTGTGTAGCGCGACCTCGAGTGGACATTCTCCGGTGCGATGGCGGGCGATCGCGAGACCACCAGTGCGTCGAAGAGGTTGTCACCATAGTGGCCGTTGAGGGTGGCGGGCATCGCAGAGCCTGGGCGCGTCGGCTGGAGGCTTACATCAAAGTCGTCTGCGAGCTTCACGAAAACGGTGAACTTGTCATTGAAACCGACGAGGACCTCGTCGAACAAGGAGACGAAGCCGTCGGCCAAGCGGCCCCTCGCCCTGGCGGCCTCAAGCAATACTACCTGGAGACGTTCCTCGGTGCCGAGCCGCAGGCCGGCATCATGGACCATCTGGCACAGCCGGCTGATGCTCGCGCTCATCGCCTCCATGGGTCTAGCTTAGCTTCTAGTCAACTGATCTTGTGATTCGAGTGATCACTATTGCCCTTGGTTAGCGTGCGTAGGTGCGTAGGATTTCGTACTATTCCTCGGCCCTCTACTGCACCTACCTTTGGCTGTATGATAGGTGGCCAGCAACCCCCTGGGCCCACGTGTCATTCACCCAAAGGAAGTTGTCGTAAGTCAATGAAGCTGCGTCCCCCTCCGTGCCAGTGCAGTATATTCATCTCACCGGATGTTTAGTTGGGGCCAAACGAGAGAAGTTTGATGTTTACTGGTTTATTGGTCCCCTTTGCATTTTGCGCCAAGTTTTGACCTTTGATTTAACTAATAAAATTAATAATGCATGTAAACAAAAATGTTGTGTAAGTCACCTTACGAAAACCAAATAATCCCAAATCACTTAGGCACGGTGCATTAACTCCCTCCTTGTTTCTTATTTCGTGACATATCAACCAGTGAGAGATTTGGGCCGTCCATGCTTTCAATGACTTGAGACTACCAAACATGAAATGCAGTGTTTAGTTCATTGCATGTAATCCTATTAGTACTCTAGTTAGCAAAAAAAGATTAAGTTCTCTCGCCGATAGGAATAAAACACCATGTATTTATTTACAGAGGGAGTAGTACATTTTTTGTGACATGCATAACTATATATTGCTAGTCAAATACTAAAATCCAGATGGACGTGGTAGTACTCCTAATTCCAGATGGTGGTGCTACTAGTACTAGTAGTAGTACTACCAATGTAGTAGTAGGACTACTAGCACTGTACTACTCGTTGGTCAAATTATTATGTGCTGCTCCTCACAGTGAAGTGACAAGACCCTGCGCCGGAGATGACACCTGAGTATAGGCGCCGTGTTCGGCATACCATAGTTAGCCTCACCGTTTGCAGTCACTATCATCATGGTTGTAGAGCTAGCCTTATTACAACTAGCCCTGTTCGACATAATTTCCCGTGCGTAGATGCCCGTGCATTGCACGGAACACCAAGATTGGGGTGGGCGGCTCGGCGTGACCATCGCGCCAGATTTTTCCATGGCCTTCTAGATGTAGTGGGGAGGAGATAAGGCTGATTGTGAGAGAAAAGGAGTTGTTTGTAAATAGGGAACAAGTGTGGGCATATTTTTGCAAAAATGGAGAAGCTTGGTTTGTATGCGTCAGATCTAGATCCGACTGCTATTGTTGAAAGATGGGAGGCACAACATCATCACCAACTTAGGACCTGTTTGATTCGCAAGATTTTGAAAATGCAGGAATAGGAAACGACAATATTACAAGTTTCAAACTAATATTACTAATGTAAGGAGTAATGCTGCACTTACGAAGAGGGAATTACTAGGAAGTTTACGTAAGAACTTTCGTTAGTTTAGGTGGATCAGCATTATCGTACAAACTAAAATCCACTGCCCTGACAAGTCACTAATGGGCAAATAAGTTTTCGAGTCTCTGGCCACTTGATGTTTCAAAAACAAATTCAGCTTCTGCGTAGACTTTGTCATTTAGGCTTACACGCTTGCAGTGATCAGCACGCCATTCATTGTTGCGCCAGAGAACGCCAAACCTCATTACCTTGAGCACACTTGCCTCTAGAACAAAGAACCTGGCCAATTTAATCTCACATGTGCTCCGTCGGTAGCTGATCGAATCAATTTCTGTAAGATGGAGATCAAGGCATTCGATGAGATTGTTATAGTGCAGCACATTATCCACTTTCGGGTCTTTTTTTATCTGCAAAAGAAGAGAACACATTAGAGCAGCTGGCTACATAAGATTGTCGTGTTATCAAGAGGTACCAATATCATTCGCTCATACGATAAGGTTGGCTGGCTAGTGATATTTTTTCACTCTCTCTCTCTCTCTCTCTCTCTCTCTCTCTCTCTCTCTCTTTGTTTCCTCTCATTTAACTAGGAGCACGTGAAGAGCTTGGGCATTTGTTGCCTTCCACTATGTGGCCGATGCCATATTTCACAAAAGTATACCACATAATACGAATCGATGTCAAATCAAAAGATTTTGGCACCACTCTCGCGATGCGAGAGAGTTGGCACCACTGTGCACACAGACCCACATGTATAAACAAATCAATCAAACCAGCTACACCAGCCTCTCACTCTCCCAAACAAGTGTTTTTTATTGCCTCAGTCCTCTCTCTCCCCACGCAGTGTTTTTCATTCGTGAGTTAATTTGGCACCGAGCAAAGTAGGTGATCCAGATTGGGGCACCGGTGAGCAATTGAGGGCATCGATGCCAAATGCATCACAAGTGAATTTGGCACATGTTTTGGCCTGCATAGCCCACTTTTGTACTCCCTCTGTCCCAAAATTCTTGTCTTAAATTTGTCTAAATCGGATGTATCTAGTTATATTTTAGTGTTAGATACATCCGTATCTAAACAAATGTAAGACAAAATTTTGGGACGAAAAATCTACTCGTATTTAGTATAAAATTTTGACCATAGATTTACCTAAGAAAATGCCAATGCACGTCACTAAAAACTACACCATTTGAAATTATGTTCAAATACGAATCCAACGATATAGTTCTTAGTGACATGCATTAACATTTTGTCAGTTAAAACTATGATCAAATTTTGATACTACAAAATTGGAAGAGTAAACCAGGACGGAGGTAGTACTTGCTCTTAGGGTAACCATAGAGTTACTGGAGTAGTCTAAGTTACTTTCCACTATGACTAGCCTAGGCTACTATAGTAGTACTACCAATGTAGTAGTAGGACTACTAGCACTGTACTACTCGTTGGTCAAATTATTATGTGCTGCTCCTCACAGTGAAGTGACAAGACCCTGTGCCGGAGATGACACTTGAGTATAGGTGCCGTGTTCGGCATACCATAGTCAGCCTCACCGTCTGCAGTCACTATCACCATGGTTGTAGAGCTAGCCTGCTTACAACTAGCCCTGTTCGACATAATTTCCCGTGCGTAGATGCCTGTGCATTGCACGGAACACCAAGATTGGGGTGGGCGGCTCGGCTGACCATCGCGCAGATTTTCCATGGCCTTCTAGATGTAGTGGGGAGGAGACAAGGCTGATTGTGAGAGACAAGGAGTTGTTTGTAAATAGGGAACAAGTGTGGGCATCTTTTTGCAAAAATGGAGAAGCTTGGTTTGTATGCGTCAGATCTAGATCCGATGGCTATTGGTGAAAGATGGGAGGCACAACATCATTACCAACTTAGGACCTGTTTGATTCGCATGATTTTGAAAACACAGGAATAGGACACGACAGTATTACAATTTTCAAACTAATATTACAAATGTAAGGAGTAATGTTGCACCTACGAAGAGGGAATTACTAGGAAGTTTACGTAAGAACTTTCATTAGTTTAGGTGGATCAGCATTATCGTACAAACTAAAATCTACCGCCCTGACAAGTCACTAATGGGCAAATAAGTTTTCGAGTCTCTGGCCACTTGATGTTTCAAAAACAAATTCAGCTTCTGCAGAGACTTTGTCATTAGGCTTACACGCTTGCGGTGATCAGGACGCCATTCATTGTTGCGCCAGAGAACGCCAAACCTCATTACCTTGAGCACACTTGCCTCTAGAACAAAGAACCTAGCCAATTTAATCTCACATGTGCTCCGTTGGTAGTCGATCAAATCAATTTCTGTAAGATGGAGATCAAGGCATTCGATGAGATTGTTATAGTGCAGCACATTATCCACTTTCGGGTCTTTTTTTATCTGCAAAAGAAGAGAACATATTAGAGCACCTGACTGCATAAGATTGCCGTGTCATCAAGAGGTACCAATATCATTCGCTCATACGATAGGGTTGGCTGGCTAGTGATATTTTTTCACTCTCTCTCTCTCTCTCTCTCACTCTCTCTCTCTCTCTCTTTGTTTCCTCTCATTTAACTAGGAGCACGTGAAGAGCTTGGGCATTTGTTGCCTTCCACTATGTGGCCGATGCCATATTTCGCAAAAGTATGCCACATAATACGCATCAATGTCAAATCAAAAGATTTTGGCACCACTCTCGCGATGTGAGAGAGTTGGCACCACTGTGCACACAGACCCACATGTATAAACAAATCAATCAAACCAGCTACACCAGCCTCTCACTCTCCCAAACAAGTGTTTTTTTATTGCCTCGGTCCTCTCTCTCTCTCCCACGCAGTGTTTTTTCATTGCGTGAGTTAATTTGGCACCGGAGCAAAGTAGGTGATACAGATTGGGGCACAAGGTGAGCAATGGAGGGGCATCGATGCCAAATGCATCACAAGTGAATTTGGCACATGTTTTGGCCTACATAGCCCACTTTTGTACTCCCTCCGTCCAAAAATTCTTGTCTTAAATTTGTCTAAATACGGATGTATCTAGTTACATTTTAGTGTTAGATACATCCGTATCTAAATAAATGTAAGACAATAATTTTGGGACAGAGGGAATACTACCTCGTATTTAGTATAAAATTTTGACCATAGATTTACCTAAGAAAATGCCAATGAATGTCACTAAAAACTACACCATTTGAAATTATGTTCAAATACGAATCCAACGATATAGTTCTTAGTGACATGCGTTAACATTTTGTCAGTTAAATCTATGATCAAATTTTGATACTACAAAATTGGAAGAGTAAACCAGGACGGAGGTAGTACTTGCTCTTAGGGTAACCATAGAGTTACTGGAGTAGTCTGTTACTTTCCACTATGACTAGCCTAGGCTACTATAGTAGTACATCATAAAAATGATGCGGGTGATCACGTGAGAAAAAAATACTAAAAACATTTCTTTCGGTGCAGTGCATAGAAGCAGTTTTGAACACTACACTTGTCATCGTTATTTGGGAAAATTACGAAAAAATTGAGCTACATTGTGATTACCGTTTACTTACAGGAAAGAAGTTTCACCTCGATGAGTAGCTTCTCCGTGCATGGAAAGCATGTAAGGAATCCAACAACTTGATCCAGATTGGGGCCGATAGATTTTAGTGCTAAGATCTTCACTGTGCGCATGGACTGGGTCAAGCTTGTGGGAATCATTTTCTGGAAGACAGTCGTAAATACATCAAGCAGAAATTTAAAAATGTGAATTTCAAGAAGACGGAGAAGAAGATGAGTGCTGTACCTGAATGGTTACGGATCCAATAAAGAGTTCGGATAATTTGGCAGACGAGTACACCAACGCTGTCAATTTCGGCACGTCAATGACCCTAATTTTTGTTGGACCTTCTAGATCCGATACAAGCAATCTCTCAAGGAAAGGCGCATTCTCAATGACCATAATGTGGAACAGCTGGAGTGATCTCATCCCAATTGATGTCTTGTGGCGGGGACAGCAAGACAGGATAAATCCATCGGAGATTCGTCGAGGCGATGTGGAGGCTAATGAACCCGTCGATCTACTCAAGATGAAGGTACTCGAGCGCAGTATAGCTACGAAGCAGGTGCTCCATAGCCTTCTTCGAGATGACAACGTCAAAGAGGTCGAGCTTCTTGAGTTGAGGGAGAAGAAGGGCGGGCGCGACATTAATCTGGGGAAGATAGCAGGAGCTGAAGCTGGTGCGGCGCAGCGTTGGCGTGAGGCGGAGCACGGACGGCGGCAGAGAGCGACATCGTCCAGCTTCAAAGCTGACCTCCTCGAGTTGATCTAGGGTGGGGGATAAGAACCACTTGTCGAACTTGGGTTGGAATTTGCAGTTGGTACTGAACATGCGGATGTCAAGGCGTCTGGCTGGCCCAAGGTGCGATGAAATGATCTTGGAGACTGCGGCCATGCGTTTGCAATCCCCGTCACAGAGGCAGTTGTCGATAGTGAGGTTGAGGGGGATGCATCGCCAGAGGGGCGCCACCGCCAGGAGAGCAGGGCGGTCCGCACGGCAGATTTGGTGGGGAGGAGGCCGATGCTAACGAGCAGCATGTCATCGGGGAGGCTACTGATGCAGTCCAGGCTCGCCGGATGCGGTTTTGGCTCGAGTCGCCTCCTCTTGTTGGCTGCCTCGCCGTCCATCTCAACCGGCGGCGACGCCGGTGTACACGTGTG
Organism: Aegilops longissima; assembly: GCA_021605205.1. Taxonomy (NCBI): domain Eukaryota; kingdom Viridiplantae; phylum Streptophyta; class Magnoliopsida; order Poales; family Poaceae; genus Aegilops; species Aegilops longissima. Next base: position 120,288,641 of record CM038677.1, read on the forward strand.
CTGGTGTGTGTTGTGTGCTGTGTGTGCGCGAGTGCATCCTTCTGTGCATGCCGCCGCGCAGTGGTGAATTGTGCGCGACTGCGTCCATCGCGCGCAAGAAGTTTGTCCTCAATGCGCCCTCAATTTACTAGCGTACGGGGTGCTACCCTGAGTCGTTTCAACTTTGTTTACTTCACCGCGTGTCAGATGGGACTCTAGTTTACTTATTTTCACCCACTGCCACATGGGCCAGCACACGAAGATATAGTACACGAGCTGACAAGGCAGCATGTGGATTGGTTGACCGGTCAACTAAACAATATATGGAGATATACGCTTACACAATGAGCGTATAATCCGTCGGTATAGAGAGTTCGAGTGAGAGGGGAGGCCCATGAGAGATAGCAGAGAGAGAGAAAGAGCTACTCCCTCCGTTTGATAATGTAGTTCCAACATTTCTTTTAAGTCAAACTTTTGAAACTTTGACCAAGTTTATAAAGAAATTATTTATATCTACAATACCAAAGATAAATGATAGTATGAAGTAAGTACATGTTGTGATGAATCTAATGATTGTTCCAGATGTAAATGTTTTTCTCTACATATACCTAGTCAAACTTTTACGAGGTTTGACTTTTCAAAACATCCATATGCTTATGGGCGTGTGAGTCCCTAACTAGAGAGAGAGAGAGAGAGAGAGAAAGAGAGAGAGAGAGAGAGAGAGAGTGAAAAAAGTGTGTGTGCGTGTGTGAAAGAGACATGGATAACACAGGATAGAAGTAGAGAAAAAGCGTGTGTGTCTTATGCAAACATATCACACATGCATCTTCGACAACGGAGGCAAGGTGAGGAGATGGTGTGTGGTTGTTTGGAACCGAGAGAGCAAGACCCTAGAGCGTGGCCAAGGCAGATTCGACAAACAAGGGAGAGAGGTCGAGAGACGTCGGAGAAAATGCAGACATGGGGAGGAGAGAGTGTATGTTTTTCATAGAGAGATCCCCTGGAGATCGTGATGGGACTACATGGGTGGGAGATCGAGTGACAAGGTGTGTGCGCGATAGAAGATGCCCCGAGAGATATCGAGATAGACGTATGGATGGAGGGAGACAATACGTGTGTTCCTGATGGCTAGTAAGATATAATCATACTTAGGAGTGGGAGAGTGCTTGCGCCTATGATGGAGTGAGGGATTATGGTACTTAGGGGGGTGCGTGTCACATGGAGAGAGAACATGGTACTTAGGGGGGTGCGTGTCACATGGAGAGAGAACAAGGGCGGAGAGTGTTGGATGGGTCTATATGTATAGCGCGAGCGAGACATGTGTATGTGTAAACCAGGGAGATATAAAGCCAGTTTGGCTTGCTTCCTGAGCATATTTTTCCTGGCCTGGGGTTGTGGCTGGATTTCATGCACGCTTGTTTGGTTTCTACCCTGTGAAAAAGAAAGCCCGCCTGGCCTGGGTTCCCTTGCACTTTAATTAGCCTGGCTGAACTCCAGACACTGCAAGTATCCTGGCCCAGGTGACCGATTTCGAACGCCTGGCTGTGCCTAGTCGTGCGACCACGAGGCTAACAACAACATGGATGGATATTAGCATTAAAAAATTGATGCATGGATTGATTCATGGGACGTTGATGCTTTGCCTGGCCCAGGCATGAACCAAATGCTTTAGCACCACACAAGCCTGGCCAGGCAGAAATATTTTACATCTCACATCCACACCAGGCAGTACCGGCCATCAAGGCATGAGGGTCAGGTCCAAACTGATTAATAAAGTTTGAGAGAGATTGAGGAGCCCCGATAAGGCTGAGTGGTGCGTCAGATAGCTGAGAGGGGGAAAGAGATATTCCATCCGCTCGATAATGCAGTGCATGTAAATTTTTTAGAAGTAAAACTTTGGAAACTTTGATCAGGTTTACGCAAATTTTATTTATATCTACAATACCAAAGATACATCATACAAAACTACATCTCATGGTGAATCTAATGGTATATGTTTGCCGTACTAGATGTAATTCTTTTTCTCCACGTACATGGTCAAACTTTGTGATGTTTGAATTTTCAATAAATATATATGCTATGGACCGAGGAGAGTGCCTCAGTCGAGACAGATCAAGTGCGTGTGAAGGAGAATGAGGAAGTGTGCAAAAAGAGTATGTGTGTGAAAGAGAAAGTGACAACAAACGATAAATTAGAGAGAGAGTGTGTTTTTTCGTTTCTTATGCGAACATATCACGCATGCATCTCCGAGATGGAAGCGAGGTGAGGAGATACGAAGATAGCTAGTGTGTGATTGTTTGCAACGGAGAGAGACACCCCTATAGCACATGTCCAATAGAGGTCTGGCCAACAAGGAAAAAAGGTCGAGAGGGACACATGGATGTCATGGACGCATGGGGAGGGAGAGAGGGTGTGTTTGTGATAGAGAGATCCCCTCGAGATCGTGAGGGGACTATATGGGTGGGAGATCGAGGGAGTGCATGCGCGATAGAAAGATTCCCCGAGAGAAATCGAGATAGATCATGCACATGTTTGTGATGGATACTGAGATTAGCTAGTCATATACATATAGGGGGGACTGCGCGTGCCTACAATTGAGTGAGAGACCATCATACTTGGCTAGCTGGGCATGCGATTGTGTGTGTGTGCGTGTGAGATGGAGAGAGAACGAGGGATAGAGATAGAGTTTTAGATGGGCCTATCGAGTGCGAGTGAGATATGCATGTGTATGTGTGACCCAGGTAGATGGAGAGTTTGAGAGGGGGGGTAAGAGCTCCGAGACGACATAGTGGTGCGTGAGAGAGTTACGGGAAAAGATCCAAGTAATTTGTGTGCGTACGATGAGTGCACCCAAGATATCTAGCTTGGACTAGCTAGAGTATCATACATAGTGTGCGAGAGAGACCTACAGAGGGTGTATATATGCATGCGAACTAAAAAGACCCCCCCCCCACACACACACACAGATAGAGAGAGAGAGAGAGATGGAGAGAAAGGGAGAGGGACCAACAAGGTTTTTGTGTCGGATGCGTGCGACAGAATTGAAGATTGTCGGTGAGAGAGAGAGAGAACAGGAGTCCGGGAGAGGGGGAGGTCACGTTTTATGCATCAAAGACTGATATAAACCATGTTTCGATATAAACTTGCATTCAAATATTTAAATTGGAGAACATGTTGTTTGCAATCTACACATGAACGGATATATGCGTATATCAAACAAGTTCCTTAATTTGACTTTCAACATGTTCATGGAGTACTATAATACTTTACAACATGCTACTCGATTGAGGTGTTCAATTTTGGATTTAGTTCACTATTTTGACCTACTGAACGAGCTATTTCATTGAATCGAGATATTTCATTTTGGGTTTGATTCGCGTTTTTGAGTGGGTCAACTATTTGTCATATAGTAAATCGCTAGCAACGAGCATGTAAAAACACATTACTCCCGAGCATCATCTCTCCATCTAAAAAAGAAGTGGCAAGCTAATATTTCAAAATGTGATTCGAATCGACTTGGTAAGGTAGACGTGGATGCTCGTTCTCCCAAAATTTGAATGAACCATTAAACATCCTCTCTGCTCGGTGGAATTCGCCCGAGCAAATAAATGGGAGATGTGAAATTACCGTCCTATGTGGGACACTCATCAATTGGCCCGTTGTACATCAAGGGTAGGTTTGTAACTTCATCCAAGCGCGCCTTCTCCTCAGCCGAAAATGACATGTGCCGAATAATTCATAAACCATGGTCGGCAAAACACGCTCTCCTCGCATGAAATAGCTCGCGCCCACTATTTCAAAACACGCTCTCCTCGCCCGAAATCGCTCGCGCCCACTATAGTTCAAAACCGCCCTCCTGCTTGAAATCGCTCCGCCCACTATTTGGGGAGAAGCAAAGTTACTCTACTATCCCGACCCTCGTTACACAGACCCAAGCCGAGAATCCTATAGGCAAGGGTAGAACTGTAACTCCCCTCACATTTCGGACAAATCGTCCGTAAGACATGGTTCCACTCCTCCCAATCCCCCCCTGCCCCCATTCATACCTCGTGGGTGCCAAATCACCTTCTCCCTGGGAAGCTCCCTTCTCCCGAGCCGCGAAACCTCCGCCCCACCTCCATGGCGCCCCCACCGCACCAATTTCACAGCCGCCATCCTCCCTAATACCGGAGACGCTATCCATTTGACGTCGTGCACTGGGCCGTGTGCCTCTTACTCCGTGCTGCTGGTGCTGCCTCGACGACGGCCGCGTGAACCGTACCGGAGCCGATTCACCCCGCCGTTGTTCATGGCACTGGAGCGGCTCCAACTTCGGATTCGTCCAGAGTCCCGGCGCTGCTTCCGCGTAGCCGTCGACCATCGCAACATCGCTCTTTCCCTGCCGACGGTTGCCACCGCAACCGTGCCGGCCTCATCGACTCGGCAGGTGGACCTGCCTACTTCGCCATGCCGCCAGATAGGTCACACCCTCATCTCAAATCACTTTATTTAGGTGTCAGTTGTCTGATTTTATTCTGGGCCAATCGATTCCCAATTGGAAGCCACACCCCTCGAGGCGGCGGAGCTCCTAGGCTGCTGGTCGGCTGGTGTCTAACGTAAGGGTGCGGGGCCGCAAGTTCACACAGAAGCAGCGCTTAGATGGCTATTTTTTAGAGTTATGTGGGTTGAAGGTACTGCCGCTGCCGGATCTGGATGACGGGGAGTCTTTGTGGATTCGCCCGGGGACAGCGCAACCACGGCAGTGCGGTGGGGCGGGGAGTGAGGTTTTGGTCGGGGCCACGGATGGCGGAGGTAGGCTGCTCTGTCGTTGGTCGCTGGCTCTTCGGGGAAGATTCCGAACAATGTCAGCCGGGAGGCACAAGTCGGCCATCAAGCCATCCGGCGTAGATCAGACAGTACCAAAATAAAATAAAATCGTGTGACCCCAATTTAGTCTTCAGTCAACAGACGTGTGACCACTCTCGTACCTTGTTGTTGATCTCTTAGTGTATTTCTTCAGATCAAAGAGATATGTCGTTCTTAACATTATGCGTAATCTGCATCTTCAGACACACCGTCTTTCGACTCACCGCAGCTGCTCCAACAAGGGAAGCATACACCAAAAGGGAGCTATAGTCCCCACTCAACAGTTCCCTGCATCGAATGCGCGTGCCCAACATGGACAGCCACAACAATTGTAGGGCCATCGACAAGTCAGCAGATGATGCTCACTCCTATGGATGGCAGCCAAATAGGTTGTACCCTCATCTTACTTGTGTGCAACATTTATGGCGTTGTTATTCATCTAAGCATGGAAAATAGATCATCAAATTTCACTGTATATTCATGTTGATTTCTTACGGGTCTTGTTCAGGAGTTCACGTTGTTCCATAGTTCAGCTAAGATACTTGTTCTTTAGGTAACGTTGTTCCATAGTTATCATCCATCAGCCAATGCTATCCCACAGGCTGGTGATTATAGTATTATACCACTTCTAGTATTACCTATGATGTTCTTTAATACTTTTTGTGCCATCTAGTTAATCTAAGTACAAGCGATACATATTCTGTAGCTTTCATCATGTTCTACCTTTAGTTTATGAGACCTGTTGCTGCTAGTTAACCCCAGTCCTACTATTTATGCCGTCTCCTATAGGCACTCATTACATAAATCTAACTACTAATTGTCTTCCATGCATGTCAGATATAATTGCACACACTGATATATCCACAAGAACCTCACGGAGCAATGTAAAGGCCAATAAACTTAATGTCCATGATACCCAATATGATGGAACATGTAAAGGCAGTTCTTCAGAAGACTTGCAGAAAGATGATGAATCCTCTTCACCCCACATGGTCCTTGCTCTAACTTGGCCTGTGATATGGGTACAAGATGCATATAATGTCCTAGAGTGTATCTAATCTGTTGTAATGCCATGTGCTTAGCAAGCTGATCATGCATGTAAATATGTCATGCCTTCCTATTTTTCAGTACCTATTCCATTCATGATAACATGTTTTCAAATTCAAGTACTGTCATTCTACTCTATCGCAATGCCATCTGCTTAATTTGGACATAATGCTTCTGAATATCTTATGCATTGTTATTCATCAGTATGTACTTCATCTGTCTGCCATAGCATGTTTTTTTTACATTTAAGTGATGTTCTAGTGCTCTGTTGCAATGCCATCTTATTTTCCCAATCATACACGTGTATGCTGCCTTAGTTTTTTCTGTACGTATTCCGCTAGCATATAGTTTTACATTCAGCTAGTGTTTTTTTTTGCTGTGTTGTCCTGTCGTATCCCTAGCTCTTACACCATACTCCCTCCGTCCAGATTACATGTTGCCAAAATGGATAAAAAAAGGATGTATCTAGAACTGAAATACGCCTAGACCCATCCATTTTTTCCGGATGGAGGGAATACATGTCAATATGTGATGCCTTTCTATTCGTCAGTACCTATTCCATCTCTCTGTTGTCGCATGTTTTATAATTAAAGCACCATTCTTCTATACAAGGCATGCAAGGGGAAGACGACTATGTTAGAATCTGAAGGGTTACAAACAAGGCCTTTGCAAAAGAGCCAAACGCCAGGAGATAATAAACCAATCCAGCTTTTATAGATACTGCTCCAGCACAGAGAAACCCAATTCCTACTGATAATAAGCAGATTCCAGTGGCCAAAGAACTAGTCCGCTCTAGTCCAGCAAAAATATGTCAACTCAATTCTAAGAAGCGTGTGCGTATCCTTGCATCATGAAATTTTATAGCATGCTGATCATATTTTCTACATGTTTCTTACCCATCTCTCTTTTAGAAAATAAGGTTAAGTGATAGAAGACTTCCTCCATTGGGTTCGTATTCGAGGAAAATATCTTGCGGGAATTCTCTGTGCTCCAATGCTGATGTAAGTACCTGTTGTATATCACTATATTTTTACATCAACATGTATTTTGTTAATCGGCATGAATCTAACCTTTATCTGATCTAAAATTTGTTGTAGCAAAATGTTAAAGGCGCCAATGTTGATTTTTGTAAGGAAAACTACCTGGTAGTTTTGCATACTGAGCTACATGAATGTGCTATCTCATATCACGCACATTACTGAATTGTAGTCCTTCTCTGGTTGCCCATACATTCATTGTGTCAATGTTGCTTTCGTACTACCTTACCTGGCTAATGATAGCTGTGCCATATTGTGTTAATTTGGTGTAAGCTAGTTGCCCAAACGTTCGTTGTGTCAATGTAGCTTTCCTATTATCTGACTTGGCCAATGATAGCAATGCTAGTGTGTTAATTTTGTGCAGGCTGCTGAAGATAAAAAGACAAACTCTGAAAACAACAAGGCAACCCCATTGTTTCTTTCCAGTAAATCTAGGCCAGGTAATATGGCAATAACTCATGATTAATCTGCTTGGTTCCCGTCCTAATTTATGTTATGATTTTGTGGTCGAGACACTCTCCTCTATCAATAATACAAGCCTGCCAAAATCGTCATCTGAATCTGTTCACTATCCTTTGTCTCGAATGCAACGGAATAAATGTATGTTTGTGAACCAATTAATGGCTGAAGCAATGATGGAAATGGTGGATGAGTCAGAGATGCAGAGTCGTGCGACACAACAACTGATCAATGTTTTCAGAGACAGTGTAGCAACGCAGCAAGAACTTGCCCACATGCTTATGGGTGTCATATGTGCTGAGGTTGCAGATTGTGACATTGTAGATGGTTAGGTTCTGCTCATTTATTTGCACTGGCATCAATCTTTGATTGCCCAGTGGATGTAATTTCCTGTAATATATGCTGGATGTGCAACGTTATTCCCTGTATGTCGTACCTTTGCTTGATCGGTTTTGGTCCCGTGCATAATTGCTCGTCATAATGGGCTCAAATTATCTAATTTGGCCAAAAGACATGTACGAACTTTAGTGGGCACATTAAGTTAATGGGCCGTTACTAGGCCGAAAGTTAATGGTCGGTCCTCTTACCTCCCGGGTCGTTAACAGGCCGACATCGAAGCGGGCAACAGGTGGCCCCAATTTATTTCACAGGCCGTTAACAAGCCGTTACTAAGTTTGGGCTACATATGGCCCAACAATACCGTAGGCCTTTAGCAGGCCGAAAGAGACAGCGGGCTTATACTGGAACATGAAGAGCATGGGCCGCTAAGAGGCCAAAAGTCAGGTCGTATTGTAAATGCCCAACTGTGTTGTGAGCCTTTAGTAGGCCGAAAGAGAAACCGGGCTGGTATTGGACCATGACGGGCATGGGCCGTTAAAAGGACAAAACTAAGGTCCGACTACAAATGGCCCAACTCATTTATGGTCCATTAATAGGCCGAAAGGCACACAGGGCCGGGAATTGGCCCAACACTTAAATGGGTCGCTAAAAGGCCAAAACTCAGGTCCGACTACAAATGGCCCAACTGATTTATGGGCCGTCAACAGGCTGAAAGTGACACCGGGCCAGAAATTGGCCCAACACTTACATGGGCCGCTAAAATGCCGAAACTCAGGTCCGACTACAAATGGCCTATGAGATTTATGGGCCGTCAATAGGCTGAAAGAAACACCGGGCCGGAAATTAGCCCAACGTTTAAATGGGTCGCTAAAAGGCCGAAAGATGTACATCCTGAAAATTGGCCCATCCATTAAATGGGTCGTTAATAGGCCGAAATATCATCGGGCTGACATTGAGCCCAAATATATAGCAGGCTTTTAACGGGCTCGAATTGACGATGGGCTATAATGGTGTCAAATCTCATTAACGGGCCGAATTGGCACATCTCGTATGGGCCGTGGGCTTAAATGGACCTGACACAAGTAGGTCTTATATGGGCCGGCCTGCTAATTTTTGCTGGGCCGACCTTTTTCACTGGAATGGGCCACTGTTGGGCCGTGCCACGTGTCGACCTATCATAGGCGCCTCCTGACCACTAAGTGGATGACATCTGTCCCAACGGTGAGGCAACACGTGTTTCCTGCGACCAATGATGATTTTACACGTGGAAAATCCCCATTGGTCCGGGCTGTTAACGGGTTATCGGATCCAAAACTGGACCCGATAGCTTAGCGGCATTCCATTACGGTGGATGCCACGTGTCGGTCACCCTTGACGAAAGCACTTCTGTGACGCGTGATTTATTGTCATGGAAGTGGATACTTCCGTGATGATAATTTTGGTAATGTCATGGAACACTTCTACGACAGCACAGGTATGACTATCTTGATTCTGTCATAAAATCGTCATGGATGTACATGCATGACAAGAAACGCGACCTATTGTGACAAACACGTATCATCACGGAAGTGTATTTTTTTTAGTGTTGGCGTTACTATCTCTGGCGTCTGATGTGCCAGGATTGCTTACTATGCTGTTGCTACGAGCCAGCCAGCTATCTTCGCCCGCGCAAAACCGGGTCATGAGTGTTGTGAGGGCTGCCATGGACTTCGGCTTCTCTTGGCCGAGGTGTCGGGCGAGCCACTCATCATGGATGTTATCCTTAAAGGCCGCTAGGGCTTCGGCATCCGAACGGTCGACAATTTGGTTCTTTTTAGTTAGGAACCGAGTCCAGAATTTCCTGGCTGACTCTCCGGGCTGCAGGGTTATGTGACTCAAATCATCAGCTCTCGGTGGCCGCACATAAGTGCCCTGGAAGCTATCCAGGAATGCGTCTACCAGGTTCTCCCAACTTCCAATGGAGTTTGCAGGCAAACTATTCAACCAATGTCGAGCCGATCCTTTGAGTTTTAGTGGGACGTACTTGATGGCGTGTAGATCATCCCCGCGGGGCCATGTGAATGTGGAGAAAGAAATCCTCTATCCATACAGCAGGGTCTGTAGTCCCGTCATAGGGCTCGATATTCACGGGCTTAAACCCTTCTGGGAATTCATGATCCATTACTTCGTCAGTGAAGCATAGGGGGTGTGCGGCGCCTCTATGCCGGGCTACATCACGATGCAGTTCAAATGAGTCTGATCTGTTGAATTCGGCCTGGCCAGATTTGTATATAGTATATCCGGCGTGGCGGTCATCATCGCGCGTTGGGGTGCGCCCCCGTGATCCGTAGATCGATCTTGGCTATCCTGCTTTTTTTCCAATTTGTCTCGCAGGTCATGCGTGTAGCCCCGGGCCTTCGTGTTTTTATTTGCTTGGCGACGGGGTGCGGGCTGGACTTTGGGCTGATACGCCGCTTTGTCTCGGCCATGAGGTGCTCGATCAGCCGTGTCCTGTGCTGGTAATGTAGGCTCTAGTGCCTCCTCCTCGAGTTGAGGTAACACCGTGCGCTTTGGGTAACTTTTTGTTGGGCGCTCGAGTCCATATTCCTCGGCTGCCAGGACCTTAGTCCATCTATCAGTTAGTAGATCTTGATCAGCTTGAAGATGCTGCTGCTTTTTCTTCAGGATTTTTGCAGTGGCTATAAGCCGGTGCTTGAAGCGTTCCTACTCGACGGGATCCTCAGGCACGATAAATTCTTCATCGCCGAGGCTCACCTCATCTTCGAAGAGGGGCATGTAATTGTCGTCCTCCGATTCTCCATCCATTGCCTGTTTATCAGGGCTAACTTGCACATCCTCCCGTCTGGCTTACTCAAAGCTTGGCTAGGCGGGATTGTTTTCGTCTTCGGCGTTATTCGGAGTGCTATTGTCTCTTGTGCCGGTATCGCTATTTTTGCTATGGCGGGGCTTAAAGCGGCGCCGCTAATGCCGACGCTTAGATTGCTTCTCAAGGGAGTTATCCTCCATTGCCTTGTCGCCATTGCTTTCTTTGGGTGTGTCCACCATATATATATATATATATATATATATATATATATATATATATATATATATATATATATATATATATATATATATATATATATATATATGATCATATGGTGGCTGTCCAAAGGCCACAATGGGCGGCGGTTCTATTCTTCTCCGGCATCGTCGTCCATGCCGTCGATGTCTTCGGAGTCGAAATCGAGCATGTCGGTTAAGTCGTCGACAGTGGCTATTAAGTGGGTGGTGGGTGGGGAACGAAATCCTTCATCGTCCGCTTCCCACTCAAGCCGGAATAGTTCGGCCAAGAGTCTCCTGACAGGGAGAGAGACTTCAATGAATTTAGCACGTCGCCCAAGGGTGAGTGCTGAAAGATATCCGCGGAGGTAAACTCCATGATCGGTGCCCAATCAGATTCAATAGGCACGGATGCGTGCGGTTCGGAGCCTGTGGCCGGAGACGAGTCCGGGGGTCCGATGACACAAACCTCATTAGAGGTGAAGTCAGTGTTCGGCTCTATCACCGTTGAGTGTGCAGCCTCCGTGGCGGGGTTCATCCACCCGTCCTTGGATGGCACGACCTGCTCCGGATTAAGAGCCGGGGCAGCCGCAGGTGTGATCTCCCGAACACCGTCTGATGGCAAATCTAAGTCGTGCTCATTGTGACTGTTCGGCGCACCTGCCATGGGCTCGAATCCGTCGAAGATCAAGTCTCCGTGGATGTCGGCGGTGTAGTTCAGGCTTCCAAACCTAACCTGATGGCGAGGGGCGTAGCTATCGACTTGCTCCAGATGGCCAAGCGAGTTGGCCCACAGTGTGAAGCCGTAGAATACGAAGATCTGTCCGGGGACGAAAACCTAACCCCGGATCGCATCGTTGTCGATGATTGAAGGAGCCATCAAGCCTTACCGCGACGACACAGTGGAACTCTTAATGAAAGCACCAATGTCGGTGTCAAAACTGGCGGATATCGGGTAGGGGGTCCCGAACTGTGCGTCTAAGGCTAATGGTAACAGGAGGCGGGGGACACGATGTTTACCCAGGTTCGGGCCCTCTCTATGGAGGTAATACCCTACTTCCTGCTTGATTGATCTTGATGATATGAGTATTACAAGAGTTGATCTACCATGAGATCATAGAGGCTAAACCCTAGAAGCTAGCCTATGATTATGATTGTTGTTGTCCTACGGACTAGACCCTCCGGTTTATGTAGACACCGGAGGGGGCTAGGGTTACACAGAGTCTGTTACAGAGAAGGAAATCTACATATCTGAATTGCCAAGCTTGCCTTCCACGAAAAGGAGAGTCCCACCCGGACACGGGATGAAGTCTTCAATCTTGTATCTTCATAGTTAGACAGTCCGGCACCATTACATAGTCCGGCTGTCCGAGTACCCCCTAATCCAAGACTCCCTCAACTGCACCTGCCTTTGGCTGTATGAAAGGTGCGCCACCCACCTGTTGGGCCCACCTATCATACACACAAAGGCAGGAGCAGTAAGTCAATGAAGCTGCGTCCCTCCCTCGCCCATGAGCGTTTTGGCTGGCAGGACTAGGAGAAGCTTTCTCTACACGCTCTCCCTCCCGCACGCGATGGACATGCAGCAGTTCATTCGGTGTCAGATGGCCAGAAGCATATTGTAGTAATCAACTGCAGTAGTACTCCATCATTGTTCGACTTCCCAAAGAGGCAAATAGCCAAGCGCAGCCCGAACGCTCGTGTGGCAGTTTCATGTGTAGAATAGTCTAGGATAGCGCGTACCATGCCTGTAAGCTTGAAATCATTGGGGTCGGCTCCATACTATGAGGCCGTTCGAAGCATTTTTTTTAAATAATCTTCTGGCCCTACCCATCATCCTGGTGATTGTAGTTTGCATGCTCATCTGGTGAAGACAGGAATATATATTTTAATTTGTGGTGGGGTAAATGTTAGAGGTTGTAGCAAATATATCGTACACTACGGGTATTTTAGCCAAGTTTAGAGGCAAGCATGTGGGGCCAGTGCTATGATGTGTCGTGTGAACTCGTACAATGAGGAGAAGCTTTATTTTACTACACGCCTTCTCCCTCACCCATGCGCGCGGTGGACGGACATGCAGCAGTGGATTTGATACTGTAGAAGTAGTAGTAACATCGTTGTTCGTCTTCTCGAAGAGGCAAAGAGCCAAGCGCAACCCAAACGTGGCAGTTGCGAACGCTCGCATGGCAGTCTTTGTGTAGGGGTGGGGCGTGGTGCCGAGCCTTGGACCACGCATATAGCCAGGCTCTTGCATGAGACAAAATTGCTATGTAAGCAGGCTATAAGCCCACTATTGTAGTACACTTGCTAATATAGCCCTGTAAACTGGAAAGGAGTAGTATTTGCCTTTCTAGAGATTTCAACAAGTGACTACACTACACCCTAAATGAGTAGATATGGAGCAAAATGAGTGAATCTACACCGTAAATAAATACATAGTTCTCTCATTTTCCTCTCCGCCTTGGCCGCGGTGCACAATATTGAGTATACTACTACTGACTAGTCTCTTTTTGACACACATTTATGTTGATACGACTTGAATGCCAATGACGCAGAGGGTAACGGTTCCCGAAATGTTGAACGGTTAATGATGCCTCCTCACTCAATTAGCATGCAGAGGTAGGAGTAAGTGGAGAAGCAGAATGGAGCCAGCACGATGTGAATGCAACACAGTTTGGACTCTCATACAAAGGCGCCCCACCACTCCAATCCATCTACTCCTAGTCTCTACACAACACTGCCCACTCCAATCCAAGACCAAGACCAAGTGACCAGAAGCCACTAGCGCAGCGTTTCCAGACGGTGCTAGCGACCGCCAGCGTCATAGCCCGCGTCCACGCCGGCTTTGCCTCTCGCATGCGCTATATGATTGTCGACTCCATCTGCAGGTTCACTGCCATCAAGAAGCGTGTGGATGACCTTGCCGTACTGCTCCAGCCCGCGCGCCCAGGCTCCTCGTTGCCTGTCACCCTCATCGGCCTCCAAGGTGATGAACTCTTTGAAGCACTGGTGGCCCTGCTGCTACAGGAGGTTGCAACAAAGAATGTGCACCTCAAGGCCGCGCTCGCCGCACAATGCCACGCCATGCAAGAAACCATCAATCTGCACATCCACCTCTACGAGGAAATTGTCTACATAGGCCACTACAAGGCCAGCGAAGACAGAAAGACGTTGGCCTTCTTCCAGCGGCTGGAATCTTTGGACGCCATTGTTCAGAAGCACGTCGACCTGGCCACGAATGCCGCTGCTACTTAGCCGCCGTTCGGTGGGCTGGCACCCTGAGTGGAGGAGGTGGACGTCATCGATGGATGCATCTTTCTTCTTGCCTCATGTAACCACACTACAAAAAAATACACTTCCGTGATGATATGTGTTTGTCACAGTAGGTCACGTTTTCTGTCATGCATGTACATCCGTGACAAATTTATGACAGAATCAAGATAGTCATACCTATGCTGTCGTAGAAGTGTTCCATGACATTACCAAAATTATCATCACGGAAGTGTCCACTTCCATGACGATAAATCGCGCGTCACAGAAGTGCTTTCGTCAAGGGTGACCGACACATGGCATCCACCGTAACGGAACGCCGTTAAGCTATGGGTCTGGTTTTGGATCCGATAACCCGTTAACAGCCCCGACCAATGGGGATTTTCCACATGTAAAATCATCATTGGCTGGAGGAAACATGTGTCGACTCACCATTGGTGTAGATGTCATCCACTCATTGGACCCAAAGAGCCTATGATACGTCGACACGTGGCACGACCCAACAGAGGCCCATTCTTGTGAAAAGGCCAGCCCGTTTGACTTGGTCAAAAGGTGGCGGGCCGGCCCACGATAAGCATGTTAATTGCCCGTTCGCATATAGCCCATTTACAGCCCGCTAACCCAGGGCCCGTTTACGGCCTATCCGAATTAGGCCCAGTAGCGTCATCTAGGTCGTCCAATATAATTCCAGCCCATTTTAACTTCCGGCCCATGTATGGCCCATGATGTCTTTTGACCCATATGAGGCCATTAGTAACCCTCGGCCCATTAACGGCCCGTGGTAAAATTGGCCTGTAATGAACAGTGTATCACTTTATACCCATTAACGGCCCATTACTCAGTTGGGCCGTTTGCAGTCCATGTTATCTTTCGGCCTTCTCAGGGCCCATTTATTCTTGGGCTCATTTCCAGCATTCGTTTACTTTCGGCCCGTTATTGTCATTTTCTGCTTGTGGGCCGAATTCAGCCCGTGGTTACAGTCGGCCCGTTTATGGCTCGTTAATACATTGGGCCATTTTCATAGCATCATCAAATACGGCCGATTAACGATGGCCCGTTATGGTCAGCCCGTTATGGTCGGCCCATGAATGGACAATTTCAAGTCTAGCCCATTTACGGCCATAATGTGGTCTGTTATTGGCCCATGTTTGGCCAACCGATCATACGGCCCATAGAAGGCCCATTGATGATACGGCCCGTAGAAGGCCCATTGTGTCTACGGCCCGTATAAGGCCCATTGTTTCTATGCCTCATAGAAGGCCCATTGTTTTTACGGCCCTTAGAAGGCCCATTGTTTCTACGGCCCGTAAGAGGCCCATGTTAACTATAGTAAATATGTAGCCCATGGTTAATGTGGCCTAGTTTTAAAAAATAGGCTATTGTGGCCACTAGCAAACCCCGGAAAAAGAACTGCACTGACTACAAGAAAACAAATAAACAAGACAATAAGGAAATAAATAGGCAAGCAACTTATGCTAGGCTATCACGGCTATTACACATATTACATCCACTGGGCATCAAAGTTCGCCACTAGTGCAAATATAGGGAACAAAGCAGCATATAAACGTCGCAGCAAAACAAGTCCAGAACTGAAACCACTTCAGAAGAGCTCAAGAAACAATATCCTGGGTACCCATAATGCTGACAAGATGCTTAGCAAGCTTATTAACTTTCTCTTGTTTGGCGCTTAAATCCTCCAGCACATGTTGTTGCACCAGAAAGTATGCATCTGAATTCTGCAGGGACTTCCTCAGTCCTTCAGCTTCCTATCGCATAACATCTGATCGATGTCTTTCAACTTGAAGTTGAGACTCAAGAAGCTGAACTGATTCAGGCAGCAAGTTCGAAGAGCTGGTGCGAGCAATAGTAGCCAGTAACTCGAACACTACATCAAGACAGGACTTTGGGGTTGTCTCAGTGTCTTCAATATAGTTTTTATCAGCTTTCTTGGAGAACAACAGGGATGTCTCACTATCTTGAACCTGATCTGTATTACTTCATGTACCATGGCATAACGGGGTACTCTTCTCCAATATTTTATCCGCATTCCAAAGGAGAAACAAACAAAGACATCACAGGTTTACAATGTAGTATATGAAACTCATTTTGGTAAACCAGTTCAGTAGTAAGGTGGACAGGATAATAGCATGAAACAAACATATATCTATGTCGTATGGTCACTGTATGGTCTATATCATTCTAGTTTATGTTGCCAAATCAAGATAGATACAGTTCGAATCATATCTATTTAAGACAAAGCAACATAGACAGAATATAAGTGTGGGAAACTACACATCAATAACAACACTTGTAATGTGCATGGCATGAGAACATAACTGTTTATTCAATTGAAACTGAAATCAACATAGAGCAAGTTACAACAGCAAACACATTAAAGAAACAGGTTTAAAACATACCTGTTGCGCCATTGGAGTTTCAATTGCATCCTTGAAATTTGAAATTAGTTGGTATGAGTAAACACGGTGATGCAAGAGCAAAGTAGTATGAACCATAGCTACGGAACCTGACATGAGAACAATTCTTCTTCTGCTTTAAGCGTTGACTTGGGGTTCGGAGTGGTGCTCCTCGTGCTTTGGGCACTGTAGTTGCCTTACTAACTGCTCGTGTTTGGTTGCTCTGTGGTGGAGACGGTGATGTGTCAACGGGAACTGGGTTACTATCTGCTGGGGTTAGGGTTAGAAGGGGTGTAGCTGGTTCTCTGTCCAATTGGGTAGGGGTACAATCGGCGTGAGTCTGGGTTATGTGTGGTGGGGCTGGTTCTTGGGCAAGTACAACCATGGTTCTATCTCCATCGACAGGTAGCACGATCTTTTCTGAAGACCGTGTTTTTACTCCCACAGATACTGCCATCACCCCCTGCAATTGAAATTGCTGATAAACAAGAAAAGTAATTGAATGTACAGATATTGTAAGATAGACAGGTGCAATGGATAGTAGGGAAGAAAACAGGGCATGAAATAATTCACATTTATGTTGTCTAACCAAACAGAATAACAGGACATAATTTCAAATATATGATGGCCAATTAAACAGGATAGCATGACACAATTTCACATGTATGATGGCTAACTAAACAGGATAGAATGACATACTTTGAAATATGATGACTATGTAAACAGGATGACATGATATAACTATACGATGTGTCTATTAAAGTGGTTGGCATGCCATAAATCAAAAACATGTCGTTGATGGAAACATGATGGCATGATATAATTCATGGATAGAATGACATAATTCCAAATATGATGACTATGTGAACAGGATGAGATGATGTAACTATATTATGTCTTTAGAAAATGGGTTGGCAAGACATAATTCAGATACATGCTGTCTATGTAAACATCATGGCATGAATTATTCAAATATATGATTTATATACTAAGGAAGTGAGCAGAGGGAAATCGCATATATGATGTGTCAACTAAGGAGATGGCATTCAATATCGTGTATATGATGTAAAAATAAGCATTGCAATACAACATATGCATGATATGAGTAATATAACCCTGCCAAGTTTGAGCATACACCTCAGGGGGATAATAGGACTGGTCATCTGCCTCTGAATCCTCCTCTGAAGAGCTATCTATAACCAGCAACATATCTGCTTCACCAGGTAGCATTGTCTGCTCTGAAGACCTTGTTTTCACTCCAGATTTCTCCATCACCAATTCAAATGGTTGATGCACAGGAAGAGCAGTTGAATATACAAACATTGTGAACAAAAGCAATGAGAAATACAAAAAAAGGACGACATAATATAATTCACATATATGACGCTTGGCTAAACAGCATGGCATTGCATAATTCACATATATAATGCCTTGCAACAAGATAGAATTGCATAATTCACATATATAATGTCTTTCAAAAAGATGGCATTGTATAATTCACATATATGGTAATTAGACACTAAACAAGTGGTATTCACACAAATCATGTCTAAACTAAGAAAATGACATAGCAATGCAAGATACCATACGCACGATATGAGCAACATAACCCTGCCAAGTTAGAGCATGCGCCTTGGGGGGAATAGGACTGGTCATCTGTCTCCGAATCCTCCTCTGAGGAGCTATCTGTAACCAGCAAGACATGCGCTTCGTCATATAGCATTGTCTGCTCTGAAGACCTTGTTTCCACTCCAAATTTTTCCATGACTGTGCCGAATGGTTGATGCACATGAAGAGTAATTGAATGTATTCAAATTGTTGACAAATTTAACACCCAAAAAAATGATGTCATGATATAATTCACATATAAGATGACTGGCTAACTAGGGTGGCATTGCAAAATTCACACATATGATGCCTGACTAAACAAGATGGCATTGCATGATTCACATATACGATAAAGAAACTAAACAGATGGCATTGACACAAAGCATGTCTAAACTAAGCAGATGACATCTTTGATGTATACAGTAAGCAATGCAAGGCACCATATGCATGGTATTACCAATATCAGCATGCCAAGTTAGAGCGAAGACCTCATGGGGTAAATAGGAGTGGTCTTCTGCTTCTGAATCCCCATCAGAACAGTTATCTTCCTCTTGATTATGATTCGAAATGGGTGGAGGGGGGCTATCTTTGCGCCCACCATGGAGCGACGTCTGCATGAAATTTTATTGCCACGCAAGGCTCGTCTCTTTTGCTCTACATGTTCAGTTCCATTGTGTACAATAACTGACATGCATAGGAATAAAACATAGTGAGATTATGTAAGGAGTGCATCCACAAATCCAGAGTGAAGGTAGCAAACTAGGGACAGACCCAAAACCAATGATAGCAGACAGATAATAGCTTTAGTTAAAAAATACAGATAATGGCTCCTTTAATGTTTGTTTGCACCCACCATGAAACTCATAGTAGACACCCGAGATTAACTAGATAGTAGACAGATAGTACTGATTGTTGCCCCAATATGTACCCCACAACCATTTAAAAAATCAAGTTCCATCATAAGTTTGGACCTGAGTCGGAGTCTAATAGGTGAACACGAAGATAAAGTAGCATGTCATCATTTTAAGCAATGCATAACGTAAGCAGACACAGAAGAGTGCAACCTCTCTTGCGGACCCGTGTAGTCCTCAAGGTCATCTGCTCAGTTGATGATGGTAATGCAGTTGTCATGGCTGCCGGTGGCGGGGAAGAAGATCTGAGGCGGCGAAAGACAGTCTGGAGAGCGGATCCCTGATGTGGTGAACCCTTCCATCGTTGGAGCAACTGAGCTGGGGTGGAACACAACACCGCAGGAGCAGGACAAACCACACAAGGTTTTCTTTGACACATATGTGTAACCGAATTAATTGTGTAAGGGCTTGTTTGAATTTGAGGATTCTAACAATGCAGGGATAGGAAATAGACAGGAATAGGATAGGTATGCATGTGCAAAATAGAGAATTAAAAAATACAGGATTTCTGCCAATCTGGGTGTTTGGTTCACAAGAATTGGAAGATCACAGGATGCAAAGAAGCATGGTGAGATTGAGTCAAACCACAAGAAGGGTACAACCTCTTTGGTGAAGCCATGTCGATCTCAGCATGATTGGGTTGGCCGGTGAGGATGCTACGGCTGACTTGGCTGTCGGAGGAGGGGAAGAAGATCTTAGGCGTCGGGAGATGGAGCCCAAGGTACTGCTCCGCTGTGATGGAGGGTTTCGTCGTTGGAGCAGCTCCGGTAAGTTGTACGACGCCGAGGCTGAAGCAGGACAAGAGAGACAATGTTAACCTGAGTGGAATTCTAATAGCATCTCCAATAGATGACATAAAATACATAACCACAAAGTGCTAGATGTATACATCAGCCGCTCATCTCTGAACTTAAATGTCAAAACTGAATTAAACTATCGAAACTGAACATAACTGCCGAAACTGAATTTTGTTGTCGAAACTGAATTTTACTGTCGGAACTGAACGCACTAGAGGTGAGGCTACAAGTCAGTCGACTAACTTTTTCATCTCTGGTCAGTCGATTATCCAGCCGTTGGATACGAAATCAAGGGTCTGCAGTTCATCTTCAACCTCCATCCCCCTGAGCCGCCAGCCACCACCGGCCAAATAGCCGCCCCCCGCCGCTCGCTGCCGGCGGTGCGCTGCCCGCCCACGCCGAAAACACTCCCCACCGCCGGTCCGCCGCCGCCCCGGCCATCCCTGTAGGCCCCCCCGTGCCGAGCTTTTTCTCCGGCGATCCCCACGCGACCGCCCCACCACCGCCAGCGACCACCGCCCCCACCCTGAACCCTAAGATAGATAGTGGGGTACATCTCCGGCGAGCCCCCCCACCCCCACCCCCTGAAAATCGACTGATCCAAAAGTCGATTCAGTCGACTGAAGTGTAGCTAAATCGGAGCAGCATCGCAAGCAAGAGCAAGAGCGAGAGCAGCAGCGCGAGCAAGAGCAAGAGCAAGAGCAGACCAGGCAGGGGACCGAGAGCAAGAGCAGAGCAGCAGCGCGAGCGAGAGCTAAAGCAGCAGCAGCTCCTACTGATGTGCACGTCGTGGCCGAGGGAGCGACGTCACGGAGGAAGTGGTCGGCGACGCCGCTATGGATGGAGCCGCGTCGTGTCAGCTCGGGACCGAGCAACGACAGCACCGTGAGATCGAATCAAGAAGAAAATTCGGCGATTAATGCACAACCTCTTTGCTGGCGCCGATTAGGCCACAGCTTCATCAGAGGAAAAGGTGATGATGATGCTCTTCTAGTGGTGCTAGTAAAGACGGCGGTGTGGGAATGGAGGTGGCGCGAAAGACGAGGGGAACGTTGGGGCAGCTCCTTAGAGGTGGAGGATGGGGTGGCTGAACCGGCGGGACGACCAAATCGACGACGGATCCTCATCCGGTACGGTGGATGAGGGACGTCGAGGTGTTGCTGTGGACGACGTTGTCGGGGAAGAGGCTCCGGCTGGGTGGCGGACGGAGGAGGGTGCGGGGCTTCGCGGGGTTTTCCGGGCTCGGTGTACGAATGGGTGGGCAGATGGGATGGGAGTGGGGAACCATGGCTTAGGGATGCGCTTGTCCGAAATGTGGTGTAAGTTACGAAAGTACCCCCACCGATTTGAGGCGGTTCTTTTGGTTCAGGGCTATCACGGGCATTTCATGTGTCGGGATTTCACAGGAGGTGGGAGTTTTCGTGCGCGTTGTAATTTTGGAATAGCAAGGCGCGGGTTGAGATGGAGGGAGTTATCGGAGCACAACAAGACAAAGATATATCTCAAATATTTCGGGCTAACAAGGCGCGGGTTGAAATTTCCGGACAAGCCTAATGTGTACTGTACCAAATTAATTTGCACTACAAATGTCATTCAAAACTTTGAATTCATGTTATGTTCAATTAAAATATTTCGCTACGTGTATAGTGCATGCAACCTAGTACTCAAATGAATGTTTTAGTGCATTCCAAACGTACATACTACCGCTTCAATATGAACTAAATTTGAATTTGTTTATCTATTTGAATAAGATCTACAATAATGATTGTTGTGAAGTCAAAGCATTTGAATTTGTTTCTCTGTTTTGATAAGATCTACAATCGTCATTATTGTGAAGTTAAACCATCGTTTGTGTATTATCTTCACAGCACACCACATGATTAGTCTCGAGTTACATATGAACTATGTGTACTATATGAACTCGAACTCAATTTTTTGAATCCACTTTATGTTGATTTCAAATCATAGTACATTTCAAGCTCTAGCTAGATCTTCACAAACTAAACCATGTCTCATATGTATAATGTGTTTATCACATTATGTATGGTGCCCCGCCCCCTATGCCTACAAGTATTTAGATGTGAGTTGCAAACACCACACATTACCACAAATTCAAATAAAATGTGAGAATGTTTGATATATAGTACCATTTAGATTTTTCGATATTTAGTTGTAAGCTGCAAACGCCACACATTATCACAAATTCAAATAAAATGTGAGATTGTTCGATGTATAGTATGGTTTAGATTGGTCGAAATTTAGCTATGAGTTGCAAATGCCATGCATTATCACATTATGGTATAACATGTGCAAAACCACAACACGCGTATCACCACTATATTCGTGCATGCATATGTTTAAAACACTATGATCTCCTATTCAAATATATGGATCCACTTTCATATCAAATTATGATCTTTGTTAGTCTCTTACACCCACACAATCCTCTAACCTTTGTAGCTACCACTAACTTTCTCTCGTGCACAGGGGCGGAGCCAGGATTTGAGTATAGGGGGGGGGGGCAAAAGGGACAACAGCCACAAAAAAATATGGGATCATATATATGAAGTCTGACATAAAATGGCACCTCAACATATTTTTTCTAATACTTGTACTTCTTATAATCTTGGTATGAACAAAGTGACGTTATAATTTGTGTACGGGAGTATTTCCATGTTTTACAACGGCTGTTTAAAATTTAGCTCTATGATTATCTTCAAGGTCATAGAATTAAGAAGTTGATCTGAATTTTTCGCACAAAATGTTCGAATATGAAGAAATTGGATAGGAAAAAGAAATCTCATCTTGTTATGTAGTATTTCTATTTATTCCGTACGTATAATTATATTATATCTAAAAAAACAAAAGAGAATTAGATCTCTATATACCATCTAACTAAGCACATACGGACATACCAGTACGGGAACTAACTAATGCACTAGGCACTACCACATCAGAGTAGATTAATGGCATTTATATACCTTGAGAGACGATCAGCTGGTGAGTTCCCTTGAAGATGACATGCTTGCACCCACAAAGCTACCAACGGCGATCAGCAGCGCCGGCGAGTATCCAGATTTGGATGTGGAAGGGCAGCCTCCTCCAAGCGGTGGCTGATGATGACCATGCCATCCAGAAGCGGTCGGCGGCCTGGCGCTGGCGAACTACCAATATTGGGATTGCATTGTCTAGGTCTAGGGCTTGGCTATATTTCCATCTGGATAGTGCGGCAGATAGGCCATAGTATTTGCCAGTTGGACTTGGGCCATGTGATAGTAAGTCTAGTACTAATGGTCGTAAACTAATTAAGATAGCATGCCACGTATTAGCATCCAATGAGAAAAAGTAGCATAGCCCCTGCCGTAAGTTAATAGGGGTGGCCGGTCGTTGGGGGAGCCTGGCCCCTGCTCGTCCCCCCTGTGGCTCCGCCACTGCTTGTGCATGCACACACCCTCCTCGCCCTCCCCCTCCCTCGGCATTCTATCCATCGCGCACATTCATTTTTTTATTTAGGTCGTGCTCCCACAGTCTCCACAACTCCTTTCCGACAAACACCAATCGATAAACCTCTCCAGCAATGTCTGCCTACAACATACATATGCACCTTCAATCTCCTCCTTTATGTGTCCTTGCCTCGTGTCTCTCATACGGTCCCACACACGTGTAAACTCTCACCCCTCTTTTCATCGATCTCACAACCGCACACTCCTCCCCCTATCTAGCTAGTAGCTGGGCCTCTCGCGCCACCTCCTAGCTCCATTCTCTCTGTCTATCCGTCTCGTCAGGCCATATTTGCCTCTAACAAATGGACGTACACCGACCGATCTCCCGCTATACATATAGCTAGCTTGGTCCTTATAACTCGTTTTTACCCACGCGTCGATCGATCTACCTCATTAGTTATGTCTCTCCCTTCCTCTAACAAACAACAATTGATCTACCGATCTAGTTACGTTTGGTTACCAAACACATGCTTCCCCTTCATCATCCATGTATGTGTCCCGACAGATCTATCACGCACAGGCACACACAGAAACACATCCCCACTCTTATTGATAATATTGCAGTTCCACCCTCAGTTTGTCTAGTAGGCCTCTCCACCATCTTCGAGAAGCAACTCCATCACCCATCCAGCACTCTACCCATCTCCCACCCTCTCTCTCTCTCTCTCTCTCTCTCTGTCCGATCCTATTTCCCGTCCTTCAGTTATGTATAGATGTCGACCGATCTCCCTCAAGACATAGTTGGGTCTCTCCTTCTCAACACATATACAAGTCATTCTACCTCTATAGTTAGGCCTCTGCCTACCCCTCACCCCACCCCTCCCACACACACACACACAACGATACATTGAGCTTTCTAGTCATGTCTCCCTGCCACACACAAACTTGACCTGTTCCCTCTGACGTTCCGGTAGCTAGGTTAGTCACCCTATATCTTTGACTTGCACACACACAATTTTGATGGCTCTCTTCGTCGATCTCGCACCCACCCACTTGATCCTCTCTTCGACTCTATAGATATCTGTGACCCCTCCCTCTCTTCTCGTGGATCGCCCGACCCTCTATATATGATATGGATAGGCCTCCATTTCACACACATTGCATCCAAAATTTTGTTTGAAATGTCATTGACACATATTCCCACAAATACATTCACGAAATCAACCTCCCCCCCCCCCCAAAAAAAACAAAAAACACTCACGAACGCACAAGCCATTTGTCTAGGTTTGTAACTCTCACACACACCCACGTAGGTGGGGGACGTGCATGAAGAGAAGAGGTGCACGCATGGTGCACGTACGCCCGTCTCTTTCCCAACCACACCAGCGCGGGTACACGGTCACTACAAGAAATATGTCAACTTGTGACCTTGACTATTGGTCACTGAAAGGTCATTGTTTTCCATTTGCGACCTTTTTGTGACCAAAAACAGAAGGTCAAAAGCTGACCGTCGTAAACTGACATTCACGACCTTCTCTGTGAGAAGGTCGTAGACGTTTACGACCAAAATATGCCTACTGTTTTGTTTTGGTCACTAGCTTTCTGCCCAAGCCACGTCGGATCCGACGTGGCAATCTGACGTGGCAAAATTACGACCAACTGAAAAGGTAAAAAATTAGAATCGGCCCGGTCCAATTGGGTGTTTATATGGGCCGAGCCCATTAATTCAGCCTTTCTATATATATTTTTCGTGTCAATTTTTGGTCGATTTCATGGGCCTAGCCCAACATTATAGCCTTTTTATCTTTGGGCCGTAGCCTTTGTTTCTCTTTTTTTAATGCATGCCAATTGTCGAATTCTGGTAAGTCGGTCCCAAATGTGACGTTCTAGTTTGTGGGACCCTACTGTCAAGGTCATGTTCTTTCATATTTCAATATGCAAATACAGAAAATAGACACAATGTTTCAAATAACAGCAGGAAGCAATCTCCTACATCATATAGCATACATAAAAATGTGATCAGCATCAAGTTTACAATTAGATATCACACATACAGCCCAAGTGTATCAGCCCAAGTCTATCACAGGAGCCCAACAAGTTCTGCTACATCATATAACACACAAATAGGATTAGCTCCCAGAACTAGCACACATACAAGTTCTGCTACAAAGAGTTCGTTACTCCCAGAACTACCTCAATCGAACTTCTTTGTCCTGAATGAAATGCCAGCATCTGCACATTGTAGAACAAAATGTTTAGGAACAAAATAAAAGTAAATCAAACAGCAAAGTATCAAAAAACCAAAGTATTAAAAACTACAGTAATTTACTCGCAGTTAGTAGGTACACAATACCATGGTTTTAATTTAAAATACAGAGCAAGTGTTTGTCTACAACATAGAATGCTGTAAAATTTGTTGACTAGCCCTTAAGCAATCGCATCTAGCTAGCTGATGTGGCAGCCAATGCAAACACGAGCTGGCCGGTTGTATACTATTCCTGTTATGTTAATCTAGCTAAGTAGGTTGGCTAGCCATTGCCATATTAACCGAAGCATACATAGACGACAGATTTTGGCATGCTAGAATTCTTACGGCAAACAAGATTGTTTCTCTCGTTAGGAACATCTCAGGTATACAAGAAACGGGATAATGATTCATTATACATATGAGGGTGACCTATGTGGTGCAGTCTATTGACGGAGGGTCTAGCTTACTGCTGCTACTCCACATATAAAGTTTTACTTAATAGAGCAAGATGGAGTAACCCAAAAAATAACAAGGAAAGCAAACGTACTGCAAATGGCAGTTCACCAGTGATTTTCAAGTTAAAAATACTCCCAGGGGTAAACAACAATGACACGGACGGAGTAAAGGATGGATGTTGTAAATTAATCAAGTAATTCTTTTTTCTTCTTATATTTTTCACCCTCTAGACACTGGCTAGAGAACTTATAAGATGACAAAGTTAATTTTGCATAACACATATGGATTCTTATCTTCTTCAGTAAGGGGGGCACATTTACAGCTAATTAAGCACGATGAAAGGGACCATCCAATTAAATTTCATTCTTATCTTCTTTAGTAAGGACAGGCAGAACATCCTAGCATATCTCAAGTTGATGAATTATTCCAGCAATAGCCGAATTAGAAACATCCTCGCTGTTCCATTTAATCTTACTACAAGATAGTAGAAGAATCACTCTTGGTGAATCAAATCATATCAAATCGAGCAATAGATACAGGAGGCACATCAGACCTGGCCATTTTCATTTCAGTAATTAGAAAGAGGGCGATGGGGAACAGAACCTTGAGGCCCTGTTATACGGTTGTGTCTGATGAAGGTTGTCGAGGAAACTGATCCACGAACACCTATGGGACCGGCGGACCGAGCCCCTTTCGGTTCGGCGGGGGGCGGAGATCGCACGAAGAGCGGATCGAGGCGAAGCACACGAGCAGTTTACCCAGCTTCGAAGCTCTCCGGAGAGATAACACTCCTACTGCTGCATGTCTGAGTGTATTGAGTTCTTGCTCGGGAGCATTGAGTGCTACAGTACACACTAGCTACTAACGAGACCGAGCGTGAATGTTTTTCTGCCTTCCCCTCTCCCCTCTACGTTGCGCATGGGCCTCCTTTTATATGCTAAAGGGGTCTCCGACAGGTGGCAACGTAGACAAGGGTAAAAATGGAAAAAGGAATTGCGGTTGGTACAACTACCGCACAAAGGTACCATACCTAACCCCGACGGCAGGGGACAAAGGCACTAAATGCCCGCTCACGCCGCCCAAACAAAGGCAAAAAGGACCGTCGGGGCGCCACCGCTGCCACGATGGCAATCTTGTCGGCGTGCTGCCATCACAAGACCGCTGGCAAGACAGCCTTCTGCCACGCTACCGAAAGGTCCTGTATGACACGTTGGTGGATGTGTTGGAGAGCGGGTACAGAGTGCTAGTTTGCCGCGGCAAGCGCCTTGCCGCGGTCGTTGTCTTGTCGCGTCCGGAAGCTTGTCGCTCACCGGGCCACGCCGGGACGCGTGGCGCGTCGCGGCAAGTTCCTTGAGACGCCTTGGTTGGCCTTCCCGGCAAGCTCCTCTTGCCGGGGCCTTGTCTCCTTGGCTTGAATACTTTGTTCTTGAATGGCTCCAAAGGAATCACGGACCTTCCCGGCAAGCTCCTCTTGCCGGGGCCTTGTCTCCTTGGCTTAAATACTTTGTTCTTGAATGGCTCCAAAGGAACCACGGAGGACCTTGGCGGTCACCCGGCAAGCCTTGCCGCAGGGTGCTGCAACTGCCCGTGCACAAGTTCGGGATACTAGGGTACCCCTACTCTAGTACACCGACAGGAGCCCCCGGGCCTGGGCGACACATGGTGCCGAGCGCTGTTGGGCCAGGCCCAAGACAGGGCACGGGCACGCACGGCCTGGGTTACGTCGTATTTCACTTTGTATCCACCGCGCCCTCCTTGAATGGCACGCGTCGAATGCGGCGTCGTGGGAGAGATCGTGGGTGGTTTCTTTTTCCGGTCGTGAGGTCCATTTGCCGCAGAGCCGATGGAAACCGAGGTCGCCGGCGAGGAGAACGCGCGCGGCAATACCGACGACGCCGCTGTCACCGAAGAAGAAGCCGGCGCTGATGATCCCGCCGGCGGAGAGGCCGCCAAAGCTGCCGCCGCGAAGCCGGGCGAGGGTCCGCGATCGTCTTGACGGCCCCGAGGCCGCAGGAGCGCCAGGCGCTACGCCGACCGCCGATCCCTCCGCCGCTGCTGCAGCGTCAGGCTCCGAAGAGCCCCAGCCCGGCGCCTATTTGAAGGCCGGCGATGGCGTCTTCATCAAGCTCCCCTGGGCGTCGAGCTCCAGGGCGCCGATCGAAGGAGAAACCTTTGATGAAGAGTTGCTCGCCTCCGCTGGGCTGACGCTGGTCGACGCGCCGGACAGCAGCAGCGGCGAGCCTGAGGAGGAGCAGCGGCTGCGGAAGCTGTCGCGCCAAAGATGTCGGGGAAACTGATCCACAAACACCTATGGGACCGGCGGACCGAGCCCCTTTCGGTTCGGCGGGGGGCGGAGATCGCACGAAGAGCGGATCGAGGCGAAGCACACGAGTAGTTTACCCAGCTTCGGAGCTCTCCGGAGAGATAACACTCCTACTGCTGCATGTCTGAGTGTATTGAGTTCTTGCTCGGGAGCGTTGAGTGCTACAGTACACACTAGCTGCTAACGAGATCGAGCATGAATGTTTTTCTTCCTTCCCCTCTCCCCTCTACGTTGCGCATGGGCCTCCTTTTATATGCTAAAGGGGTCTCCGACAGGTGGCAACATAGACAAGGGTAAAAATGGAAAAAGGAATTGCGGTTGGTACAACTACCTGCACAGTGTACTATACCTAACCCTGACGGCAGGGGACAAAGGCATTAAATGCCCGTCTACGTCACCCAAACACTGCAAAAAGGCACCGTCAGGGACGCCACCGCTTGCCACGATGGCAATCTTGTCAGCGTCGCTTGCCACCGCGCACCGCTGGCTGCACAGCCTCTTGCCACGCGCGCCTGGAAAGGTCCCAGGGCGACACATTGGTGGATGTGCTGGAGCGCGGGTACAGAGTGGTAGTTTGCCACGGCAAGCGCCTTGCCGCGGTCGTTGTCTTGTCGCGTCCGGAAGCTTGTCGCTCACCGGGCCTCGCCGGGACGCGTGGCGCGTCGCGGCAAGTTCCTTGAGACGCCTTGGTTGGCCTTCCCGGCAAGCTCCTCTTGCCGGGGCCTTGTCTCCTTGGCTTGAATACTTTGTTCTTGAATGGCTCCAAAGGAATCACGGACCTTCCCGGCAAGCTCCTCTTGCCAGGGCCTTGTCTCCTTGGCTTGAACACTTTGTTCTTGAATGGCTCCAAAGGAACCACGGAGGACCTTGGCGGTCACCCGGCAAGCCTTGCCGCGGGGTGCTGCAACTGCCCGTGCACAAGTTCGGGATACTAGGGTGCCCCTACTCTAGTACACCGACAAAGGTTTGCCCATTGGGGCGGCAGCTGCAGCTCCACCCGATGCAGCAGCAGCACCTCCAACTGGCACAGCGGTGGCGGCAGCACCAATGGTCACCTGTGTGACATTTCAGATCATCATTACAGAATTTTATTTATTTATTTAAGACACAAGCAGCAAAGATCGTGTCTACCTTCACATATATTTCAATAGCCTACTGCTATTGTCATGTATGTTAAATATGCAAGAGGTAAAAAACAACAGTTATGTACATCCAATGCAAACAGACTTATAAAGAAGAATATTAGGTCTATTTACTAATTTTACCAACAGGGTAAGTTGTGTTCTCTTCAATTTACTGATTTAATCTAACATATGAATACTCTTCTGCACTGTTCCTAATAGAAAGAATCATAGAATGGTCTATACGGCGTTCATTGATGGAGAGTTGTAGACATGAAATGTGACTGCACTGTACAATGGAGAAGATCATGTTTCCGTAAACACTCCAGCAATAGCAATCCAGGGCCTTCTTCTCCTCCTCATTGTTTTTCTCCTGGGCTTGCTCCTTCTTCTCCTGGGTGTGCTCCTTCTTCTCCTACAACAACAGCAACAGTAGGTTAATGACAATAGTAGTTTGACAGTAGCAACAGGTCAATAACAACAGCATCAAATCCTAGGAATGCTTTAATTTAGTCCATTTCATTGATCAACAACTTATCCTAAGGATGACGTGCTATCGAACTTAAAATAAACTACAACAAAATCAGCTGTGTCAGATATAAAACAAACAAGTCGCTCAGCTCTGTGTCAGATATAAAATAAACTACAACAAAATCATCTGTTTAAATTGACGAGCACGGGTGAATCTTAAATTTGAACAACCAAATTGAGCATAGGCAGTAGATCAGCATTTGCATATAGACTAAACTGCGCGAACGAGCACAGACAGCAGTTTGAATCGATTGGCACAGGACGTATACAACTCTAACGAGGCTGCACATTTGAAACACTGCTAATCATAATAGATTTGAACAGCCAAATTTAGCATAGACAGTAGATCAGCAATTGCATATACAGACTAAAATTGCAAGTGAAGGCACAGGCGGCAGTTTGAATTTCCACATTTTAACACAGCGAATCACAAATTGAGCTCAAGCAGTAAATCAACAATTGCACGGCGACTGAATTCGAAATCTAACTGACCAACTAGGTGGAACACCGCCAAACCGACATGTAATTAAGTAAACCAACACAAGGGCGACCAAATTTTCATCACATCACCGAGCAAGCACTATTGTCAGGCGGAAGAGGGCAGCACCGAATAGAGCGGTAACAGAGAGGGGAGGAGACATGGGTAACTTACAGCATCACTCAGGGACTTCCACTTCTCACCACCAGCCTTGCCAACCTGCGATTCGACCAACCCAAACGAGATCAGGGCACGGAATTCACAAGGAAACTCATCTTAGCAGCACCAATTCGAACGAACAACACGAGACTGGTACTGCTTAATTGGATGGACTGACATGAAGACGAAGAAGGCACTCGGGGGACGCTTGGGCATGTTGCGCTCTTCGCCATGGCCTTTATCAGGAGCCAAGGTGTGATTACATTGACTTTCATGGTCTTGTTGTACTCCTCTTCAATCACGCTGAGGCAGTCTTGCACCTCCCCTACTCATACAGTAGCCAAATACAGATTCATGGTTCAAAGATGTTCATGGATGAAATTACTAGATGATAAGCTGACTGAAATATTCAGAGAAGAACTGAGCAATCATTTAGGTTGGTGATTAGTCGGGCTTGGGCATGTGTAAAAAATTTCTGTCAGATGGAAAATTGGGCATGTGTATCAGTGTCTGTCAGTACTCAGTAGTATGTGCATACCCTCATAGGAGCAGCAGTTGACAAGAGCGTGGAGCCCGCCGTCCCCAAAGCAGCGGCACGCCGCGTCCACCGCGGCGCCGACGGCTGCCTTGTGCAGGACATGAGGTCCAGCCCGACAACCGCGATGGCCGCCGCCCCTTCTGCTATGTTGCGCCTGGCCTCCTCCGTCGTTGCAGCCAGGGCGCCCTCGTCGCCCACCAGGACCAGCCCGTGTGCGCGTGCGCTTAGATTCAGAGCCCAACGACAGGAGGACGAAGGGGAAAAGTGAGAGGGAGTACCTGCAGCCGTGCCTGGCGAGGCCGACGGTGACCCCCCGTGAGACGGCGTCGGCGCTGCCGTTGCAGGCGAGCAACACCCGCTTCACGTAGGCTGTGTTGGCGACCATCCACTTTCCACTTCTTCTTCCCTTCGCTGCTCGTGAAGAGTTATAGCAAGACAAGGCTTGGGGTAGTGGCGGCCGCCATGCGCGAGATCGACGATGGGGTGGGGGCAGCGGCTGTGGACAAGCACGAAGGATCCGGGCGGGGCTGGGGACGGGACCAGGGGAGGGGGGATGAGGTGTGGCTATGGGGGAACGGAGAGATGGGCGAGAGAGCGGTGACACGGAGCAGGATGGGATCTACACGAGGCCGTCGCCGGGGTTTGTGGCGTGGTGGAGGCGGCCGTGAGGAGGGAAGGAGGAGAGGGCGAGGGAGGGAGGGCGCCGCCGCCGGCGACGGGAAGCTAGGGTTAAAGAGGGGTAGCAGCATCGATCTGGATCGGATCAAGATCTAAGGGACGGAGAGGGTGGCGGATGTGGGTGCGTAGGAGAGATAAGGGGGCGAGAGGACGAGTGGTGCGGGTTGTGTTAGGGCTAGTTAGGTGAGACGGTGGGGGGGTCAAGTCTGCCGTTAGATCCGAAACGATCGGGCAGTTCAAGTTATGAAGCAACTACCAATAATATTTTGCAAAATGGAACCACTAAAATTTTCACTCAAGTTATACCACATTTTATGCATGATGATAACCAACTTGTATGCATTTCCAATCGTTCTAGCCTTTTTTGGTCATTTAAGTTTTGTAAGATTCCACCCGCAGCTATGAACGATTATGCCCATGGTTTTAATCGCGTTTTGAAATTGGCATAAAGAATTAAAGAAATCAAAAAATGGAAAGCCTTTGCATTGTGTCATTATATGTGATCTAGTGTCTAGGAAAAAACAAACTTCTAATACGATAAATACCTTAAAAAAGTCTGCTCAAATGGCATAGTCTGCTCAAATGGTCAATCTTATGGCCACTTTCTTGGCATAGTCTACTCAAATGACCTCATATCGTGCACAAGGGTGCATCCTGGAATGGCAAACAATTTTTCCTAAGGAATCTTTTATTTTCTTTGGATGAAAAATCAGTTTTCCATTTTTTCGATTGCCCAAAATGAGTTTTTTGTGAAGGATCTACCATATATTTGTTGCAAAATTGTACCAAATCATTTTTATAAAAAACTAGGCCATATTTAATGCACAATTGACCAAATGGTTGGGTGTCGAAAGATTTGATCCACTTCTGGTGAAAAAGACAAATTCCCGCTAATTCAGTTGCAAGCGGGTCAAATTTGAACTGTAGCTACCTCATAGTTTGCTCTTTATTTTTTGCAAAAATCATTTCTAGGTACATAAGTATCTATTTAATCAGAGAAACACCAAAAAAATTACAAGATTCAACCACTAGCTAGAACGGTCATTCGTGGCGTTTTGACCGCATTTTGAAACGGGCATAAAAAATTCGAAAAAAACAAAAAATTGGAAAACCTCCACATTGTGTCATTATATGTGACCAAGTTTCCAGGAAAAATAATAAACTTGTAATACGGTAAATATTTTTAAAAAGTGTTCTCAGAAATGAGCTATCATGTGTGAAGATTCATGGCTTTCAAGCCAAATGATCAATCTTATGGCCACATTCATGGCATAGTTTGTTCAAATGACCTCATATCGTGCACAAGGGTGCATCTTGGAATGACAAACAATGTTTCCTAAGGAAGTTTTCATTTTCTTTGGACGAAAAATTCATTTTCCATTTTTTCGATTGCCCAAAATGAGTTTTTTTGTGAAGGACCTACCATATATTTGTTTCAAAATTGTACCTAATCAATTTTATAAAATACTAGGCCATATATAATGCACAATTGACAAAATGGTTGGGTGTCAAAAGTTTTGATCCACCTCTGGTGAAAAAGACAAATTCTCGCTGGTTTAGTTGGAAGCGGGTCAAATTTGAACTGTAGCTACCTCGTAGTTTGCTCTTTATTTTTTCCAAAAATCATTTCTAGGTAAATAAGTATCTATTTAATCAGAGAAACACAAAAAAATTCCAAGATTCAACCACTAGCTAGGAACGGTCAAGCCCGCCGTTTTACCGCATTTCGAAACGGGCATAAAAAATTAAAAAAAAACAAAAAATTGGAAAACCTTCGCATTGTGTCATTATATGTGACCAAGTTTCCACGAAAATAATAAACTTGTAATACGGTAATTATTTTTAAAAAGTGTTCTCAGAAATGAGCTATCATGTGTGAAGATTCATGGCTTTCAAGCCAAATGATCAATCTTATGGCCACATTCATGGCATAGTTTGTTCAAATGATCTCATATTGTGCACAAGGGTGCATCTTGGAATTCCAAACAATGTTGCCTAAGGGAGTTTTCATTTTCTTTTCACGGAAAATGCATTTCCATTTTCTGAGTGCCCGAAATGAGTTTTTTTTTGTGTGAAGGACATACCATATATTTGTTGCAAAATTGGACCTAATCAATTTTATAAAATACTAGGCCATATTTAATGTACAATTGACAAAATGGTTGGGTGTCAAAAGTTTTGATCCACCTCTGGTGAAAAAGACAAATTCCTGTTGATTTAGTTGGAAGCGGGTCAAATTTGAACTGCAGGAGCCTCATAGTTTGCTCTTTATATTTTCCAAAAATCATTTCTAGGTAAATAAGTATCTATTTAATCAGAAGTACATGGTTTGATGGTGAGACATCGAGGTTTGGACGGTGGCCGAGGGCCCCAACTCTAGAGCGCATAAGCTCGCATGCCCGCCGCGTGGTCACCGCGTGACCGTGGCGTTGCCATGCGTTCTGGGAGGCCTAGGCATGTCTAGTGGGTTGGGCACTCCTCGGGTCGGTGCTAGGAAGAAAATTATAACATAAGATTCTCATGAGGAGACCGAACTATGCTCAAACATGAATTAGCAGCCAAGTGTTTGACTAGTGGTACGGGAAATGCACATGGCCAATGGGCGTGAGTTTTGGCTGAGGATGATCATATACTAAGAAGAATGTCTTCACAAATTTTTAGGGAAATCAAGAATATATAAATAACACTTCCTTCACAAAGTGCTGCTCTGAACAGAATAGGAAAATGAATATTGTTGAGTTATTTTTGAACTAGGCAAGGAAGGTTTTTGACATATTTGATGAAGATATGATCCAAACAATTTATGAGAATTTTTGGGGAATTTTTGGAATAACAGAAATATAGGTTGCTTCACAACCTAGGGAAAAAATTGACACATGGACATGACACATAGGCAAAACTGATGAGATGGCGCCTAGTCATCACAACCCACCACAATCTACAAGGCTATGACCATCTATATTGGTCGTTAACAACTAGAAATAAGGCAGTGGACCAGCACTGTTTGCTTTATGACCATTTCGTGTAAGGAAATTACGACCTTACTGACCAAAATGGTCGCAATGGTTTAGGGTTTCTAGCCCCCCGAACAGCTTTTGACCAATTGGTCTCAAATGGTCATAAATCTATGACCAATTCTTCCAGGGTCACTGACAGAAGGTCACTAGTTGACATATTTCTTGTAGTGGGCGGAGCTCATTTCTGAACGAAAAGGCAGCCCACGTGATAATTTGACACGTGTCCTGGTTGTCCACTAGATGGAGGGAGGATCGTCTACCACGGGTGAACAAACAAATTGCGACTTGACGTGTTATGTTAAAAAAGAGGCAAACCATGTGGGGCCTGCCTTAGAGGCAAGGCTCTATACACTGGAGTACTTTTGATGTGTCCCATCAACTCGTAGAATGAGGAGAAGCTTGCTTAGTACGCCGTCTCCCCCGCCCACGGGCGCGGTGGCTCGCAGGATGAGGTGAAACTTACTTACTACGCCTTACGCCCACTCCCTCGCTCACGCACGCGGTGGCTCTGTAACGCCCCGGATTCGATGCGCAGGTGTCTGCCAGTTATTCGCCATCGTTGCCATGTCATTTGCTTGTGTGTTGCATTTTGCCATGTCATGATGTGCATTTCATCTGCATGTTTTTCAAAACTTGCATCCGTTCGGGTTCCGTCGGTTCTCTCTGTTGTCCGTTCGGAGTCAAGACCACACTCGCACGCGCCCGCGGCACCTCCGAAATATTATTTTATAAGTGGCATAAAAATGTTCTCGGAATGGGATGAGAGTTGGCGTGGGGTCTTATTATAGTGTGGACAGAGCGCCTGTCAAGTTTCGTCGCATTCGGAGTCCGTTTGATAGCCCAACCGTTAAATATATAGCGGTACCGTTGTCGGTACCTTCGTCGGATGTTTCGGTCTTCGAAACTGCCGCCGGGCCTCCCTTTCTCTTCTCTTCTCTCAGCCCAATCCCTCTTCTCAGCCCACCTGCAGCCCACCTAAACACCCCCTCTGTTCCGGATCGTCAGATCGCGATCGGAGGCTCCGAAACGCTCCTAAAACCCCAAACCCTAGCCACCTACCCTATATAAACAACCTCTAGTCCATTTTTGGGCATTTCCTAGCCTCCACCTACCCCTAGCCTTCTCCCACCTCGCAGCCGCCGCCTCCCTCCTCGAAATCAGCGCCTATCCACCCCTGCCCCGCCACTTGGCGCCGCCGCCACCACTTCCCAGCCAACCCATGGCCGCCACGTCGCCTCCACCACTGCGACGGCCAATCAGAGGCCTCCACGCGGCCTACCCGCGTCGTCCCGCGCCTCTCCACACGCTCCCCGCGCCGCCAGGCCTGTGCCAGGCCCGCCCGAGCCCCGATCTGGGCCCCGAGGGCCGCAGCCAGCCCGAGCGTCCAGCTCTCTCCTCCCGTCGCCGGAGATCGCTCCGCCGGCTCCTCCTGCCCCGCCGCCTTCCCGCGCCTCGTCCACCTCCCCCTCGCAGGACTCGCTGACGCCCGCTCGCCCTACGTCCTAAGCCGCTTCTGCCCCGAGCTCCAGCGCCTCCGTCCCCATCCTCGCAGATCCGCCGCTGACCTTGGAGATCGCCGCCACCGTCCTCGGTTTGCTCGGATCCGGCCGGGAACCATGCGGATCCGCCGCCTCCGCCCAGTTTCCCCTTGCCGCCGGTCTCCCTGCTCCGCCCTCCGTCGCCATGGCGCCGCTGCCGCCGCCCTGTCTCCTGTTCGTGCCTCGGGCACGAGGGGAGACGACGACCGCGTCGGCCACGTGGGCCGACCCAACCTCCGTCCGGCCCAAGTCGGCCTACCTCCATCCTCCCCCGCAACCAGGCCGAGCCCGCGAGGTGAGCGTGCCCCCGACGACCCTATCCCTCGCCCAGTGCGTCGAATAGTACTCTGCGCTCATCCTTTTCTTTCAGAAATCTGCTAATTCCCTGGAAACTCATGATATGTGTGCATCTTTGACCTGTTGTAACTTGTTGTACCTAGCTCCGTTTTGTGTGTGATATATCAAAATGTTCATTGTGAGATGCTCTACATTTCATTCCATTGCACCATGTTTGTTTGAGTCCATCTTGATGCCTGGATCGTCGTTGCAAGTGTGCTATATGATGTTAATCTGCTGAAACTATTATAACTTGGTGATTTGTCATTTTTGTTGCATTTGATGTGTGCATCCTATGAGCATGAGCTCCATATGTGTTTTGAACTACATCATGCCATCTTTACAGGGGTGTCATCCATGTATTTTTGTGAGTTGTGTAGTGAGTGCATCAAGCTTGTTAAGTAGGGTACTTGCTGTTGCTGTTTTGCTAGGCTGATTCTGTTATATTTTGTTGCTATGTAAACCTGCTACTACAAGTCATTCTATGCATAATCTAGAGATGTTCACTAAGGGTGTTTTGTTATACATGTCATTCTCTATCCATCCATGCCCCTGGTTGATTTTATAGCCTGTTGTAGGTTGTTGTAACCTTGCTCCAGTTGCTAAATAATGTTGTTGTCAGCCTGTTAACATTAAGATCAGTTTTGACATGTGATTTGCTAGTGATCCATGCACTATATGAACTTGCTCTTGCCATGCTTAGCTTCATAAACATGCCTTCTTAATGTTGGTCACCCTGCCATGCCATGTAATGCTCTGTGGTGAGTAGTACAAGCTCACCAACATGCCTACTTATTGTTGTTCCTGCCATGTTTGAATCTGTCATATAACTTGCTATGTTTACATGGGTGCCATCATATCTTCTGATCCTTTTTGGCTCATTGTCAGTAAAGGACTTTTGTTCTATGCATTTAGTATTATCATGCTATGCCTTTGTTTGCCATGTTAAGTTCCTTTAACATGTTGTTCGATAGATCTAAACATTGCAACCTGATGTTATTTCTGTAAAAGTCTGAAACTGTTATTATTTGCAATATTGTCATGTGTTTTAGAGCATGTTCTAGTGATTTCTGGAGATAGCTCAGTGTTCATGTTTTGTTATGCTTTACCTTTAAATCATGTCCATGCCTTTTTTCATGTTAAGGTGCTGTAGCATATTGTTTTGGTGCTTGCAATATGCCTAGTTGCTGTTTTGGACAGCTTGTCCTTTAACCTTGTATAGCGTGTATGTGTTGAACCGTTGCTCCGTTTGGAGTGTGCTCTATATGAAACTTGCTTGATTTTGCAGGTAGTTTCATATTATCATGTTGAATCCTTGTTTTGAGGTGTTTGCTTGATGTTTGTATGCATTTTGCATCAATGCCATGTTTAACTTGTTTTGCTCATATCTTCTAGGCCGTAGCTCCGAACTAAATGAACTTTATATGTAACTTGACTAGAATCTCGTGTAGACCATCTTGGTGCATCTTAACTTGCTGTTTAACAACTTGAACATAAGGTTTATTCAGATCTGGACCAACTTCGAAATTTGCATATGAGGACTTACCGGAATTGTTATATGTTGTTCTCGGCCTCATTTAAACTTGCCTTGATGTGTTGCTCTTGTTTGCATCATCTCTTGCCATGAGTAGCTTCATGTAGCCTTGTAATGCATCATGCCTTGTTCATGTGTGGTGTGTTTACCATGTTGTGTGCTTCTTCTCGATAGTTCCCGTTTCGTTGCGATCGTGAGGATTCGTTCGTCTACGCTTGGTTCGGCTTCATCCGTTCGTCTTCTTCATGGACTCGTTCTTCTTCCTTGTGGGATTTCAGGAAAGATGACCGCTACCTTGGATCTCATTACTATCATTGCTATGCTAGTTGCTTTGTTCTATCGCTTTGCTGCGCTACCTATCATTTGTTCTTCAAGCCTCCCAAATTGCCATGTCAGTCTCTAACCTTTTGCACCCTTCCTAGCAAACCATTGCTTGGCTATGTTACCACTTTGCTCGGCCCCTCTTATAGCGTTGTTAGTTGCAGGTGAAGTTGAAGATTGCTCCATGGTGGACAGGATTATGTTGGGATATCACAATATCTCATATTTTAATTAATGCATCTATATACTTGGTAAAGGGTGGAAGACTCGGCCTTATGCCTGGTGTTTTGTTCCACTCTTGCCGTCCTAGTTTCCGTCATACCGGTGTTATGTTCCCGGATTTTGCGTTCCTTACGCGGTTGGGTGATTTATGGGACCCCCTTGACAGTTCGCTTTGAATAAAACTCCTCCAGCAAGGCCCAACCTTGGTTTTACCATTTGCCTCACCACCACCTATACTCTTCCCTTAGGTCCGCCAACCCGAGGGTCATCTTTACTTTTGGCCCCCCGGGCCAATGCTTGTCTAAGTGTTGGTCCAAAACGAGCGATGTCCGGCGCCCCCTGGGCAATCAGGGTCTATGCCAACCCGACGTCTTGCTCATCCGGTGTGCCCTGAGAACGAGATGTGTGCAGCTCCTATCGGGATTTGTCGGCACAGTGGGTGGTCTTGCTGGTCTTGTTTTACCATTGTCGAAATGTCTTGTAAACCGGGATTCCGAGTCTGATTGGGTCTTCCTGGGAGAAGGTATATCCTTCGCTGATCGCGAGAGCTTATCATGGGCTAAGTTGGGACACCCCCGCAGGGTATAATCTTTCGAAAGCCGTGCCCGCGGTTATGGGCAGATGGGAATTTTCTAATGTCCGGTTGTAGATAACTTGACACCAGATCCGAATTAAAACGCATCAACCACGTGTGTAGCCGTGATGGTCTCTTTCCGGCGGAGTCCGGGAAGTGAACACGGTTTTGGGTTATGTTTGACGTAAGTAGGAGTTCAGGATCACTTCTTGATCATTGCTAGCTTCACGAGCGTTCCGCTTGCTCTCTTCTCTCTCTCATTTGCGTATGTTAGCCACCATATATGCTTAGTCGCTGCTGCAACCTCACCACTTTACACCTTCCTTTCCTATTAAGCTTTGCTAGTCTTGATACCCATGGTAATGGGATTGCTGAGTCCTCGTGGCTCACGGATTACTACAACAACAGTTGCAGGTACAGGTTATGCGATGATCATGACGCGAGAGCGATGTTTGCTTGTTTTGGAGTTCTTCTTCTGCTTCTTCTTCGATCAAGGGATAGGTTCCAGGTCGGCAGCCTGGGCTAGCAGGGTGGATGTCGTTTGAGTTTCTGTTTGTGTTCATCCGTAGTCGGATGATGCTATTATGTATTGTGATGTTGTATTCGTGTGGCATTCTATGCCTCTTGTATGTATCCCCATGTATTATGTAATGTTGATGTAACGATATCCACCTTGCAAAGCGTTTCAATATGCGGTTCTATCCTTGGTGGGACCTTCGAGTCTCTTTAGGATAGTATCGCATATTGGGCGTGACAAGTTGGTATCAGAGCCTCGACCGACCCTAGGAGCCCCCCTTGATTGATTGTGTAGTTTGGCCATTGTCGAGTCTAGAAAAAAACTATTTTCGGAGTCTAGTTATATCGGAGAGTAGGAATTCTTTTTACTACTCAGCCCCTTCGTCGCTCTGGTGAGGAATCTTGACGTAGGTGTTTTGAATTACTTCTCTTCCCTTTCAAATTTTTCTTTAGGATCACGTAGTTGGGTTTTCGATCGTTGGTTCTCAGCTCTTTTCATCTGGTGCATTTCTCGTCAAGTCTACTCGAGTCTCTTCATCTTTGAGTTCAATCCTCAGTTGTCTTCTTTTCCCACCCGCCCACCCCTTTTTCATCTCGGAGTCCGAGTCCGTAATTGGGTATCCATCCTACTCGTGCGAAGTCTTTGCTTTCTTTCCTCAATGATTTCAACCGGTGTTCTCTATTCAAGATATTCGTCGGTTCCCCCTTCCAAGTTGCCTTTGTTTTCCCGCCCTCCCACCCTCTTCTTCCCGGAGCCTGAGTCTGTATCGAGCATCAATTTTATTCGTGTGGAGCCTCTTCAGTCTTTCGTCAATTGTCTCAACTGGTGAATTCTCGTCTCGTTTGACATTCATCATCTTTAATTCTTCTCCGGTGGATTCAATTCTAATTTTTGGTAGTGAGTATATTCTTTTCCTCGGCTCAAGTGTTTTCCCTGCTCGTTCACCTCTCGCCAGTTTATCCTTCCGGAGTGTTCCAGACATCTCAGGAGATTCGTCTGTGTTCCAATTAATTCGAGGTTGTCACCTCATTCAAATATTTCAATTGTTCCGGTGCATCATCTATCTATTCAACATCCCTTTCCAACGGTGTTTTTCTCTTTAGTGGGCCAAAACCCACAGGTCTTTTCCCAGGATCTTACCTAACTCTTCTAATTATTCCGGAGCTATTCCCAAATTCCTTTCCGAAGTTTGACGTAAGTATGAATTTCATCAGTCAGATCTTTTCCAAGATCAATTTTGAATCATTTTCATTGTTGGCTCAACCTTTCGGTTTTTCATTCTCCCGGAGTATCTCAGTAATTTTGGTGGTGTTTCCCGTCGCCATTTGAAGATAGAAGAAGTTTTTCCTCTAAATCTTGTCCGCTCTCTTGAAGATTCGTGGCTCTAGCTTCATATTATCCTCTCGAATTACTCCATTCGTCAGATATTCTTTTCTTAACCATCCGGACTATGTCAGGAGTCGTTTTCCCATTTCTTTTAACCGGAGGCCATCATTCCAGTTATCGTTCTCTAATTATCCCGGTGCTTCATTCAAGTGTTCTTTAATCAGCTCATTATCTCTTCGTTCTTTTGCATCTAAATCCCCTCTAGCATAATTGTTCTTCTAATTCTTCCCGGTGATTCAGTCTCTTTCATCAGTCATTTCCGAATTCTTACGGTGGTTCGTGCAAGATTCTTTTCTTTGATTATCATATTAATCCATTCCTTCTTTCAATCCTACCGGTGGTTCATGAAGACTTTCTCAAGTTTTGCGCTATATCCCCCCTTAATCCTTTTCAACAAGAATAAGTAGTATGCCAAAATTCATTGCTTGTCATCAATTTAATTTGATGAAGGATAAGCATACAATAGATCTTATTCTTATTTCATCCAAGTGAGTATTCCCTTCCTTCGGAGTTTGTTCTTGATGAACAAATTCTAGTTCCAAGTGTTTTCATCTTTTCTTTTTCGGAGTCAAATTTCCTCGGCCATTTCATCGGAACCTCCATCTAAATCACCGCAAGCTTTAATCTTATTATTTCTTCCTTCATTCTATCTCATCATCCTTTTGTTACCGGAGTTCTTCATGGTGGTTCTTCATGATTTAATTCATCATTCAAGAGTTCATCAAGTTTTTGTTCGTCGAGTTCTAGTATTTTTCCTTCTTGCATCTCGAAGTGCAATTAATTCTTCGTATACTATTGAAATGGAGTTTTGCATTTCTTCGTTCTTCTCAGCTATTCAATCTTTCTCGTTTGTGGCCGGTTATCACCTTACGATTTTGAGATGTTATCCATAAGTCCACGACAAGCTTATTCCTTTCGTTGTTGATTTTCTCAACAACTCCGTTTCAACCTTCCTTCTAAAGATGCTTTCAATTTCATTCGTGGCACAAGTTGTCATTTTCTTCTCCGTTCTTTTCATTCAACTCTTTCAATTCTTTCCGGAGTTTTGTGTCATGTCTTCATCAAGTGTCATTCCATCCTCTCAAGTTCATGTTCTATTCATTCCATGTTCAGCCGGAGTGCTGCCTAAATCCTTCAGTCTTATTCGTCTCTTATCTCGTTCTAACCGGAGTGGTTTCATAGTCTATCTGATTCCGTGAGCTTTCGATTCACGTCATTCTCGTCGTTCCTCTCTTCTTCTCGAGTGCTCTCGATTCTTTGCTTCTTCTCTGGAGTTCTTGTTTCACCTCATCCCTTTTTCCCTTCCGTCTCGGTCCTAAGATCTCGGGACGAGATCTCTTGTTAGTGGAGGAGTGTTGTAACGCCCCGGATTCGATGCGCCAGGTGTCTGCCAGTTATTCGCCGTCGTTGCCATGTCATTTGCTTGCGTGTTGCATTTTTCCATGTCATCATCTGCATTTCATCTGCATGTTTTTCAAAACTTGCATCCATTCGGGTTTCGCCGGTTCTCTCTGTTGTTCATTCGGAGTCCAGACCACACACGCACGCGTCCGCGGCACCTCCAAAATATTATATTATAAGTGGCATAAAAATGTTCTCGGAATGGGATGAGAGTTGGTGTGCGGTCTTATTATAGTGTAGACAGAGCCCCTGTCAAGTTTCGTCGCATTCGGAGTCCGTTTGATAGCCCAACCGTTAAATGTATAGCGGTACCGTTGTCGGTACCTTCGTCGGATGTTTCCGTCTTCGAAACTACCGCCGGGCCTCCCTTTCTCTTCTCTTCTCTCAGCCCAACCCCTCTTCTCAGCCCACCTGCAGCCCACCTAAACCCCCCCTCTGTTCCGGATCATCAGATCACGATCGGAGGCTCCGAAACGCTCCTAAAACCCCAAACCCTAGCCACCTACCCTATATAAACAACCCCTAGTCCATTTTTGGGCATTTCCTAGCCTCCACCTACCCCTAGCCTTCTCCCACCTCACAGCCGCCGCCTCCCTCCTC
Organism: Aegilops longissima; assembly: GCA_021605205.1. Taxonomy (NCBI): domain Eukaryota; kingdom Viridiplantae; phylum Streptophyta; class Magnoliopsida; order Poales; family Poaceae; genus Aegilops; species Aegilops longissima. The sequence goes on from CM038677.1 coordinate 120,331,810, forward strand.
AAAATCAGCGCCTATCCACCCCTGCCCCGCCACTTGGCGCCGCCGCCACCACTTCCCAGCCAACCCACGGCCGCCACGTCGCCTCCACCACTGCCACGGCCAATCAGAGGCTTCCACGCGGCCTCCCCGCATCGTCCCGCGCCTCTCCCACGCTCCCTCAAGGCCGCCAGCCCGTGCCAGCCCGCCTGGCCCCGATCTGGGCCCCAGGGCCGCAGCCAGCCCGAAAGGCCCCGCTCTCTCCTCCTGCCGCCTCGCTCGACCCCATCGCCGGCGCGCCCGCCCTTGGTCGCCGGAGATCGCTCCGCCGGCTCCTCCTGCCCCACCGCCTTCCCACGCCTCGTCCACCTCCCCCTCGCAGGACTCGCCGACGCCCGCTCGCCCTGCGTCCTAAGCCGCTTCTGCCCCGAGCTCCAGCGCCTCCGTCCCCGTCCTCGCAGATCCGCCGCTGACCTTGGAGATCGCCGCCGCCGTCCTCGGTTTGCTCGGATCCGGTCGGGAACCATGCGGATCCGCCGCCTCCGCCCAGTTTCCCCTTGCCGCCGGCCTCCTTGCTCCGCCCTCCGTCGCCATGGCACCGCTGCCGCCGCCCTGTCTCATGTTCGTGGCTCGGGCACGAGGGGAGACGACGACCGCGTCGGCCACGTGGGCCGACCCAACCTCCGTCCGGCCCAAGTCGGCCTACCTCCATCCTCCACCGCAACCGGGCCGAGCCCGCGAGGTGAGCGCGCCCCCGCCGACCCTATCCCTCGCCCAGTGCATCGAATAGTACTCTGTGCTCATCCTTTTTTTCCAGAAATCTGCTAAGTCCCTGGAAACTCATGATATGTGTGCATCTTTGACCTGTTGTAACTTCTTGTACCTAGCTCCGTTTTGTGTGCATGATATATTAAAATGTTCGTTGTGAGATGCTCTCCATTTCATTCCATTGCACTATGTTTGTTTGATACCATCTTGATGCCTGAATCGTCGTTGCAAGAATGCTATATGATGTTAATCTGCTGAAACTGTTATAACTTGGTGATTTGTCATTTTTGTTGCATTTTATGTGTGCATCCTATGAGCATGAGCTCCACATGTGTTTTGAACTACATCATGCCATCTTTACAGGGGTTCCATCCATGTATTTTTGTGAGTTGTGTAGTGAGTGCATCAAGCTTGTTAAGTAGGGTACTTGATGTTGCTGTTTTGCTAGGCTGATTCTGTTATATTTTGTTGCTACGTAAACCTGCTACTACAAGTCATTCTATGCATAATCTAGAGATGTTCACTAAGGGTGTTTTGTTATACATGTCATTCTCTATCCATCCATGCCCCTGGTTGCTTTTATAGCCTGCTGTAGGTTGTTGTAACCTTGCTCCAAAGTTGCAAAATAATGTTGTTGTCTTCAGTTTTGACATGTGATTTGCTAGTGATCCATGCACTATATGAACTTGCTCTTGCCATGCTTAGCTTCATAAACATGCCTTCTTACTGTTGGTTACCCTGCCATGCCATGTAATGCTCTGTGGTGAGTAGTACAAGCTCACCAACATGCCTACTTATTGTTGTTCCTGCCATGTTTGAATCTGTCATATAACTTGCTATGTTTACATGGGTGCCATCATATCTTCTGATCCTTTTTGGCTCATTGTCAGTAAAGGACTTTTGTTCTATGCATTTATTAGTATCATGCTATGCCTTTGTTTGCCATGTTAAGTTCATTTAACATGTTTTTTGATAGATCTAAACATTGCAACCTGATGTTATTTCTGTAAAAGTCTGAAACTGTTATTATTTGCAATCTTGTCATGTGTTTTAGGGCATGTTCAGTGTTCATGTTTTGTAATGCTTTACCTGTACATCATGTCCATGCCTTTTCTTTGCATGTTAAGGTGTTGTAGCATGTTGTTTTGGTGCTTGAAATATGCCTAGTTGTTGTTTTGGACAGCTTGTCCTTTAAACTTGTATAGCGTGTATGTGTTGAACCGTTACTCCGTCTGTGCTCTATATGAAACTTGCTTGATTTTGCATGTAGTTTCATATTATCATGTTGAATCCTTGTTTTGAGGTGTTTGCTTGATGTTTGTATGCATTTTGCATCAATGCCGTGTTTAACTTGTTTTGCTCATATCTTCTCGGCCGTAGCTCCGAACTAAATGAACTTTATATGTACCTTGACTAGAATCTCGTGTAGACCATTTTGGTGCATCTTAACTTGCTGTTTAACAACTTGAACATAAGGTTTATTCAGATCTGGACCAACTTTGAAATTTGCATATGAGGACTTACCGGAATTGTTATATGTTGTTCCCGGCCTCATTTAAACTTGCCTTGATGTGTTGCTCTTGTTTGCATCATCTCTTGCCATGAGTAGCTTCATGTAGCCTTGTCATGCATCATGCTTGTTGTGCATCATGCCTTGTTCATGTGTGGTGTGTTTACCATGTTGTGTGCTTCTTCTCGATAGTTCCTGCTTGCTATGATCGTGAGGATTCGCTCGCTCACGCTTGGTTCGGCTTCATCCGTTCGTCTTCTTCATGGACTCGTTCTTCTTCCTTGCGGGATTTCAGGCAAGATGACCGCTACCTTGGATCTCATTACTATCATTGCTATGCTAGTTGCTTCATTCTATCGCTTTGCTGCGCTACCTATCATTTGTTCTTCAAGCCTCCCAAATTGCCATGTCAGTCTCTAACCTTTTGCACCCTTCCTAGAAAACCATTGCTTGGCTATGTTACCGCTTTGCTCGGCCCCTCTTATAGTGTTGTTAGTTGCTGGTGAAGTTGAAGATTGCTCCATGGTGGACAGGATTATGTTCGGATATCACAATATCTCTTATTTTAATTAATGCATCTATATACTTGGTAAAGGGTGGAAGACTCGGCCTTATGCCTGGTGTTTTGTTCCACTCTTGCCGCCTAGTTTCCGCCATACCGTGTTATGTTCCTGATTTTATGCTCCTTACGCGGTTGGGTGATTTATGGACCCCTTGACAGTTCGCTTTGAATAAAACTCCTCCAGCAAGGCCCAACCTTGGTTTTACCATTTGCCTCACCACCACCTATACCCTTCCCTTGGGTCAGCCAACCCAACGGTCATCTTTATTTAACCCCCCCCCCCCCCCGGGCCAATGCTTGTCTAAGTGTTGGTCCAAACCGAGCGATCTCCGGCGCCCCCTGGGCAATCAGGGTCTATGCCAACCCGACGTCTTGCTCATCCGGTGTGCCTTGAGAACGAGATATGTGCAGCTCCTATCGGGATTTGTCGGCACAGCGGGCGGTCTTGCTGGTCATGTTTTACCATTGTCGAAATGTCTTGTAAACCAGGATTCCGAGTCTGATCGGGTCTTCCTGGGAGAAGGTATTTCCTTCGTTGATCGCGAGAGCTTATCATGGGCTAAGTTGGGACACCCCTACAGGGTATAATCTTTTGAAAGCCGTGCCCGCGGTTATGGGCAGATGGGAATTTGTTAATGTCCGGTTGTAGATAACTTGACACCAGATCCAAATTAAAACGCATCAACCGCGTGTGTAGCCGTGGTGGTCTCTTTCCGGCGGAGTCCGGGAAGTGAACACGGTTTTGGGTTATGTTTGACGTAAATAGGAGTTCAGGATCACTTCTTGATCATTGCTAGCTTATCGACCGTTCCACTTGCTCTCTTCTCGCTCTCATTTGCGTATGTTAGCCACCATATATGCTTAGTCGCTGCTGCAACCTCACCACTTTACCCCTTCCTTTCCTATTAAGCTTTGCTAGTCTTGATACCCATGGTAATGGGATTGCTAAGTCCTCGTGGCTCACAGATTACTACAACAACAGTTGCAGGTACAGGTTATGCGATGATCATGACGCGAGAGCGATGTTTGCTTGTTTTGGAGTTCTTCTTCTGCTTCTTCTTCGATCAGGGGATAGGTTCCAGGTCGGCAGCCTGGGCTAGTAGGGTGGATGTCGTTTGATTTTCTGTTTGTGTTCATCCGTAGTCGGATGATGCTATTATGTATTGTGATGTTGTATTCGTGTGGCATTCTATGCCTCTTGTATGTATCCCCATGTATTATGTAATGTTGATGTAATGACATCCACCTTGCAAAGCGTTTCAATATGCGGTTCTATCCCTGGTGGGACCTTCGAGTCTCTTTAGGATAGTATCGCATATTGGGCGTGACAGGTTCGCAGGACAAGGAGAAAATTTTACTAGTACTCCCTCCGTTTACTCCTCGTCTACCTTGGTTAGAGAGATTATCATATTGTTTGGAATACATGTCCTTTAGTAGTTTTCAATATGAACTACTAGTACATACTCCAAACACTGATGTACATAGACGTATTTTAGAGTGTAGATTCACTCATTTTGCTCCGTATGTAGTCCATATTGAAACAGACATAATAGTACGCACTCTCCCTCGCCCCTCGACCCTCGCCACGTGGTGGACGTACATCAATTCATTCGATCTCATATAGCCAGAATGGTATATACTGCATTACCGTTATTGCTCAACTTCCTGAAGAGGCGAAGAACCAATCAGAAGGTTAATAGTTTGGAGATGCCAAGCGCATGGTTTATAGGAGAATGAGTAGTAGGTGTCGCGTCATTTATAAATAGAGTTTTTTTCCTTCAGTGGCACGTACGCAATATAAATAGGTTCATATGGAGGGAAAAGGAAACCGCTCCACTATATACATAGGCAGGACGAGCCTACACGGTTGCTTGCTGGGGTTGCTCTCTTCAGTTTTCACACTCTCTCGCACAAAACCACTGTGGCCACATCATGATCCGCCGGGGGAAGGGGTGGATGCTTAGTGTAGATGCGGCCGACATCGCTGACGGTTAAAACCCACTGTCGGCACGTCCCGATCAGGGGTCCCCGCCATTTCTCTCTCACAAAGTCGGTGAGGTTGCCTTCGTCCATTGCTCACTGCCATGACATGGGTAGTTGCCTCCTCCCGCCGCCCTCCTCTAGGTTGAGCTACGTCCCAACATCCCTCAGGTACAACTCCCTTTACAGCCGGCTTGCACCAGTTCTCTCGTTGCCCACATCACGCCATGTGGATATTTCTCTACTTCTTTGCCCCGCACATACCTTTACTGGCTTGTACGTACTGTATTTGTGATGAGTTTATGTATCATCAACTAGTCCCAGTAATCTTATTCTAATCACGCTTCTTCAATTTCTTTGCCACAGGGATGCTCATCTCGATTTTGGTCAAACTGCACAAAATGATCTGATGGTCAAAGGGTTGCAAACTTCATTCCTCAGGAAGCTCCGCGTTGCCAGCAAATTAAAGCCTGGTTAGGGTTTACGGTTCAAGGGCTAGGGACTGCATGGATCTTTTTTTCTTTAGCTGTCTATGTTTCAATGGCTAGGGACTGCATGAGTAGTAGTAGTATTGTACGCCCGCTCCCTCGTCCACGCCTGTGGTTAAGGATGGCAACGGGTCGGGTTTGGATCGGGTTGAACAAATATCACATCCATATCCATATCCATGAAGACAGTCTTTGCCCACCCATGAAAAAATCTGCGGGTGAAAAATTGTGTCCATGTCCAAACCCGATGGATATCCATACCCACTGGATATCCATTGGGTCCTCTCTAGACATATAAATAAGACATAACACAATGTTAACATAAGCTCTTCCATTCTTCACTTCATGGCATGCTAGGCTTCACTTATGGTAAATCAACCTCCACTAACAACATAAGATCATTTAGTATTTTTCTAACAAATGAGAATGATGACTCAGTTAACAAGGAGATAAAAATAAGGGAAGGACGTTGGGGTATGTTACAGAGGGTATTAAATGTCAACTAATAAAAGTTATGACGGGGATTGTGAAATTTCTTTTGCATGTTTTGGATAACAAAGTGTAAAATTGCACTGGGACATGTAACTGTGGGGTAGGGATAGCCGGATTTTCCCATTAAGTCATACTATCGGGTCGGGTTTGGATATAACCATGGGTATAAGATTATATCCATGCCCTACCCACGAGAAATCTGGTCGGGTTTGGATGTTGCCCATGGACATAAAAGCATATCCAAACCCTATCCATTCGGGTCGGATATCCATGGATATCCATGTCCATGGATAAAATCGCCATCCTTACATGTGGTTGCTCGCAGGACGAGGAGAAAATTTTAGTACTCCCTCCGTTTACTCCTCGTCCCTACTACCTTGGTTAGAGAGATTATCATATTGTTTGGAATATATATGTCCTTTAGTAGATTTCAATATGAACTACTAGTACATACTCCAAACACTGATGTATATAGATGTATTTTAGAGTGTAGATTCACTTATTTTGCTCCGTATGTAGCATAAAGTTGAGACACTTATTTTGGAACAGAGGGAGTACATATTTGCTATGATTTGTCAATCATTGAGATGTAATAGCATGCATGTTAGTCTCCTTTATATTTGATGAAATGTTGCAACGGGCAACCTTGGACGCAAGATACATGTAACAGAAGCAGGAAGCTTCATAGCATTGTACTATCTCGCTGATGAATTACAGTACGTACTATACAAGTACGTACTATGTAAAGAGTTAGGGTCACACGGTGTCCAGAAAATATGGTGATAGTGTGAGGTGGGTCATGTAATCACAGAGCCTGCGGGTTTTCACTGTTCTTGCACTCCTCCGCCGTAAGAATGGAGAAAATTGTAATCTAGTAGTACCTCCTTTCGCCGAAAGCGTGGGACATCTAGCAGTCCTACCACCTCAGTAATAATGACCAATGAGCCGTCAACTCACATAGACCCAGCAGTAAGTTGGACGGACAAAGCAACCATCACTCTTGAATCCGCTTCTCCCTTTAACGCAGGCGCCAGTGAGAGGTTGCGTCCGCTCTGCCCGGGCATGAATGCGACACCGATTCTTTGGAGCGGCGCTGACCATTTGGTGCGAGAAGCGTGCGCGGGCGATGCAGGAGCTTTGGGTGGGCCAGACTGGTCAGGAGCGGGCGTGGCAGCTGTCCGCCTGTCCCTACCGGACGCCCGGAAACGAGAGGATGCACCGACTCTCACGGCTAAAATCGTACACTACACACCATCTCTCTATAGGAGTAGGTCGATATGTCGCTCTCTCTAACACACACATGCTGTTAAACACACACACACACACACGCACGCACGCACACGCACACACACACACACACAGGTTCATAGAATAGGAAAATCGTGCGAGTGCAAAGCCACGGGAAGTGAGATACAAATGGAGTATGTACAAGAAGAGAAGAGGTGACGAATATTCCATCAAACATGGACTGAGGTGTAGTACTCCCTCCGTCTAGGTGTTAAGACATCCTACGAAAATCAGATATTCCCAAAATGTTTAGGCGCCATCCATTAACTTCGCATCTCAATCCCCTCCTGGCCTCGTTGCTAGCGAGCGTTGTTACTTAGAGAGCATTTGGATCCTTAGCAAGAACAACTTAAGCAATGTAACCAAATATGCATGTTGTATATCATGAAGAACTCCGGTACCATAGACTACTAACATATGCATGTTGTACTAGTCCAAGTTACTCACCACTATGACCAGCCTAAGCAATGTAACCAAATACTCCTTAATCTGCCTTGTTATCTCCCCCGGAAACCCAATGCATGGAGCGCAACTACGCGTTGATCAGTCAAGAAATCAAAGTGGGCTAGCATGCGAGTTAATACGTGGCCCTGCATGGTAGCAAAAATGGTATCTCTTAGTTGTTTGGATTAATTGTTGCGTTTAGAGACAGAAATCAGGGCTTTGATTGGAGGAATGACCGGTCAAGTTTCTCCTTCTCTTCTAATCTCCTTGCACCTTGGTCCCGCTGCACCTTCTAACGTGACTTATTACACCTAGACGGAGGGAGTCATACGATATATGGTGGCACACAGACTTAGGTCGAATACAAGTGCCCAAAATTGTGTGCATTTTATAATAAGGATTCACTTAAAATAGTACGTGAGCGAACAGAGGGATCAATTGGACAGTGTTCCCGAGCATTAGCGAGATGTGTGAGGTAAGATACACCGCTGGAGCTTTTAATTTTTCTTATTAATTTGTTTGTTTCACCCTCTGACTGGTGGGACCCAACGTACTACATGGAGAGAGGTAAGGTGACTAAGGCTGCATTATTCTGCACCACTGTGGATAGTCTTACCACCAAAGCCACATGACAAGATTATGATTTAAATCCCAATGACTCCCACACACACACACAAAAATACGGCATGCTTGTCACACGAATGCAGGAATGTATAAAAGGTTAGTTTCCTCTCGTTGAACATAACGAGAGGGTTGTGTAGCTGGTTAGCATGTTCGCTCATCAAACTTGAGTTCTCGGGTTCGACAAATACACTTGAGCATAATTCGTGCCAGGAGGATTCTTTGACTAGTCAAAATGGATGGATACAGAGCTATACGATCTCGTAGTGACCATATAATCACCTCGTCACGTATAAGCTGCAGCCTCGGCGCTTGTTTTCTAGGGTTTGCACTCTTCACACTCTCTCCAGTATATATATGCACGCTGGAGCCTCAACGCTTGTAGTTGCTCTCTTCACACTCTCTCACCCTCTCCAGATCTAAACAAGATTTCGTTGGCCTCTCTCTCTCCCCTTACTACTGGTCTGCCTGTAGTTGCTCTCTTCACACTCTCTCACCCTCTCCAGATCTAAACAAGACTTCGTTGGCCTCTCTCTCTCCCCTCACTGCTAGTCAAAGAGCCGGCAGGATCCGTCCGCTGGGAAGGGAAGGAGGCTTAACGCAGTCGCCGTCGGTGAGGGATGGAATCCACTACCGGCGCAGCTGTTCACTTTCACCCAGCGGCGGCGCGGGAGGGCCTCCGACCCCTTCTTCTTCACCGCCATACATAGTGTGGGTCGAACGGCCTCCGGTCGCCCACCGAACCACACCCCAAGAACCTTAAGGTATAATTTACTTATTCCACATGCATTGCTCTAGCTGCATGTGGGCTTTTTCCGCCTCTGCACTCGAATCTAGGTGTTGGATCAAACAGGAAAGTAGTGGGGAAAGTTGTATACCATGAATCTAGGATGTGGTTAAAAGAGGAAAGGAACGGGGCAAAGTAGTGGGAAAAGTTGTATATCATGAATCGAGGACGTGGTTCAAAAAGGAAAGGAAGGGGGAAAGTAATGGGGAAAATTGTATCGCATGATTCTAAGACGTGGTTCAAAGAGGATAGGAATGGGGAAAGTAGTGGGGAAAGTTGTATAGCATAAATCTAGGATGTGGTTCATAGAGGAAAGGAAGTGGGGAAAGTACTAGTACAGACTGGCTATCCAGCACCTATGTTAGTCGAAAAGGGAAAACAATGAAAAATGCATTACGCACATCTGTAATGAACTGATCTTTTGTTTTGGGGGACAAGCAAGGCTGTAGAGTTTGAGCAGGACTAGATTTGCTGCGCTCACATAGGGAAAGGTGTCTAAAGATAACAAAACTGGGACCAACACAAATATGCTCCTTGGTTGTTTGTTCGTTGTTGCAACAAACTGTGCATCACCCCAGTACATCGGTAGATGCACATGGTGCTGGTGCGTTCACTGTCCCATGCAACTCTTTAGCTGTTGTTAATCTAAGGCCTTGTTTTGTTAAAAACTCCCAAGTCCCTACCTGTTTGGTTCCAGGGACTAAACATGGACTAGAGGTTATTAAATGACATCCCAAAAGACCATGTTACCCCTAGTAATGAACTAATAGAGACAAGGTGCGATGTGTGGCAGGGTCAACTGTTGGAAAAAGTCCCAAAAAGACTCTCCCTCGGGGTCTTCTTTCTTTAGTCCCAAATGCCCACTTTTAGTCCCTAAAAGTCCCTCCTGTTTGGTTTAGATGGGACTGACATGGAGTTTTTTTAGTCCCTCCACCAAAATGTCCATGTAAACAAGCACCCTCTAATAATGCTGATGGAAAATTGATGCAATGCCACAGTTAAAAGAAAATTACATGTTTAACGAATTTTATTATTAATATAATCTCTTTGTTAATATTAATCAATGCCACCGTTTGAGAAATGCTACTGTCTTGCTTTCTTTCCCATTTAGATAAGGTAGATGCTTCTGTGTCATCCACCGTTATTGACCACTAGTTGTTTCCTTTGCACCTCTGTGTAAACAGGGTTATTTACTTCACCTTGTTGCCATTGTGACCTTTTGTTGCACTGCACAAAACACTTTTGTTTTAAGAGTGTTTTGTGCAGTTCAACCAAAATGTCACACCGACAATGTTGCTTGATTGCTTGATCTTAGTGGAACTGCACAAGAGGAGATCTTACTTCCTATCTGTGTTGGAAAATTTGGTTCAGATCTTCTTCTTCTGAGTTGTTTGAATTCTGCGTCATGAGAGGTCAGTACTAGCCTTCTTTCACATGATTCTGCAGTGTGCTTTCATATGTTGTGCTACTTGTATGGTAACGTTTCTTGATTTTAGTGAACTGCACAAATGGAGACAATACTTCCAATCTGTATGTGCACCACAATATCTCATTTAGGTAAGATAAGGATATTTCACAACTGTTGGCCTGTATTTTGCCACTTTCATCATAAAATTAATGTCATTGTTTAGTGTTATACTTGTGCAACCTAATTGACATGCCAAATCTTACATTGAAGGCACATCTTGTCTGTTATTGAACCAAGTGATGAAGGGGAAGAACAAGCGGAAGAAAAACAAAAATCAACTCCTGGTGCTGTAAAGAAGCACTGGAACTATGATGACACAAGTAATGATATAGTTTTGCATCTTAATTTATTGCTATGGCTGGAACGAGCAATTGTTTTGACACTAATTTGATGCCACTCTTAATGTAATATGTAATTATCTCTACTTGTGCAAACAGGGATCTTCTTTGAAGATACCATATATTTTAGTGGAACTGCACAAGAAGATGTTGGAAACATTAATCAAATCGAGGAGTATATAGTAAGCATGGCCACCATAGTAGATAGCAACAGATGGTTCCGGAGAAGTGATTTATCTGTATGCTCTACACAATAAGCCTCCTGAGAAAGGTTGCTACTCGCCCACTGACTTCATCCATATGATTGAGCTTTGTCATCTCTATTGGTGTTGTGCTACTGTTTAGATACTGTCATCAAAAAGTGGTATTGTCCTTGAGAAGTGCTTCATCTGTGTTGTTTTAAATATTTCCTTTCCTTTTTTCGAGCAAACAGGGATGCTAGCATTTAGTTATCCTCTTGTCTTTGCACAACAGGATCATCCTCCTCTGAAGAAGAATATGGAGTATGTGAAGTGACTAGTTTTGATTATGCCAGGATGAAGAAGCCATGTCTATCTTCTCATCAGAAGGAGCTGTTGAACGATGGTTACATTACCCCCCACAAGACCAAACTAACTTCACCTCAGAAGGACTGACAAATATCCATTTTCTTGATGTGATGCGCGAGTACAATGTTGTTCTAGGATTCTTTCCGGTGAGTTCCATTTTTCTAAAAGTGTGCTCTACATGGACCATGTAGGTGCCTGTTTAAACTGACAATTCATAGTACAGTTTGCTTTATATTAATCACTTTTTTTGTATTTGTGCAAACAGGGGTGCTCAGCTTGATTTCAATGGGAACTGCACAAAATGTTCATGAATACATCGAATCATTCATTTCCACCACAAGAAAGGAGGTGCCGATAAGTTTAAGGCATTGCAACATATAAGGGCGAAATCATACAAGCTACACGCGAATTTGGTTGATTTTGGTGGAACTAGACAAAAAGAACAACTGGTTTATTTAGCACGAGGTGCCATGTCAATGTCCGAACTGATGGAAAACCCTGCCCATTCCACGATCGTAGGCATTTGATATTTTGGAATGGGAAAACCTTGTCAAATTTTGCTCATTGATTTTAGCTAGAAGACATGCGTTTGATATTTTCGAATGGGACGCCCTTTGCTGTCAGCAGTGTTGATCCATTTTTTCTTTGTTCTTTAGTTGTGAAGTAAATATTGGCTCTGACATGTGAATCGCTGAGATGCATAATCATCGATTGTTTTGAATGTTCTCTATGGATTGACAGGCCTGTGTGTTTGATTGCAATGTACAAGAACACTAAAAAGCTGCTCAAACTCTTTGTACTCCTTCTGTTCCTTTTTACTTCGCACATTGTGAAACTGCATATTTTTTTCTATAAGATTGGTCAAAGTAGAGATACTTTGATTGCAAACAAAACTTGTATGCAGACTAGAAAGGACTGGAGGGAGTACATGTGAAACTGCTGCGAACGAGGTGATCACCCTGGGAATAATGCTAGTACGTATTGTTTTGCATGTTCACCCAATGCCAGTGATACAAGAATTCAAACTAATCGAAATAAATGCATTCATACATGGTCGGATTTCATATAAACATACCGGATTTCATTACATTTCATACATTCTTCAACTAAAAAGGGGTGTGCTGGAGGTATAATTAATTAACCGAAGCTACCCACCTGTGTCCCGCTGAGCCGAACAGAAGCTTCGGTGACTTAACTGCAGGTGCAATTGCGTAACTGACATGTGGCCCAGATGCATGTTGGGCCCACATGTCAATCAGCCAACTGCACCAGCAGTTAAGTAGAAGCAGCGTCCTTCTCCAACATAGCTCTCTAACTCCACGTCGCCGCCACGAAGCTAACCGGCCATCAGTGGTCAACCTGCCTAGCTTGTCATAGCGATTAGGGAAACTAGGAGCCCAATGATCAGGATACCCACATGACAAACCCCTTTCTTCTTGTCATTCTTCTTCTTGAAGTTTGTGTGTTGCACAACCTTGTTCTTCCCATCAAACTTTTCTTTACCATCAAACTTGCCCTTGTTCTTGAACTTGTGGGGCTGGAAGTTCTTCTTCTGTACAAAATCGGCACTAGATCCTCCCTCAATTCCTCGAGCACGTGTGTCCTTTGCTCTCGCCTTTTCTTCCACATCAAGAGTGCCAATGAGATCCATGAAGGAGGAAGCTTAGTGATGATACCTCCGGCAACAAACTTGTCCGGTAGCATACAACTGAAGTGCTCAAGTTATCTAGCAAATGAATGTATCTCATGAGCTTGCTCAACCACGGAGCGCTCTTCAATCATCTTGTAATCATAGAATTGCTCCATGATGTACAGCTCGGTGCCAGCAACCGGAGGCTAGCAGCGGTGGCATTACTTGGACCCGAGCGGCGTCGACCTACCATGTTCTACTCTTCCTCGTTTTCTGTATGGCGCGGCCTCGTTGGCAGCGGGCGGGTGTCGGTGTCAAAACCGGCGGATCTCGGGTAGGGGGTCCCGAACTATGCGTCTAAGGCTAATGGTAACAGGAGGTAGGGACACAATGTTTTACCCCGGTTCGAGCCCTCTCGATGGAGGTAATACCCTACTTCCTGCTTGATTGATCTTGATGATATGAGTATTACAAGAGTTGATCTACCATGAGATCGTAGAGGCCAAACCCTAGAAGCTAGCCTATAATTATGATTGTTGTTGTCCTACAGACTAAACCCTCCGGTTTATATAGACACTGAAGGGGGCTAGGGTTACACAGAGTCGGTTACAGAGAAGGAGATCTACATATCCGAATTGCCATGCTTGCCTTCCACGCAAAGGAGAGTCCCATCCGGACACGGGACGAAGTCTTCAATCTTGTATCTTCATAGTCCAACAGTCCGACCAAAGTATATAGTCCAGTTGTCCGAGGACCCCTTAATCCAGGACTCCCTCAGTAGCCCCTGAACCAAGCTTCAATGACGATGAGTCCGGCGCGCAGATTGTCTCCGGCATTGCAAGGTGGGTTCCTTCTCCGAATACTCCATAGAAGATTTTTAACACAAGGATCGTGTCCGGCTCTGCAAAACAAATTCCACATACCGCCGTAGAGAGTATAATATTACAAGATCTGATCTGCTGACGGCCTTTCATGACATCATGCCACGGCCCGGTCTTTATTCGAGCCGTTTCTCACAACCAGCCACTACACATAATGCGAGGCGGTTCTATTGGCACGTCTTGTCGAAGCAGAGATCGTGTCCCCCTTATCATGGGATTCCCATCAATACAGGTGTGGGTAACCCAACCGTGTTTGTTTAATATGACTCCTCGATTTTAGGCAAGTCCCAAACGGTCACGCAGGGGGCACTTGATATGCGTCCTCTTTATAAATGGGGCCAAGGTCTGTCCTTTTCTTCCCATGCTTGATCCTCTCCTTTTCCAGCCTCGAGTCCCAACACCCAAGGCTTAAGCTAAGCGTTTCAGACCCTCAACCATGTCCGGATCCAATCAAGGCCGGTGGATGGCCTCCTCCGTCACAGAGGAGGACGTCAAGAAACTTAGGGAGGCTAGGTATCTTCACCACTCCCGAACCCAACAAGAGTGTCATTTTTATCTCCCACTTTCTCCGAGGGCTAGGTTTTAGCGTTGATCCCTTCGTGAGAGGGCTCATGTTCTACTACGGACTAGATTTTCATGATCTAGCTCCAGATTCCGTCCTTCACATCTCGTCGTTTATCGTCGTGTGTGAAGCCTTCCTCCGCATCACCCCCCACTTCGGCCTATGGCTCAAGACCTTTAATGTGAGGCCGAGGGTGATTGATGGGCATCACGCAGAGTGCGGAGGCGCTATAATAAGCAAAGGCGCCGACGCCCCATGGCCAAAGGGTTCTTTCACAGAAACTTCTGATTTATGGTAGCAGGAGTGGTTTTATATCACAGCTCCCCGAGGTACAAAGCGGGTGGTTGCTCCAGCGTTCTGTTCGGGACCTCCACCGCAACTGGCGTCATGGGTCAACAAGGGGCTGGACTGGGGGTCGATTAACGACGTGCTGACATTGCAAAGCCGCATCCGAGACCTCCTCTAGAGGGATGTCAGTCTTGTCAAGATAATGCAAGTGATGCTGGTTCGTCGAGTCCTGCCTTGCCAACGTCGTCCTCTCCGTATGTGGGAGTTCAACCCTGAAGGACCGCGAACCGTTCAACAGTTCTTCGGCATGACGCTTAAAGAGATGTACGGGTCATTCTTCGGATCACGAATAAAGTGTCCGGACACCACCGAGGACGCGGGTCCCAACTGCAACCGTCCGGATACCCAGGTAAGTACTTGTGCTACCGAACACACCATCTTTTATGTTTATTATAATATCATTCTGAAAAGTTGCTCTCTGTCAGGACTCGCTAAGGAAGGCGGAGAGGATTAGGTGTTCGGCCCCTCTTCCCGAAGGCTCGCCAGATCCTTTGTTGACCAGGATGCTTGAGCGCGCGTTGTATCAGGTGCCATCAGGAGAAGACGAGGGGAGGAATAGAGAAGCCACAGGTGGGCCTCACATTCTACACATACAAATCGGAGGAGTAAGTGCCTCCGCGAAGGAGGATAATCAGGGAGGGGAATCTAAAATCCCCTCTCCTCAAGGTAACAAAAGGGCCGCTGAGGGAGTCCTGGATTAGGGGGTATCCAGACAGCCGGACTATATACATCGTCCGACTATTGAAGCGTGAAGATACAAGACTCAAGACTTTGGCCCCTGTCCGGATGGGACTCTCCTTTGCGTGGAAGACAAGCTTGGAGATTCGGATGATAGATCTCCTTCTCTGTAACTGACTCTGTGTAATCCTAGCCCCCTCCGGTGTCTATATAAACTAGAGGGTTTAGTCCGTAGGACAACGACAATCATACCATAGGCTAGCTTCTAGGGTTTAGCCTCTACGATCTCGTGGTAGATCAACTCTTGTAATACTCATATCATCAAGATCAATCAAGCAGGAAGTAGGGTATTACCTCCATCGAGAGGGCCCGAACCTGGGTAAAACATCGTGTCCCCTATCTCCTGTTACCATTAGCCTTAGACGCACAGTTCGGGACCCCGTACCCGAGATCCGCCGGTTTTGACACCGACATTGGTGCTTTCATTGAGAATTCCTCTGTGTCATCGCTGCAAGGCTAGATGGCTGCCCCAACCTTTAACAACGCAATCCAGGGCGAGACTTTTCTCCCCGGACAGATCTTCGTGTTTGGCGGCTTCGCACTGCGGGCCAACTCGCTTGGCCATCTGGAGGAGATCGACAACTACACCCCTGGCCATCAAGTCAGGTTTGGAAACTTGAATTACACGGCCGATAACCAAGGAGACTTGATCTTCGACGGATTTGGGCCTACGTCAGGAGCACCAAACGGTCACGACGAGCACGACTTAAATCTATTGTCGGACAGTATTTGGGATATCGCCGCTGCAGCTGCGCCGGACCTAAATCCGGGGCAGATCGCGTCGTCCGAGGACAGGTGGATGGACCCCACCACGGAGGCCGCATACTCTTCGGCGGTAGGGCCAAACACAGACTCCTCCGTTAAGGGAATCTGCGTCACTAGACCCCCGAAACTGTGTCCGGATGTGGGTTCCGAACCGCGCGCGCCCGGGCCCATCGAGTTTGATCGGGCTCCAGTAATGGAGTTCACCACCGCGGATATCTTTTAGCACCCCCCCCCTCTGGCGATGTGCTAAATTCATTAAGGTCTCTCTCTCTCTCTCTCTCTCTGTCAAGACATTCCTGGCCGAACTATGTCCGGCTTGAGTGGGAAACAGGCGACGAAGAAATTCGGTACCCACCCACCACCCACTTAATAGCCATTGTCGATGATTTGACCGATGTGCTTGACTTCGACTCAAAAGACATCGACGGTATAGATGATGATGTAGGAGAAGAACAGGAACCACCACCCACAGGGTGCTGGACAGCCACCTCTTCGTATGATATATATATGGTGGACATCCCCAAAGAAAACAATGGCGATGAGGCAACAAAAGATAACCCCTTTGGGAAAAAATCGAAGCATAGGCGTCATCGGCGCCACTCCAAGCCCCGCCACAGCAATACCGGCACAGGAGAAGAAAACAATCCAGATGGTGCCAAAGAGGAATACAATCCTGATCAGCCTACCTTCGAGCAGGCCGAACAGGAACACGGGCAGGTCAGCCCAGACAAACAGGCAACGGACGGATATTTGGGGGACGACAACTATATGCCTCCCTCTGAAGACGAGGTGAGCCTCGGCGACGATGAATTCGGCATACCTGAGGATCCCATAGAGCAGGAGCGCTTTAAGTGCCGGCTCATAGCCACTGCAAGAAGCCTGAAAAAGAAGCAACAGCAGCTCCAAGCTGATCAAGATCTGCTCACAGACAGATGGACCAAGGTCCTGGCGGCCGAGGAATACGGACTCAAGCATCCCACCAAAGGTTACCCAAAGCATAAGTTGCTACCTCAACTAAAGGAGGAGGCTGTAGAGCCTTCACTAGCCGCACAAGACGAGGCTGACCAGCCACCTCGTGGCCGGGATAAAATGGTGTATCAAACCGAATACCAGCCTGCACCCCCACACCAGTTCACTACGGCTCGAGGCAATATGCAGGACCTGCGAAATCTATTGGAAAACAAAGCAGGACAGCCAAGATCGATCAACGGATCACGGGGGCATGCCCCAACACTCGACGATGACTGTCGGTGTCAAAACCGGCGGATCTCGGGTAGGGGGTCCCGATCTGTGCGTCTTAGGCTGATGGTAAAAGGAAGCAAGGGAAGCAATCTTTACCCAGGTTCGGGTCCTCTCGATGGAGGTAAAACCCTACTTCCAGCTTGATTGATATTGAAGATATGAGTAGTACAAGAGTAGATCTACCGGGACGTAGAGGCTAAACCCTAGGAGCTAGCCTATGATGGTACGATTGTAATTGTGATCGGCCTTCTAAGGACCATCCTCTCCAGTTTATATAGACACCGGAGAGGGCTAGGGTTTACCTGGAGTCGGTTACAAGGAAGGAAATATAGTATCCGGATCGCCAAGCTTGTCTTCCACACAAAGGAGAGTCCCATCTGGATACGGGCCGAAGTCTTGAGTCTTGTATCTTCACTCTTCAATAGTCTGGATGATGTATATAGTCCGGCTGTCCGAATACTCCCTAATCCAGGACTCCCTCAGTAGCCCCTGAACCAGGCTTCAATGACGATGAGTCCGGCCCGCAGTCCTGTATTCGGCATTGCAAGGCGGGTTCCATCTCCAAATACTCCAGTGTACCTATTACGACGAACAGTGTCCGTCATCTCATCATTGTTGTACTCCTTGGCTTCAGTGCCTCAGTAATAACCATTTCCACGTGTCGAGCGAATGCGAGGAGTCGAGGCATTTTTGCATTTGCCCTCCCCCCCCCCCCCCCGATCCTTCGGGCTAACCGTCTATTTGAAGAGACGGGGATTCCCAGATCCAAACCTCACTCTTCCCCCTCGAGCAAGCATCCAACAGAGCGCGCCGAAAAAACCATTCCAACATGGCCGGACATTGCAGCTCTTCTGCTCGCTCCCCTTGCCCCAAGCCGAGGGACTGGGGAGAGTGTTTAGTTTCTCATAGCCGTTTGATAAAGTTACAAACCCAAGGGCTTCTCCCACCGACGTTCATGGTCCCCGTCCGAGCCGGAATAGCCACCTATAACGGCGGAGAACAAGCAGAGAAATCCCCTAATCCGTCTCCAGAGGAGCGAATATGCCTCATTCCGCATCTGTTAAGGGGCGTCAGGTTTCCCATTCATCCATTCCTTCGTGGGCTCCTGGAGTTCTATGGCCTCCAGTTGCACAACTTTACCCCAGCCTCCGTACTACTTATAGCAGGGTACGTCGCCCTTTGTGAGCTATTTCTAGGCTGTGAGGCTCATTTCGGTTTGTGGAAGAAGTTGTTCTGCCTTGTCCCCCGCAACCAGGTAGAGTCCCTATGTCAAGTGGGCGGGGCCGAAGTATGGCGTATCGCCGAGACCGGATACCTATCCGGCACTCCCAAGAAGGCACCAGAGAACTGAGCTTCAGAGTGGTTTTATATTGACGACGCCCCCCTTCCGGATCCAGTCCGGACAGGACTCCCCAAGTTTAGTAATGTCCCGCCGAGGGCACGTCTAAGCTGGCGCCCCCAAGGCCGCCAAGAAGAGGATACCAGGGAAATACATTTCCTGATGAGCAGGATAAAGTTACTGGCCAAATCCGGACTGACGATAGTCGAGGTTATGGCAATATGCATAATGAGGGAGTGTAGCCGCTTCAATATCGGGGCAATCCCATGTGGCATTTCAACGGGGAAGACGATGCCACCCGTTGTGGCCGTAAGGGTCTGGACTCTGCCACTGCTCTCGCAAAGATACTATTTGATCTATACAAAGGAGAAGAGGAAGAGTTCCTTCATATCAAACCAAGGGACGAATTCTCCATGTATAATCCCCCAAACTGGGCAAGTCGTCATTTATTTTCTCGCTTCACTTATTGTGGCATTCTTTGCTAAGGTTACCTGCCTCGATATTTCCGGGCAGGAACTGAGGAGGGCCATAGAAGGAATCTCCAGCCCTTCCCCGCAGCCAGAGGACCCCAAAAGGGCCCTGGATCCAGGACTCGAAGAAGACCCGGATACGGCCGTGGAGTTTGTCAACGGGATATTTTATCGGGCGAGCCGCGACGGCGCCCCAGTGGCTATTACCGCCGATTATCCCGCACTGCTACCTACGTCGCGTGTAAGCCAGGCCGAAGACTCGATCCTCCAAAGAGGACTCTTTCCTAATGTCATGCCTTATCCCTGAAACGTCGTGTTTTGGCAGAGATGATGGTCGGAGCACAGGGCCGAGCCCCTAGGGACCCATCGGCCACAGGCGTCCGGATTGGGTAGGCTCAAGAGGAAGGCGGTGAGGGCCGACACGCCTCTACAGGGGTAAGGCAACAACCTGTCATGTAATTATTGTTATTTGAAGTATAACAGCACCCTTTACATCTTGGCAGGAAGAGGAGTATCCAGACTATATCCGGGGATCCTGCCAACCACGCCTCCACCAGTCGGGCTCCAGAACCGACTTCGAGAGACGAGGCGGACATAGGGCCGATGTCGCACAGTCCTCCGACAGAGGACGCAGATATGCTCTCTACCACGAATTCCAAAGTAGAGAGCGCCATGAATCACCGACGTCGATGGGCCGTGCTTCGCAACAACATCTTTTCCGAAGAAGCATTTAATGCTTTCAATTCGGGAGACGCATACATCCGAGTTGCTCAAGGTGGGCTCGCCAGGGCGACGGACCAGTATACCAAAGATATATGGGTAAGAAAGTTTGATAAGTATGTATAGCAGTAGCCTCTGAGACTTGAGACGGTTGGAACAACAATTTTAAGTATCAATTTATGCACAGGTTCTTGTAGATAAGAATGAGCAATTGTCTCGGGAGCTAGAGGAGTGCAAGACCCAACTGAGGGCCACGGTTGCCAAGCTAGAGGAATCCCAGAA
Organism: Aegilops longissima; assembly: GCA_021605205.1. NCBI lineage: Eukaryota > Viridiplantae > Streptophyta > Magnoliopsida > Poales > Poaceae > Aegilops > Aegilops longissima. The sequence goes on from CM038677.1 coordinate 120,352,056, forward strand.
GGCCTCATCTGGTAACATTTATCTCGATTGTACGAAAGTGTACCAGTTAGCGACTGGCTAGTATGACGAGTTTAATAGAAAATCTGCAGATAACCCCGGAGTCAATCCGAAGGGCAGTAGGGATGACGAGTCGCATCTCCAGAGGCAACTAAAGGCTGGCGAGCGCATTCTTACGCAAGTTAAGCAGGAGAAGAATATTCTCCAAGATGTCAATGTTCGGCTGGACGTGGAATTGAAAGACGTCCGTGCGCAGCTGGCGGACTCCGTGAAGGAGAACAAAAGGCTTCGCCGCGGCATTTAGGGTAAGTGCCTAGACGAACTGTAGCATAGTTCGGCGAGGAAGTATATATTGAAAGAGTTTTGCTTGTAGGAATGCTGACGGGTCGCCCTGAGGAGGAGATGCCCGCATCTGCAGGCGATTTACTGCAAGACCTCTCCGAGCTGCACGAGCGAGCTCGGCAGGCCATGCGGGGCGTAGCGCAGGCCTTGTGGCCATCAAGCTTCCTGCCGAATGGCATGGAAGAGCTTGTGGACATGCTTCAAGGAGCATGGCGGCGCTTCCGACTGTGGAAGATGTCAGCCTGCTGGCAGGGTGCAAGGGAAGCATGGGCTATGGTGAAGACGCTCTACACCAAGCTGGACCCGAACCATATGACCGAAGTCGGACCGGCAGGGCCAGATGGGCAAGAAATTCCCGTGAATCTGGTATATGACCAGGTGGCGTTAGCCGTGAAGTATTCTCAACAGGATTGTAATTTAGATAGCCTGTTGGATGGTATAGAGGAGGAATATAGTCAGTCCAAGTGACTGTGTAATTCAATGGACATAAGTAGCCCCTAGCCGGGTTAAAATCATTTGTCATGGCGGACCTTTTCTCTTCAGCCCCCAGATCCTACAGTCCGGGGTGTGTCCGAATACCTGCTCGGTTATACTAAACCGGAGTATGCGTGGAGACCAGGCGTAGGGGTCATAAGTGCTTGAACAGACAAGTACCCAACTAGTTATGTTATATTACATGGATAGTAAGAACCATCTTCCAGGGAGAATAGTTCCGTTAAGGGTTCCTTTCCCTGGGTAGGCATGCGACAAGGCACATGTCCGAACTATGAACCATGGCGCAGGATACAAAACTTCTGGGGATTTATGTTATGATAAACAAAGACATCTTTTGTTCACCGACCGAATATTCTATTCAGGAAACTAGCTTTCAGATTCACCCAGTCTGAGGTACACATCCGGCTGAACCAGCAGTAACAATTGCAGAGGTGCTCCCCTTATGCCCTAGCCGAGTTAACGGGAATGTAGGGCATAAACACAGGAGCCAGGCAACCCAGCCTGGCCACATCTTAAGTCATATCGATGCATATAATGGTGACGAAAAGGCACACATGGAAAACACATGTGTGATGGGCAAAAAGCCTTTTAGAGTAAGTTATGTTTAGCTTCCGTATAGGAAGCCCCTGTGTATTGCTTACACATAGTGCAGCCGAATAATCCGGCGCTCAGACCAGATAAATACTTTGTGCGAAGAGAAAAAGATCGAGAAAGGAAAAGGGAGGGAGCATAATTAAAAAGGGGGGAGATGCGGAGACAAACACTGAGTTCGGCGCTAGGCATAGAATCTCCGGAGTCTGGCCGCGTTCCATGGGTTCGGCTCGAGTCTGTTATCGGACGCATTACGTAAGCAGTACGCTCCTCCGGTGAGAACTTTGTCAATGACTAAGGGACCTTCCCACTTGGGTTTGAGCTTGTCCTTCTTCTTCTCCGGTAAGCGTAGAACGAGCTCGCCAATATTAAAAGTTTTGGCCCGCACTTCTCTGCTTTGGTATCCTCGAGCATGTTGCTGATAGAATGCGGAACGGGCCTTAGCAACATCGCGCTCCTCCTCCAGGGCGTCCAAGTTATCCTGCCGATCTAACTCGGCTTCTGTCTCTTCATACATGCGTACGCGTGGCGAATCATCGCGCTCCTCCTCCAGGGCGTCGCAAGGTAGTACTGCTACCGTGCCATACACCATAAAAATGGTGTATATCCAGTGGTGCAATTCGGCGTGGTCCGCAGCCCCTAGAGTACGGAGTCGAGCTCCTCGACCCAATGAGTGTCCGACTCTGTCAAGGATCGCACTAGTCTGGGTTTAATGCCTCTCATGATGAGACGGTTTGCCCGTTCGACCTGGCCATTTGTTTGAGGATGGTAGACGGAAGCATAGTCGAGCTTAATGCCCATTTTGCTGCACCAAGCTTTCACTTCATCGGCTGGAAATTTGAGCCATTATCGGTGATGATGCTGTGGGGGACACCGTATCAGTGTACGACCCCGGATATAAGGTCTATTACTGGTCCGGATTCGGCCGCTTTCACTGGTTTGGCTTCTATCCATTTGGTGAACTTGTCTACCATGACCAATAAGTATTTTTTCTTGTGGCTTCCCCCTTTAAGGGGTCCAACCATATCCAGCCCCCAGACCGCAAAGGGCCAAGTTATGGGGATTGTTTGGAGAGCGATAGGGGGCATATGACTCTGATTGGCAAAGAGCTGGCAGCCGACGCAGTGTTGGACAAGTCCTGTGCGTCTGCTCAGGCCGTCGGCCAATAGAAACCTGTGCAGAAGGACTTGCTGACTAGTGCTCGAGCCGCGACGTGGTGCCCGCCCAGTCCGGCATGGATTTCAGCCAAGAGATGCCGCCCTTCCTCTTCGGAGATGCACCTTTGGAGCACTCCGGTCGCACTTTTCTTATAGAGTTCCCCTTCATGGACTTTGTAAGCTTTAGAACGCCGGACAATGCAACGTGCTTCATTTTGATCTTCGGGGAGCTCCTGCCTATTTAGGTAGGCCAAGAAAGGCTCAGTCCACGGGGCGATGACAGCCATTATTTCATGGTCTGACGATGTTATTTTGGAGGTAGAACCTCTGATTATGTTTGATAGTTCGGAATCTGGGGGTGTATTCGGATCCGTGCTGGCATTGCCGGATTCCCCTTCCCATACCACAGATGGCTTGAACAGCCTTTCCAGTAATATGTTAGGTGGGACAGGGTCGCGTTTAGCGCCAATTCGGGCAAGTACATCTGCCGCTTGATTGTTTTCTCGAGCCACATGGTGGAATTCGAGCCCCTCGAACCGAGCTGACATTTTAAGGACGACATTATGGTAGGCCGCCATTTTCGGATCCTTGGCATCAAAGTCTCCGTTTATTTGTGATATTGCAAGGTTTGAATCCCCGCGCATCTCTAGGCCTTGAATGCCCATAGAGACTGCCATCCAAAGACCGTGCAACAGAGCCTCATATTTGGCTGCATTGTTGGAGTCTGTGTATAATATTTGGAGGACGATGGACCGTGTCTCCGGTGGAGACGTAAGGACTACGCCTGCTCCCAATCCGCCAGCATTTTAGAGTCGTCAAGTGCATGATCCAAGTAGAGTATGCGCTGCATTTTTAGGGAGTTCGCTTCATTCATTCGGCGACAAAGTCAGCTAATACTTGCGACTTGATAACCCGTTGAGGCTTGTATATTATGTCGAACGGAAGGAGCTCAATGGCCCATTTAGCGATCCGGCCCGTGGCATCATGGTTATTCATTATATCGTTTAGTGGTACTTCGGAGGCCACCGTAATCAAACACTCTTGAAAGTAGTGTCCTAGCTTTCGGGATGCCATGAAGACCACGTATGCTATTTTTTGATAATGTGGGTATTGGGATTTGCATGGGGTGAGGACCATGGATACGTAATAAACCGACTTCAGAAGGGAATTTGTATTCACAACCTCTCGCTCGACGATTTAGTACTGTGGCTTACAACTTGATGTGTTGCAGCTATGTACAGCAGCATAGGTTCGCCGATATTTGGCGCTGTTAGGACTGGATTATTGGCCAATAAGGACTTTATTTCATCGAGTCCGGCCGCAGCTGCATCTGTCCACACGAAGTGTTCGGTGCACCGAGGAAGGCGGTAAAGAGGTAATGCCCTTTTCCCCCAACCTGGAGATAAAGCGGCTCAAAGCAGCCACGCATCCAGCTAGTTTCTAGATGTGTTTGAGGTCTGTTGGTATAGCCAACTGCAACAAAGCTCGGATTTTTGCCGGATTAGCTTCAATTCCTCTATTGGAAACGATGAAGCCCATCAGTTTTCCAGAGGGGACGCCGAAAACGCATTTCTCTGGATTCAGCTTGATGTCATATGTCCGGAGGTTGTCGAACGTGAGCCTCAAGTCATCTATTAGGGTTTTGACGTATCTTGTTTTTATGACTACGTCGTCCACGTATGCCTCCACTGTTTTGCTGATTTGCTTTTCCAGGCATGTTTGAATCATGCGTTGGTAGGTTGCGCTGGAATTCTTAATCCCGAAAGGCATAGTGTTGAAGCAGAAAGGGCCATATGGCGTTATGAAAGCTGTTGCAGCTTGGTCGGACTCTGCCATCTTTATTTGATGGTATCCAGAGTATGCGTCGAGGAAACACAGCAAGTCATGTCCTCCTGTGGCGTCAATGATTTGATTGATGCGAGGGAGGGGAAAGGGATCTTTGGGGCAAGCCTTGTTGAGGTCTTTGAAGTCGACGCACAGGAGCCAGGATTTGTCCTTCTTTGGTACCATTACCAAGTTCTCCAGCCAATCCGGATGTTTGATATTTCTGATGAATCCGGCCTCAAGTAGCTTGGCTAGCTCCTCCCCCATGGCTTGCCGTTTGGGCTTTGAAAATCGCCTTAGGGTCTGTTTAACAGGTTTGTATCCCTTTAATATGTTAAGGCTATGTTCGGCCAATTCACACGGGATGCCCGACATGTCTGATGGGTGCCAGCAAAATGTCCCACCTCGCAGAAGAAGTCTCAGAGTCTTGGCGCCCATAGCGGGCTCAACTGTGTCCCGATGGAAGCTGTCATCATGGGGTCCGTTGGGTGGACTTGGAATTTGACTATCTCATCTGCAGGTTTAAATGAGGTGGACTTGGGTCGCTTGTTGAGTATCACGTCGTCCCTGTCCACGGTGGCGCGCAGTGTTGTTAATTCTTCCGCTGCTAGGGCTTCGGATAATGCTTCCAAGGCTAGTTTTGCGGATTTGTTTTCGATGCGGAGTGCGACGTCCGGATCACTAGCTAGAGTGATGATTCCCTTGGGTCCGGGCATTTTAAGCTTCATGTACCCGTAATGAGGTATGGCTTGAAAGCTTGCAAACGCATCCCGCCCTAGAAGGGTGTGGTATCCGCTGCTGAAAGGAGCCACTTGGAATGTGATTTCTTCGGACCTGTAATTCTCCAAGGTGTAGAATACCACATCGAGTGTGATTTTTCCCGCACACCATGCTTCCCGACTAGGGATAATTCCACTGAAGGTTATGTCGCTTTGTTCAATGTGGCTTTTATCAATTTCCATCTTCTTGAGTGTTTCTTCGTAGATCAAGTTTAATCCGCTTCCGTCCATGAGTACTTTAGTGAGCCGAAAGCCGTCCACTATTGGGCTAAGGACTAGAGCGGCTGGTGCCCGGACGGTCTGGAACTAGGGTTCGTCACTGGCATTGAAAGTTATAGCCGTGTCGTTCCACTAATTTATTTTTGCCACGTGGCAGATTTCCG